>JAFFSR010000381.1:0-600000 GCA_017163975.1 Anastatus disparis
ATATTATACTAGTTGTGATAAAAATTTCAGTCCCTAATATTTATAAATAAACAATTGGCGAATTTAAAAAAAAAATTATCTCGGCTTCTAATTGAGCTAGAGCATTCTTTTTTTTTAAATTTGATAAAATACCAGTAAAAGAATATCAAATCCTATATTGATATTTTCATTAGTTCAAAAATATTAAAAAAACCATTAAGAAAAAATTATTTTTTTTTTTTTGCCATATTTAAGTTGAAAATAATAAATGGACACGATTTCATGAAATTCGTTAAATCTACGTTAAAGAGTAGAGGTCACGTATCTCTGTCTTGTCTAATCAAAGAATTGAGTTTTTTACACAAACTAACATCTTTAGCAAAATGAAGAAAGCCGCATCTCTTGTAATAAAGCGATATTTTCTTTTATTAGAAAAATTAATTTTATTGCTTCGTTTTAAGAAAACCGCGAAAAGCTCAAATCATAGAGGTTAGGGTGGACAATTTGGTTTTCCAGGATTTCTTGAGAACGAAGCAATAAAATCAATTTTTTCTTATTAAGAAAATATGCTTTTTTGATACAAGATAGGCTTTCTCTATATTTTGATAAAGTTATTAGTTTTTCTAAAAATCATTTATTTGATTAGAAAAGGACAGAGAGATACGTAGACTCCTCTTAATATCTAAATACTATATGATTATCGTAAAGTCTCTACGATGATATTTTTTGGGTAAATTTTTTAATGTACATTTGACTCTTTTTAATAAACAAATAGAATATCTCCTAAAATAATTAATATTTTTTATGTAAAATTTTTATGGTACCTTCATGATAATAAGAGGCACATTTTGTGGAATTACAAACATGTACATCTTTTTTATCAAGTAATAAATATTTTAAAATTTCTGCGATTTTTTTTTATCATTATTTATAAAATTTATTAACCGATTTTTATCTATGACGTCTCAAATTAATCGTCTTTGAAATACCTACAAATAGTATAATTTTCCATATACTAAATCGCAAACGATTTCCAGCTACCTCAAAAAAACAGTGATTTTTACGAATTTTGCACCTCAAATCATTGTTTACTAATTCCTGACAGCTCAAAATTTTGAGGGTAATTCCACAGTTTCATTCCTAATCATCCAACAAAAGCCATTTTTGGTGGTCTGAACCTGTCTCTAATTACATTTATGCATTTCGACTAATTCTACTGGACTATCTGCAGTCTTTTTAATGCAGCGGTACCTGCAAGTGATAAAATAAAGGCTATGTGAAATATTTCCGTGAAATATTCTAAAAATCTTTCAGAATATTTTATGGAATATTTCGAAAAAAAGTTTTGAATATTCCTTTGAAATATTCCAGAAATAAATACAAACTTTTTTCAAAAATTTCTAAATGCTCTAAAATTAAAACTACGCTAAGGAAATCAATTTTCAGAAGCTTATTTTATTTCGAGGATTGAAAATTATTTTCATGCAAATTTTCTAAGCAGATTCATCGGATAGTTTACGAAAATACCAAAAATGAAAAATCGAAATTTGTTTTTTTTTCTCAAACGACTTTGAAATTGAAACTACGCTAAGAAAACTAATTCTCCAATAGCTTCCCATCAAATTAGACAAAAAAAAATTCTATGCAAAATTTCAAACAGATCCATCGATTAGTTTTCGAGATTCAGTTAGCTTACTGAATACACACACACATATACATACAGATATTTTCTGAAATCACTTTTTTTTTTTACTCACTGAGTCCAAATATACACAAATAGTGAGAAAATAATAAAATAATATTTTACCAATACAATACTTTCTATATTCTAAAATATATAATATAAAAAAGAATCTATAAAATATAATCATGATTTGGTTATAAGAAAATTTTTTTATACAACGATGCTACTTACCTGGTTTTTTCTCTATTTTTGCATTATAATTATACCCATCGTGATGAAAACCACGCAGTTTACACCTGCTGACGGATCTCCCATGAAGCTATGTAATAAAACTTAATTTTCTTTTCTTTTACCTCTCTAAATGAAAAAAATATTGCAATAGACTGACGTGTCAATAGAATTTAAATGTAAAAAGGTTAAAACAAATGACTGTTGTTTAAATAATTACTTAAGCAATAACTTTAAAAAATAAATCAAGTTATCACTTAATAATTTAATAAGTTGTGCCAAAGTGATTAATAAACATAATAAGACACATTAAAGGTGAGAAAAATAGAGTAAAATTACATCACAAAATTTTATGGTAAAGCTGCCACAGACTGTCATTATGATATAGAGTAAAATTGTCTCAAAATACAATAAAAATTTCTAAGGACATAACAATTTTTATAATATTATTAGTAAATTTTATTATAAATTATGGTAATTTTAATGTTATACAAATCAGCATTAAATTTTGTTTATTGATATGAAATTTAATGCAAACTAACATTAAATTCATTTAATGCTGATTTGCATAAAATCTCATATGCATGTACGAGAAAATTTCATGTATTTTAACAGTGTAGTAAAAAATATGCTTAATAGAAATTTTCAATTTTTATGCATCTCCAAAACTTGTTCTATAAGTTTTGCTTTTATCACTAATAAAAGTTAATTTTACCAAGCATAAAATTACTGTATGCATCTCGATGTAAAATATATTACTTATTTAACCGATTGCTACCCTCGCTTTGCTTCGCTCGTGACCTTCACCTGAAGGATAATCTTGGACTTCACTCTCTGGCATATATCATACAGTATTAATTGTTTTATAACATTGAGCAATTCACAAGATTGATGGTATATTATCAACGAAGATAGACGCTTAGAAGCGTACTCACTAGAGTTAAATTTTTCGTCCGATACGCTGGGTAACACTTTAACATTGTTTGTATATCTATACATATAAAAATTTGATATATATAGATATAAAAAATACATGGGATCTAGTGGCGCCCTCAGTAGCTGGGTAACTCATTTTGGCAGAAATTTCCCATTTTAAGAAGAGGCCGTATGGCTCTATCCTTGTCTAACCTAAATTTTTCGTTATTATTAATAAATTAAATATTGTTATACAAAAGTAAGGGTATGGCCAATAGATTTCAGGACGAGCAAAACGATCCTATTCTATGAAAAATATAAAATTTTCATTAGTTTCCAAGTGATGTCTGAAACGGAAAAACAATTGAATTTGATAGCTGTTATTCCGTTTCAGACCTCACTTGGAAACTAATGGAAATTTGATATTTTTTTATAGAATAGGATCGTTTGCTCGTCCTGAAATCTATTGGGCTATACTACTTTTGTATAACAATATTTAATTTATTAATAATAACGAATTAAATTAGAGACGAAGCTATACGGCCTCCTCTAAAGTACGCTTCTATAAGCGCTCTATCTTCGTTGATATTATGACTTACACAAAGTAAAGTCACATATGTCTCCCAAGGGTTGTATTTCCTAAGAAAGAAATAGATTTTATTTCTACCCCACTTTATTAACTCCTAAAAGCGAGCCTAAGGGTAAGATATAACTGACTTCTAAAATATTCAGGAATATAGTAATTTTATTCCGTTAAAAAAAATTTTTTTGTAAATTTTTAAATTTAAAGTAACCACTTTTTGAGTTAATAAAGTAGATTTTATTATTGAGGTGAAAATAAAGAAATTTATCACTTTACCTCAACACCACTGGCCACTTCATTAAGTTGAAAAGCAAGTAGAGAAAAAGATATTATTGACTTTTAAAATTTAGCGGGAATAAAAGCTACTTACAGAAACTTATAAATTTTAATAAATTGTTGAAATTTTTATAAAATATTCATATTTTATTGATAAGATATTGATGTTTCGTTAATAAAATATCATATTAGCTATTTATTGAATGAATTTATAAAAATGATTGAAAGTATTATATTTTAATAAAATTATTTTAATTACAATAAAATTCATAAAATTTTAATAATTAATTTTCAATTTTAATTTTTCCCGCTTTTTTCAGTTAGCAAAATGGCCTCTGTTGAAGTAGGAATAAAGTCCATTATGCAATTCAGAAGTATAGTCTATTCATACTCGAGAATGTACTCCCTCGATTCTTTCCATTCACTTGGATCACAAACTTAACTTTTGGAAGAAATATGGACTTTACTCCCTCATTATTTTTAATAAATAAACATGAAAATTATTTTTATAATCCATGCAGATAAATTTTATATAGATTAAAAACAAAATTCAATTTAAGTAAGTACTTGAGTAATTACTTAAGTATTTACTTAAACAATAGCTTATTTCTTAAGTGATATCCTAAGAAATTACTTAAGTAATTACTCAAGCAATAACTAATTGCTCAAAATTTAAGATTTATTTCTTAAGTAATTACTTGAGAAATTACTTGATAATTACTTAAGCAATATTTTATTGCATAAAAAATTAAGAGTTATCATCTAAGAAATTACTTAAGAAATTACTTAAGCAAATGCTTGAACAAATGCTTAAGAACTATTCCCTTCCTAACCCCTTACTCTGTCTTTGATTGGCAGGCAAACATTCAATTTTTTATTTCTGATTTGCAGGCAAAATGTCCTCTGGGCATTTTTGCAAAATGTCCATGACTCGAGGTCCTGGGATAAATATGAGGACCGTTAGAGACGCGCAGAGTTTAGTTCCCTTTAACATGTCATCGCCTTTACATCGTGTAAAAAGTAAAAATCAAATACGATCCTCATATAATTGCGAATTTGATTTTTTCTTTGCGTTAAAGTAGTTCTCCACGTATATATAGCACATAAATTGTGAATTGTTTTATCTTTATTTCAATTATTTTATAAGGCATAAGCAAGTGTATATCGAAAGAAAGAGGTTTTGGGAAGTGGTGAAAATTTTATTCGAGTTAATAGAAACTGCGGATATGCTAATATTGTTATTAGAAGAAAAAGATTATAAAATACTGCAATTTTCTTTATTTTTCGTCCGATTTTAATGTATCTAGGCTCATTTTGTTCCTTTCGAAATTTCGGGGGGTTACCGTAGGTAATTTGATGATAACATTTATAGTTGACGCATAAATCTAATTGTTCATTTAAAATTTATAAAATTTAAGAAAACAAATTTATGCGTCGACCATAAATATTATTGCCAAATTACCTACAGTAACCCCTCCCGAAATTTCGAAAGGAACAAAATGAGCCCGGATACATTAAAATCGGACGAAAATAAAGAAGATTGCAATGTTATATCTGTGGTCAAAATGCAAAATAACATAAGTCATATGCAAAGGAATTATGTTGTTTTGCCTTTTGATCACAGATATAATGTTTTTCTTCTACTAACAATATTAGCATATCCGTAGTTTCTATTAACTAGAAAAAATTTTTACCACTTCCCAAGGCCTTTTTCTTTCGATATACACTTGCTTATGCCTTATAAAATAATTAAAATAAAGATAAAACAATCCAAAATTTATGTGCTATATATACGTGGAGAACTACCTTAATACCCATCACATCTAAAACAAAATTAATTATTTACAGTCATTTACAGTTTTTTTTAAAGTTTTCCACACTTATTTGGAATTATTTATAGTAATTATTTGTATATGAGATTGTGCCGTAAAAATAAAATTTGTATACTATATACACAATACAAATATCCGAATCTGATCTGAATAAATAAAAAAGCAATAGCACGCGTTTTCTCTTTTCTTTCTTTCTCTATAATGTTTTATGGTGAACCCTTCTCTTCCCTACATTTTTTAAATTGTATTTTTGTAAAATAAATGTTAACAAAAATTGTATACACTATCTTATTTAAAGTTAAAAAAAATTAATTCCTTAAATAAACTAAATTATTTAAATTTAGTTTTATTTATTTTATAATTATTTAGTTTAAAAATTATTTTAAAATAATATTTCACTAAATAACGCTAAAAAAATTGGTATAAATATGCAAAATGATGAAGCTTGCTCCGTAGATAATTAAAAAAAAATAAAAAATAAAAAATAAAATAAAAAAATAAAAAAATAAAAAAAAAATAAATAAAACAGTGATAGAACTTAGATAAACATTAATAAGTTCTATAATTTCGTAAAGAAGTTTCACTTCTGTCGGCCAGTTCCAAAGACTGACACACCGATTTTATGATAAATTTAAATACATTTCATTTTTTGTATTATTTTATTAGAAACAGCGTTTGAATTAAATGTTGAAGAAGATAAAATGGAAAATAGTGAAATCAGTGATGAATTAAATGAATTAAAAGATAATATAGAAGAAAATAATAAAGTCATTGATGGGAATGAATTGAAAAATAATAGAAAAGAAAATAGGAAAATCGATGATATAATTAGTAATCAATTTAAAGATAGTGGTAATTTAGAAGATCATAAAATTGATCGTGTTAATAATTAAAAAAATAGTGTTAGAGTTACTGAAGTTGATGTTGATGATGAAGATAGAAAAATTGAAAATGATAATGAAAATGTCGATGATAAGGTTGAAAACGAAGATGAGGATGACGATCCGTATGAACTACAATTCACTGCAGATGAGGAAATGGTGGATGAAGATTTGTAAAATAAGAAACATATTACATAAATATTGTATGAATATTGAAATGTTATTAGTTTAATATTTAATAAAACGTTGTTTATTAGTCTTCCTCTTAATTTATCTTTGCTCATTACATATTTTTATTTTATTTTAATCTTTATTTAGTTGGTCCTAATTTTTATATATACTTTGTTTCGACCAATTTTTTGTTTCATATAATGCTTTTCACATCTTTTAATTTAATTTTATAATTGTAACTGAAATGCGATTTTCAGTTACAATTATAAAATTAAATTAAAAGATGTGAAAAGCATTATATGAAACAAAAAAAATAAAATTGAATTAAAAAATAAAATAAAAAATTGGTTAGTGAAATACCTTTTTTAAAATGGAAATTTTCCTACAAATATTCCCAACTTAACAATTTTTTTTTTTTGAATTTTTATCGAAGCAAGATTTGATTAACGCCACCGCGCGCCCGTTATTGGGTCTGCGATGTAAATTTCCACGGCAATTAAACCTTGTAGTTGATTGAGTTTCACTATAACTAAAATTAACTTATCTTATGAATTTGTAGTAATTTTTATCATCTTTAAATAACTTTTATAATATTTTACAATTTTTAAATAATTTTTACAATAATTACAAAAATTGATAAAGTTTTATCAACTTTTGAATTATACTAAAAATTATAAAAGTTAAAATTTTTTTTAGAATGCTTTTAAAGATAAAGTTATAGAAATATTTTTTGAATAAATTAAAAAAGCGACTAATTTTCTATAGATATTGCGGTATTTTTGTATACATAAAATTAGAGCCTTTTTAAAAATTTGCATTTAATTTAACGCATTCGTCATTTTAATTCATTAATAAAATAATTATAAAAAATTACTATAATTATATGAAAAAAAAGAATTTTAAAATTAAAACTTACGTTTTTCAACATGTAATGAGGAAGGAATAATATTCGTATTTTCTTTCTCCTTCTTCTAATTGATTTCTTGATGATACTCGTATTTAAGAATCAACGATAGAAAAAAGAAATAAATTTAAAAAAAAAAATGAAACGTCGCTGTTATTGAAAATACATACATTTTATTTTTGTTTCTAATTTAATGAGTATAAAAGTACGCATCGATCAAAAAAGAGTATCAGAGCAAAAAATAATAAGCAGCATGGCAGATCAGCATCAGCAAGCTATCGAATTCGTAGAAGTAATTATGGACGACGAAGAAGTAGCTTTGGAAATGGCAGAAATGAATATTGGTGACGGTAACAAAAATTTCCTTTATTAAATTATAAATTATTTTAAAATTTATAAAAATTATTTTAATCACTAAAATTTTAATTCATTATTTATTATTCTTAAACAAAATCATAAAAAAATCTTTTATTAATTAATATAATTTTTTATAGCTCAGCAAAATAGAATATTGGAAGCTCCACGTCTTATAAACCACGAGCCAGCTCAACAGTTTGCTGAAGTAGGACAGCCACCCCAACCTATCGAGCCTCAACAACCTCAACCTCAACAACCTCAACTTCAACCTTAACAACCTCAAGAAAGGAGACCACAGAGAAGACGAGGGGAGATCCAAATAAAAGAAAATACTTCAGGCAAAAATACAATCCATATAACAGAGATATGGACAATATGGCCAGATACATGGCTAAATTAGTCAAAGCAGTGAACACGAAAAAAAACCCTTCATCTCCAAGCAAGTAAATACGACGAAAAAGAGAATAAAGAGTAGTTAAAATTAAAATTTAAAAAATTAAAAAATTAGTTTAAATTTAAAAAAAATACATCTGATAATTAAGAAGAATTTAGATTTCATATATAAATAAAATCATTTGTTAGTTGTGCACTGTTTATAGCACTAAAAGTGTACTTACTTAACTGCCTTTTCAACAAAATGAAATTACTTAAAATTATTATGTGCACAATATGTACATAATATGAAGAAAAGATATTGTAAAATTATAAATAATATACCAGGTCGATATTTTAAGTATTCCAAGCTGTTAATAATCTTAAAGTATATCATCAAATAGAATGTAACATATTTATTTTCAATACTGAGCACACAAAAATTTTTAAATTTAGACTAATAATTTATACAACATTCTGAGTTATTGACACGCTTGAAGACTGTAATAAATTATAAATCAACTAAAATGTACCTAAACAAACTTATCTTATGTCTTTAGGATGTACTTTATTAATCGTAGTTAATTATTGTAACTTATTTTCCATTAGTTTTAGGTTTATTTATAATGTAATATTGAACAAACATGATTAATAAATTTTTAAATCATAGTTCTTTGCATTTCGTTTTTCTTTATTAGATATCGCATCAAAAAAATACTACAATAATAAAAATAATTTATGTTCCAAGTATTATTTACAAGACATTTAATAAATTATTAAATTATTTATAAAAAGTCAATTATAAAATTATTTTAAAAAAATTGTTTAAAAAATAATTTTTTTTTTTTTTTTAATTTAAAAAAATATTTTTTTTATACTTCTTTTTTTTTTATTTTTTTTGGTTGTTTTTTTGATGATTCAAGATCTTTTGAAGATCTTTTAAAGTAACAATGAAAGCTTTAAAACTGAGAATTCAAGATCTTTAAAAGATCTTTTTAAAGTAACAATGAAGGCTTTAAAAACTGAGAATTTAAGATCTTTTTAAGATCTCTTAAAGTTCTAAATTCATCGATTTTCAAATATTTTTTAAAGATTTTTAAAGATTTTTTTAAATTGTACTTTTTTTATTTGATTTATTATTTTACATAATTTAATATATTAAATTTTACATTCTGTCGATTTCGTAATAAAAATAATACTGCTAAATAACTTTGATATTTTTTTCTTTCTTATACAAATACAACCGTGACTGCATATATTTTTGGAATTTTGATTTTTTCTCCGACCGATACAACTTCTTGAACCATGAAAATGCATCTATCCCTGTAAGTATGACCCTGTCTACGTGTTCGTGACTATACCTATTGAACAAAATTTAAAAAGATATAATATTTTATTTGGTTCTTCATAATTTAAAAATTGAAAAAACTTAAAAAATTTGTAGATAGGATTTATGAGAAAATTAACTGTTTCAAACTTAACATATTTTGAAATACAAAACTTAACGTTTTAAATTTTAATAAAAATTAAAAAAACTATGCTTTAAATATCTTGTGAATATCTTTTAGAAAGGCATTAGTCTATTAATCATTAACAAATATTTTTTAATAATTTTTTTAAATTTATTTAACAAATTTGTGTATGACTAAACTTATTTTTGCTCTTATTTTTGGAAAAATTTAAAAATCTAATTTTACTGTTTCAAAAAATTTTTTTGAAAATAATAATTTAGACTATCCAATTTTTATTAAAATATACTTATACTAGCATCCCCCGTCTCGGCTTCGCCCGCGCTAAAGTTGGGCAGAAGTCGGTAGGTATAGAAATAGAATCTCAAAAACTATTATTTATTAAATCGTACTCTTACAAAACTTCGGAATACACAACATTTTTTGTTTGTGAACATGTGATAATAGAATGAATTTTCATTTAAAATAATTTTTTTTTGTAGAAAAAATAAGCATTGAATTTTTTTTTTATTTTTCGATATATGTTCAATTTAATACCAATAAGTCAAAAAATATATTTAAATTGACAATAGAAAATTTTTTTAGCAAATCAAAATCATGAAAGAGATATTCATTAATAAATATGAATGTTTAACAATGATAGGGAATAAGTGCAATAAAAATTTATTGCCGATAAGCTGTTCGCATTATCCTCGCGATATAAGTACCTATATATACCGTGCTAATCTAGTAGAGTGAGCGACAAAACAGGTCGCCTCCTATTGAGAAGTGGACGAAGTGTCATTTTTAATTAAAAAATCGTAAGTTATTAAAATTAAAGTGACATGAAAAAAGTACAAAATAATTTAATTTTTATCTTTAAAAATGACCAAAAATGAAATCAATTACAAAATTTTTGAAAAATAATTACATTAAAAAAAAATTTTATTTCCATAATTATGTCGATTTTAGTAAACATAAATTAAAAATGACAAACCTTCAGCACTTATTTATTTAAAAATGACAAAAATCTGAAATGAGAATAAAAAATTTTTGAAAAATAATGACATTAAAAAATTTTTTTTTTTCCATAATTATGTCAATTGTAGTAAACATAAACTAAAAATGACAATTCAACCTTCAGCACTTATTCTTGAATATGTAAATTTTTGTTCAAACTAAAAATGACAATTTAACCTTTAGCATTTTTTCTTGAATAAAATTGGTAAATATATATAATATTGAAAAAATGTATTTTTTCCGAAAATTTGCTGAAATATTTGTTTGAAAATATCACAGGATGATAAAATCAACGTTATTTGCGATTGTGTTAATAAATGAAAACAAAATTTTTTTTCATATTATTAATGATTGAAAAAGTTGAAAAAAAATTTATTTGTATAAAAATGGTTAAGTTTCGTAAACATCAAATTTCTTGAAAAATCTATGAGAAATTGTATTTTGAATAAAATTAACGTGATTTGAAAGCGGGTCAAATATCTTATATTTTTTGTTAATATATTTGGAATAATATTTTTAGAAAAAATCGCAAATCATACGCATAATTGTTATTTTTAAAATTATTTTATTAACCATGAAGGGTTATATTCTCATGTAAGAGCCAATAAATATTTGAGGAATAAAAAATTTCCTTGAATAAGATATAAAATTTTTTCTAAAGTTAAAAAAATTGTCTAATTTTTTATTCTACCTAATGGAATAGGAAAATATTTCATTAAATAATCCGAGGTAATATTACTCTGTGATTAGAGAATATGTTATGTATGTAATAAAAATTTATTGTGTTGAAGTTACGGAATATCATAGGTGTATAAGTATTTCTACCGTACCAGTTTAATAAAGTGAAAGACAAAATCAGTCGCCACCTATGGGGCAATCAAGGAAAGTAGCAAGGATAGAGCATGTTGACCGCAGAGCGCCGAAAAAAAGTAGTCCCTATTCCCTACGCATTAAGATCTAGGTCTATAATTATTTTATTGCAATTATTGATTAAAAAGGCTATAATAAAAAAAATTCATTTTTAATTAAAATCTGAAGAATGGTGAATAAAAAAATAATAAAGAAGAGTAGAGAAAGTTCACAATTTAAAGTTAAACTTGTTATACTATAAATACAAGTTTATTATTGGGTTTGGAAATTTGCTTATCAGCGCCATCGCGTGGCCAATTGATAAGCTGTGAGAGAAGGATACTGCTCGAGAATTACATTGGTTGGATACGAAAATTGTTATATTTTGTAATTTTTTAATTAAATAGTATTCTAAAAAAGATTAGAAAATTAGTTTGTATAGAAAGAAAGAAACATGGAGAATTTTTGTAGTAAAAATCGCGCATGTTATAGTGTACATAAATGAAATAGTCAAGTTTATAAGAATTTTTATGGCTCTTTCTAGCTGGCAATGTTTACATTTTTAACCATTCTAAAGCAGTATCTGAAGCTATAGCCTATCGAAAAATGAACATCAAAACAATCATCTTTTGTGAATCATTTCGAATAAATTATGCACTGGACATATATTTACTTTAAAACGATAATTCATAACGTTATATTTAACATAATCAAATGATTACATTTTTATTTATTTACTTCACAAAGAAATTTTACTAATACATAAGATTAAATAAGCTACGCAATGTAATCCTTCTCTCACAGCTTACCAAAGGGCCACGCGGTGGCGCTGGCAAGCAAATTTCCAAACCCAATAGTAGTACGCACAAATTACACATTAGAATGAGTCCATATTATGGCTAACTTATGGTGAGATTTGACTATGTAATTACACCGTACAAATATGGCCATATGTTGGTGGACACGCCATATTTTATGCTAAACTTTCTACCAGGATTATTATCATAAATAATTTACTCTAACACATAACACATGAGATTTGCAATTCTATCGGTAAGGTAGATTTTTTTAGCAGGATTCAAAATAAAATATAATGAATGTTATTGTTAAAACCTGACAATAAAAAAATATAATTCACATTATAAATTATTAATATTTTTTAAATTTTTATTTATCTTTTTTCTTACTTTAAAGGACATTTTTATAGTTGTATATTATACGATTTCTATAGAAATCAATCGAATCCATTATTGATACCAGGTATTTAATATCAGTGATTCTCACCTTCAACTTCCTGAAGAAGTTGTTCATAAACAACTGGAATCCATCTAAATCTAAAATTTGTACCAACGATTTGATTCTAATGATTTTCTCAATAAACTTCTTGAAGAAGTCGTTTCTGAATAATGAAAATTTTAAAGTAGTTCATTATTTATTGAATAATACAGTTATTCAATGTATTTTATTTAAAGACTATAGATTTCAATTTAAAATCCTATAAAATTATATTAATTTTTAAATAGAAACATAATATACAAACCAATTAAAATATTAGATTTCAGTGTTATGTGATAATTACTATGGAATACAATTGAAAGATGAATCAGACAAATATTTAAAATAAATTCAATTGAATTAAATTAAATTCAATCTAAACGTAGATTACAATTAAAGTACATGTTCAAAAATTTTTAACTATCGGTTTCAATTGTAGAAACAATAAAACAAATTCACAATTCAATCTCATTAATTTTTTTTATTGGTTTCAATCGATTAAAATTGATTCTTTTAATATATACTCAAATTTTCTCATATATTTATTTACTTAACCTCATAAATTAATAAAATCTCGAAATATTTTATTTTGTTTTTTGTTTATTTTTTAGTAAATTTATTTCAAAATAACTTTTTATGGAAAATATTTCCATAAATTTTTTGTAAACAAGATATCAGAAATTTTGCATTTTAACAAACATGATTATTCATATTGATTTGGGAAGTTGCATATTAAGTATTTTTTTCCTAAAGTGAGCAAAATTCATTCAGTAATATTCATAAATTAACAAAAACTAAAATAAAATTTTTTTTTATAATTTCAAATAATTCAGAATAAATCATATTTTATCGATAAACTAAAAAAAATCAATTAATAATTCAATGTAATCATGATTATTAAATTTTAAAATTTCAATATTCATAACTCAAAATGTATTAGCATAGATTTTTTTACGGTAGTCGTGCCTGTTCGATTAATATTTGATGCGTGTGTAGTATGTAATAAGATACGCGAAATTAACAGCATTCTTTCCAAAGATTTTAAACGTATGTAAACGGAAAACTGAAGTTTATAAACATTTAGCGAACAATGCATAATACCTAAATGAAGAAATTACTGATAGATGCAGAATCGAAAATCTACATCAATCGATAAAGAAAATTAGAAACCATCAATTGAGAGAAGTTCACCTGTTCAAGATAAAAAAAAGATGGAAATGAAATAAAAGAGAGACACATAAGGAATAATTTGTGTTAATTTAATGTATATTTACTAAACGTACCATTTCAAACAAATTTATTGATCCAATCCAAACATTTTGAAAACAGCTGGATTAAAAATGGACTATACAATTATGTTTGTGAAGGTACTGTATTTAAAAATAATCTCCTTTTGATGATTCTTTAAAAAATTAATTAGTTTCAAATTCCAACGCTAATTTAATAATGCAAACAAACTAATTTGTGATGTGATTATTAAATTTATTTACAAAATTATATAAATTTATAACATATTAATGAATAGATTAAACTTTTGATGCAAAAGTTTTCACTTTGAGATACAAAATTTTATCAAATGCTATAATTAGATTTTAAACTATCTGTTCGTTTTTTTCATGAGTTTTTTATTTCTTATCAAAAATTTTACTTTTAATTGAAAATTATTTATTCTATGAAAAAGTACATACAATTATATTTCCTTTCGAGATTATAATCACGTAATAAATATTTTCTTTGTGATTATAACAATTTGTTTTCATTATCTCAAAAAGTAAATTAATTGCTATTTCAATAAAAGAAATATTTACTGTTTTTCTTTCCGGAAGCTTTGAACGTAACAAAATTTAATGCACGCCAATAACAAAGAACGTATATTAACTTTATTGCATATTATTTAAAACTTAGTATTGCCATGTCTAACAAAGTAAATAGAAGTACACGATTTTCTATCTAGTAAATAATAAAATTTTTTTTAAAAAGTAGATTTAATTTGTCTATTAAACAAATTAATCAATTTCTTTTATTAAAAATATTTATAATATACATTATAGATATTTTAATCAATTTTTGATATCATAAAAAAATTTCTTAATTAAATTTTTACGTATAACATTGTAATAAACCATTCGACAATAATGTAAATAGCTACTCTTGCGCAAGAGTAATTTAAAATGTTCGTATTTTTCAATTAAAAAATCATGAACACATACATTCTGTATAGTACTTAATAAAAAGATGTCTTAGCAAAAGAATTAAAATAATTGTTGCTATTAATTCATCTGTGAGAAATGCGGAAAGGTTAGTAAAAGAATTAATGACGAGTAACAATCAGCAAATAAATTAAAAAAGAACTAAAGAAAACATAATATTTCATTCAATCATTTGATATTTCTTGTGTTTACAAGTATTCGATTGAAAAATTTGTGTTTCGTAGATAATTTCAAAGAATAAAAATAAAATGTATTGAATCGTAAATTACTTTTGTTTCGTTTGCACAGCTATGTATATATATAATATATATATTTACTTCACATTGACGTAAAATTAACCACACAGAAGATGCGTGAATTTTATCAAAGTTTTTTAGAATGAAAAAAATAGTTAAATGTTAAATTTTTTAGGTGTTTGATTGATTAAATTAATTTTTATTCTTTATTAGTGAGTTTTAAAAATTAAATAATTCACATCTTATAGGTAAGATTAATTATTTTATATTTTTAGTTTCTTTTAGTAATATTTATAGAATTTTAATAAAAAATGATTTATTTTAATTTTTTTAACAGTAGAAATGTTATTAAAAAGTCTAGTTCTTTTAATTACAATTACATGTATCTTTGGCCAGAAAAGTACATCAGTTTACAGAATTATTCCTAAAACAAAACAGCAACTTCATGAACTGCGTAGTTTAAGCAAACATATTAAAGGTGTAAGTTCTAAATAAAATTCTAAATTATAAAATCATCCTATAATGATAATTATTTACTTATTTATAATTTACGCATATTAAAACATTTAATCAGGTTTCTTTTTGGAAAGATCCATTAAATATAAATGAAGCAGTCGATGTAATGATACCTTTTAAAAAGTTTCAAAATTTTAATGATTTAATGAGAAAAAATGATTTAAAATATAATGTCCACATATCAGATGTGCAAGAATTGTTAAATAATGCAAGTGATCATCACACGATACCTCGAAGCTCCAAAGCAGTAAGAACATTTTATTTTTATAATTAATATATATTTTACTCAATAAATTATAAATATAGTACACTGTAAAAAATTTTATGTGCTTCGTCAAATTTTTATAACTTTAAAATTTTTGTGTACTTTTAAAATCAACACGAAAATTTTTGTAAAATTAATATACAAAGTGTGCTTGTTATCTTAACGTTATTATAATCTTTCTATTTCAACACAAATAAATTTGTAAAATTTACACTTCTTATTATTCATAAGTTTTTGTGTTAAAATCTTTACTTTGAAATATACACAAAAATTATTTGTAAACTTTAACACAAAAAAATTTGTGTTTTATCTGTAACGCTTATGTATGTTAAAATTACAACAAATTTTTTACAGTAAATATAAATTTGAAATATTAATTAAAAATGTATAAATTTAATTTTATAAAAATAAATATTTGATAAATTTTTCAACAAAAAACGTATATATTCATCATTTATTTAATTTTACAAAGAAGATTATAATTTGATAGAATAAATTTTTAGCGTCAATGGTACCAAAAATTTGGTTGGACAAAATTTCATACACTTGATGAAATTTATCAATGGCTTGATTCTTTGGTCCAAACTTATCCTAATAGAGTAAGAACAATCATAGCTGGCCAATCTTATGAAAGACGAGCTATTAAAGGTGTTCATTTAAAATTTAGTCCTGAAAATAAACCAGGTATTTTCATTGAAGCAGGAATTCATGCTCGTGAATGGATATCTCATACAACAGCAACATATTTGATTAACCAACTTTTGAATAATAATGATCCTGCAATTCGTTGGCTTGCAGAATCTTTTGAATGGTATATCTTTCCATGTGTTAATCCTGATGGTTATGTATATACACATATCAACGTAAGTATATAATAGAATATATATTGAAAAAGCACAATATAGTAACATTGGTGAAAAAATAAGAATTTTGTAACATGGATAGAGAATTTTTTTTATTATTATTCAAATTATTACAATTGAAATAGTTCAACTGACAAGGAGAGTGCATTGCATTTGGGTCTTGGATTTTCTTGTAGCTTTGGGTTTTTTTTTCTTACATAAAATCATGAAAAAATCCGCGTCCATTCGGTCCAACGCTCGATTTTTTCCGAGTTATGAGCAGTTTTGTTTGTTTTGTTGAAAAAATTGCATCTGCTTTATAATTTTACAGTTGTCGAACTACTTATTCCAGAAGGTTTTTACTAATTGTATATTAAAGTTGAGATCAAAACCTTTCGATTAAAAAAAAAACGTGTCCAAAAAGCTCAAGTTGTCAAAAACTTATGAAGGGATGAAAATTGAAATGAATTTCTGACGAAAATGTTGCATTTATTTTCTATGCATTTTTTGAGCTAAATATTTGCGCTATTTTTATTCGCCCATAACTTTTTAACAACTTGAGCTTTTTGGACACGTTTTTTTTAATCGAAAGGTTTTAATCTCAACTTTAATATGCAATCAGTAAAAACCTTCTAGAATAAGTAGTTCGAAAACTGTAAAATTATAAAGCAGATGCAATTTTTTCAACAAAATAGACAAAACTGCTCATAACTCGGAAAAAATCGAGCGTTGGACCAGATGGACGCGGCTTTTTTCATGATTTTATGTAAAAAAAAAAGATCCCAAAGCTAGAAGAAAATCCAAGACCCAAATGCAATGCACTCTCCTTGTGAGTCCATTTTAAGTTTATAAAAATCTTTCTAAAATGAGTTTGAATAAAATGGAATATCTTTTTGCTATCTTTATGAATTTTTGGTATTTTTATAATTTAATTTACATATTTTTTCATAGAACTGATTAAATCAATATTAAAGAAGTGATTACATACATGGATAGTATTGAATTAAACCTTCGAAATAAAATTTACATTTTCTTTTTATTTAAATTTACAATTCTCTAAAATAATTGAAATAAATTTATAATTTACATTCTTAATATATTTTATTATAGCCTAGAAATCCAAAATATCGTTTGTGGCGTAAAACTCGAGCTCCAACTGGACATCAGCAATGCTGGGGTTTCAGTCAATGTTATCCTTGCTATGGCGCAGATCCTAATAGGAATTGGGATAGTTATTGGGGAGGTAAAAAATATTTGTTTTTATCCCAACAGTATAGGTTACTTTATTAATCTAAAAATACGGGTCGAAAATGAAACAACTCGGACGTTACCTTTCGCTAAAGTAGAATAATATATTATTCATTTAAAGAGAAAAAGTATTAGTTTTAAAAGTAATAGAATAAATAATAATTTATCAAATCGAATAAAAAATAGTTATGTAAAACTTCAATTTATTTAGAATTTTGTTTTTTTCTTCAAATTAGTAAAAGTGGCCATCATTGAAATGAAAGCAAAGCATAGTTGACCTTATGTGAATACGGTTATCAAGAGAAATATGTGACTTCACTCCCCAGTTATATAAATTGTTTTATTTAACAAAGAAAATATTCGAGTTGTAGATCACGAGTTTTCACCCAAGTGTGAAATATTTTTTGTTCATTGAATTTTTTTTTATTTGACGCCTCTTTATAGTCGAACGCCTAAACTTCATAAAGTAAAAGCTATTTTTAAAATTTTAATTCGATGTTAATGTTAAAGAGTATAAATCTGTAATAAAAAATCCTAAATTTCTTCTGCATCTTCTTCATGAAAATTGGAATCAAATCATTTCAAAATTTATTTATAAAACTCATGTAAGTAATACGTAAAAATCGAAAGCTCATCGTGTAATTAATATGATGCTATTTTCAATTTTTTAATCAAAATGATTTTATTTTGATCTTAAAAAAGCTGTAGTAAAGTAAATAAAATGCTCTTTAGATGATTAGATTTTTTAATCTTATTTAAAGTTTTGAAAAGGAAATATAAACTTTGGATATTAATAAAAATTTTATTAAATTTTTACTATTACATACACTTATGTTCAAAAATAATTCTTTGCAAATAATATTTAGTATTTATATTTATAATGCAATTTAGGTGCTGGAAGTGGTCATGATGGATGTGAAGAAATTTATGCGGGAAAGTATGCTTTTTCAGAAGATGAAACAAAGTCATTGGCACGGTATGTCAGTTCTATTTCTAATAAACTTTTTGCATATATAAGTTTTCATAGTTACATCGAAAAGCTGATGTTCCCATATGGCCATACAAAAGCACACTTAGATAACTATGATGAACAGGTAATAAAATACATGTATTTTCATTTATAAAGTCTGAAAAACGATCATATTAAACTTTTATTCTTCAGTATTACGCAGGCCGTGAAGCAGTAAATGCACTGTACAGGCGTCATGGTTACCAATTTGGACTTGGTAATATTGCCGAGACTCTTGGAGGTTTGTTAAAATTTATAAATAATTAAAAATCTTAAAATATTTTATAATAGAACCCATTTTAATTAAAAAATATAATTTTTTTATTTGTGTATAGGCCCTGCTAGTGGTGGTTCGATAGACTGGGTTAAATCAGCACTGAAGATTCCGTTTGTTTATGTTTATGAATTACGTGGACACGCTAATGGAAGAACGTATGGATTTGTACCACCTCCTAGTGAAATTATTCCTAGTGGTGAAGAAGTTGTAGATTCTCTTGTTGCACTTTTAAAAGCAGCTACGCAACTTAATTACCAAGGATGGAGAAATAATAAATAATTGTTATAGTTAAATTAATATTTGATAAAATAATTTATATAAAATATTTAGGAACTATTTTTGTTAGTAAATATTTTGAACAGAAATCTGAAAATCTAATTTATTGATTGAAATTTATACATTCTTCCCTCGGTCGCTTATATAACTCCCTATACCTGCGGTTTGAATAGCATAATGTACTATTATTTAACTTTGACGTGAATATATTTTTTCAAAATATGAATAATAATTTATCTCACTTAAAAATTCAAATTAGATTTCACTTTTTCAAAAAAGATATAGAAACGTTTTTTTGCCTTTGAATGAGGTTTTTAATTCTGATTTAACAAGTTACCCTCATGTAAGATCTCAAATCGTCGGCTTGGATTAAAATCCGACCATTTGAAAAAAGTTTTGAAAAACCGGCCATTTCCACGAGTTATTAAGAAAATGCCGTTTCGCTGTTGTTTTGATAAGTTGAAAAACTCGTAGAAAAAAACTTTAATATTTAAAAATGAAAAAAAAATTTGTTAATGATTAAAATTTTTTTTAATGAATCATAACTACAGATTTTATTTAATTAAGGGAATGTAAAATACCGACATTACAGTTTTCAAAATTTTTAATTCTTTATCCAAAAGAATTAAATATATCTCTAAATTACATCCTTCCATTTTCATTAATAAAGAGCCTCCCTAGTGGAAATCGAATCTGTGAATAACTGGGAATAACTGGGAATAACTGGGAATAACTGTTATAAACTGTTCAGTTTGAGACAGGAATAACAGTTATTCCCAGTTATTCCCAGTTATTCACAGTTATTCACAGTTATTCCCAGTTATTCCCAGTTATTTACAGTTTAGTTTAAAAAACAAAAAAAAAAAAAAAATAATATAAATTTGAAAAAATGAAAAACTATATATTTTTAATTTTTTTTCTATTATAAATATATTTGGGAATAACTGTTATTCGTACCTCTGTTTTTTCAAATTATTTTTAAGCTATAAACTGTGAATAACTGGGAATATTCGAGAATAACTGGGAATAACTGGGAATAACTGTTATTCCTGTCTCAAACTGAACAGTTTATAACAGTTATTCCCAGTTATTCACAGTTATTTCCAGTTATTTCCAGTTATTCCCAGTTATTCACAGATTCTATTTCCACTAGGGCTAATATAGAGATATTTTGGAAAATTTTTAAATAAAGATTAAAAGTTTAGAAAACTGCAATGTCGGTAACTATTTATAAATCATATACCCTTTTACATCCCCTTAAACTAAAAAAATAAATTATAAAAAAGGTAGAAAACTTTCTGCAGAGCGAAAGTCGAACCCAGGATTTTTCCCATCAAGTGAGCTATTCCCCATCGATGCCATTGCATTCTTTTTGTAGCTGCATACTCTACAACTTGCATATTTGAATTTCCTTTTTCAAAATGAAGAAGTGGCATGCTTAACATGACTTACAATAAGAATCTAATATTTTTATGTAAACTAACAATATTTAAATATTTGTCTGAAATCAGAATGTTAGTATACGTGAATGATAGTTATACTTTTTTAGATAATAAAATATAATTTAAGTTAAAAATTAAATAATCAATTTAGAAATTTTTTATATGAATAACATACACAGTGGAAAAAAATTTGTAATTTTAACACACATCAGTGTTACAGATGAAACAAAAATTTTTTTGTGTTAAAATTTACAAATTTTTTTGTGTGTAATTTTCGAAGTTAAAATTTTAACATAAAAATTTATGAATAATAAAATTTTTAAATTTTACAAATTTATTTTTGTTAAAATATAATGATTGAAATGATGATTAAAAATTAAATAATCAATTTAGAAATTTTTGTATACGAATAACATACACAGTGGAAAAAAATATGTTGGCATTATCACTGATATGCCTTTTGGTGTAATGGATAGAGCTCTTGGTGTAATGGATAGAGCTCTTGGTGTAATGGATAGAGCTCTTGGTGTAATGGATAGAGTTCTTGCCTTCAACGCGGAGGGCATGGGTTCGAATCCTGGCCAGGTACCTCTAACGAGAGCGCGGTGGTGTAATGGATAGAGCTCTTGCCTTCAACGCGGAGGGCATGGGTTCGAATCCTGGCCAGGTACCTCTAACTTTTTTTTCGAAAGAAAATAAGTGTATGTGCCATTTATATCGCGACTCTTTAAAAAATCCGACCTCATTGGGTATCGGCTGATTGTTGGTTACAAAAGTGGCTGATTATCCATCGGTAGTCAAAGTTTTCGGTATGGTGGGTCTGACAGTCCTAGCCTGATGTAATGTGTTAAACAGATGCCGGGCGGGGGACTCCCTCGACTTCACCATATAAAAAAGGTTAATCATATGGAGGACAATATCCTTTATATATTAATTTTTTTTTTTACAAAAAAAAAAAAAATCACTGATATGCCTTTGAATTAAAAATATGTTGTCTTATTCTCTTGTCCGCTAGAGGGAGTCTTTCATTTTACAAACAACACTATCCACCTAAATGTATATTTATATCCGATCCTTTCGGCTGCATCACGCCTTTTTGACGTAAATATATTGTTTTTTAACATTATATGTGTTTAAGTTAAAGTTTTATTTTAATTTGGAAATTTTAATTACATAATTACAATCATTTAAAATTATTTGCTCAAAAAAGATATAGAAACGTTTTTTTGCCTTAAAATGAGGTTTTTAATTCTGATTTAACAAGTTAATGTGCTTTTTTATTGCAGATGCTGGTTTTTCCTTCAAAAATATGATTATCCTACGAAAACGCATATGTATTCAATTCGAAATATTGTTGAATGTCTTTAATCATATATTGGAATCTCAGACAAATCACTAGAAGTATGAATATAAATAAAAATACAAAAGCAAATGTACTGAATTTTAGTAAAATAAAAATATTGGTGAAATCTAAATCTCATGTCAATCTTACTACAAATACTAGTATTTATAACGATCATTTTCGACATCAATGGAATCTGTTTTTTAAATCGTTATTACATTTAGTGTCGGGTTTTATATTATACGCTTTATGACATTAGTGGAAATTATTCTGGATGTTTGTATGAGTTATTATTGATGATGGTTTTTGTTCTTATGGAAATGGACAAAAATAATGCATACATATTAATGTTGCAGATGAGACGAACTATCAATCTCCGCACGATACTGATTTTACAATTCAAGTTGAAACTAATCGATAAATTGTGTATAATCATTTTATATTTTGATTAACCATAACTTTTATTATTATTTGCTGATAAAAATTTTTAATCAAAATCAATTTATCACTAATATTCTAACTCATTAATACTAGTTTTTCTTCATCCTCGTTTGAATGGAACTATAAAAATGAGTCCCGCTCAATTTGCCAATCGGACAATGTGCCAGTCGACATAAAGGCTGATCCGCATGAAACAAAATAGAATCTTACTTTGTCATTAGAGCCAACCTAATTTAAATACACTCTAATAAATATACACAGAACTTTTCGAATAATGTTAAATTATAATGTTGTAATAACTAAAATTGAATTATAATACTATAAATATAATTATTTAATTTCCTCATAGCAAGATTTACTGTCCTATGATATGATTCCAGATTATTATTCGTACGGTCTGATTCTCTATAGGCAAGAAATTTCGCTGAATTATCCATCCATTCGGCTTTATTATAATTTTAAAATTCTTTCACATTTTTATCCCCTGGGAACATTAAACGACACTCTTCCTCAATAATATTGAAACCTTCCTCCACGTCTTCTGTTTTAATTAATGTTAACGCAGTTAATTTTTTTATGATGCGATATTTCAATGGATAAGTCCGTTTTACTTCATTTTTCCCGATGAATTTTTTTTTCGCATTATTTTGGAGTGCCTAAAAATATTCAATAATATAAATAAGACAAATAATTTTTTAATAAATATCTGAGTGCAATATTTCTTAATTTTTCTACCACTTTTGCCTCAAAATTTTTTTCTATTTTTTTTCATTCATTTGTACATATTTGAACTCAGGGAGTCTAAAAAAGTAGTTTCTAGAAAATGGGTGTGTGTGTGTGCGTGTGTATAGCCATTTAAAATAGTACATTTTGTAACGGGTATGAAAAGCCTTTTCATACCAGTTGCAAACCGTATGTTTTGCCATGAGAGCCAAGAAAGAGCAACGAAGTTGTAATTTTGAAGTTAGAATGGCAAAAAAAAAATTTTTTTTGATTTTTCATTTATTTTTGTATCTTACGTAAACTATTCGATGAATTTGCTTAAAAATTTGCATGGAAATTCTTTGCGAATGCCAAAAATATAAAAACTTTCGAATACTGATTTATTTAGCGTAGTTTTAAATTTAGAGCATTTTGAAAATTTCTAAAAAAATTATTGTAATTGTTTCGCCAAACACCATTTTTAAACTACTTGATGGATTTGTTTCCAGCTTTGCATACAATTTATTTTTTCGTCCAACTAGAGAGGAAGCTATTGAAAATTGGCTTTCTCAGCATAGTTTTTTTTTATAACCATTAAAAAAAAAAATTGAATCTTTGATTTTTATTTTTTATATTTTAAAAAGGTATAAACAGCATTTATAATAAGAGATTTGAAAAATAATTTTTTTTCAACACCTGGTCCGAAAGCATATCATTTTTTCCTCGCCTTTGGCTCGGACCGTAAACTTCTCGTTTCGTAAAAAAGCCTTTTCATACCCGTTAAGAAATGTGCTATATTTGAATATGTTTTGATAATTATACGATTTAAATCAATAACATATAAATAAATGAATATAAATCATAAATATTGATATAGGAAATTATTGTGGTTACTTATAATTCATATAAATAAAATAATTGTTATAATACAAAATCTACATTATGAATTGTAAGATAAAATTTAAAACAATAAATATTATTTGAGGATTAAGATTATTTTGCAGATAAATAAAAACTTTAGATATTAAAAACAAGAGAAAAATATGAAATAATTTATGGGAAAGCATTTATAATGCAATTAAATAAACTGTAAGCATTCACATAGATTAATTATATTTAGTTTTACGTTTCATGATAGATAATATGACCGATTTCGTAAGCTTATATGTAAAAGATATTAGGAAAAATTACTGATGAATAATTTTTTTACATTGAAGTCATATTTAAAAAATAAAAATAAAATAAACACCAACTCAATGAACTCTATGAGAAAACATTGCGTCAAAGCCTTGGCAGCGTTTTTAAAATGGCATTATAAAACTTCAGCTTCTTAAATCACTTTACTTATGTGATATTTAAGGTGATGTAATAGGGTATATGATTTATACATAGTTACCGTCATTGTAGTTTGTCGAATTTTTAATCTTTATTACAAAATTTTCAAAAATATTAAGTCCCTGTCAACCAAGTTCTTTAAATTTTTTTGAAAAACTTGTTTAAGTTCTCAGCAGAGCAGGACTGACCATATTATACTTTTTATTTGTTAAAATGAAAGGTTGTAATAAAGATATATTTTTATAACTTTTGGATTAAGAATCGAAAATTCGGAATAAGTGTTATTTCAGTATTTAACATTCTTAATTAAAGCTCAAGTTATTATTATTTCAAAATGATTAAATTTTAACAAAATCAAGATCTAATTAAATTTTTTTTAGTATTTTGTAAAGATAACATTTCGTATATTATAATAAATTAATTTTTTCAAATTATTCACATATTGGGAAGAATTATAAATTACTTGTGCATAGTGAAAATAATAGCCATGGAGTTGTACTGTCGAAAAAACATTCATCGCAGATTTCCTGATGGCTTGTTCAAAATCTGTCATGATATGTATTGGGTTGAGTGATGGAAAATTATCTTTTATAAAATTAAATACAATATCATAGCTTTTATTAAGCTTATTTTCTATTAAAACCCACATGGCCTGTAAAAAAATTGATTATTAAAAGTTCAGATTTATTGATAAAATCGTCCTTATAGATAAAAATAGGGTTTTAAAAATACTGTGACGTCACAACTTGTTATAAAGACGATAACAAGTGTGTAACGCACTTTTTAATCGTACACGAATTTCTTATTCGTACACTTTTAACGTACTCTCATTTATAGATGAGGTTTTTGTTTAATAAACGAGTAAGCTGAGCTAAACCGTGCACCACAGAGACGCCATGCTCTGTAAGCTCGGGTTCTTATGCGCCAGCTTACTTAAAATGTATTAATTTTAGGTGATTCTTCCTGAAAAGAAAAGGAGAAAGGAGGAAGGAAATAAAGTACAAGGATTCTTGGGCCTCATGTATCACCTGTTACGCGAATATATTCAATAAACTTCGCGATTATACTTTATTCTTGCAACGGCGTGAAAACTTCAAGCTATGCTTTGCTAGTCTCACGCTTCTGCAAGAGTTTTAGTTTTAGGCTTTAGAGTCAGCCGTATACCGACACAGTTACCTGTTTTACCGAATCTATTTAAAATTTATTTTTTATAAAGACTAATAGCTTCAGACAAAAATAAAGAGATGGTTTCGATTCGTGTAATAGAAAGCAATATTTTCTCTGATAAGAATAATTTTATTCCACCGCTTTATTTTCAAGAAAAGTTGGAATAACTTGAAAATCCCATTATTTGACACTAATTTCTAATTTTTTAAGTTATTCCAACTTTTCTTAAAAACGAAGCAATAAAATTAATTTATACTAATCAAAGAAAATATTACATTTTATTAAACACATCGAAACCATCTCTTTATTTTTGCCTCTTGTTACTAATTTTGGGAAAAAAGTTAATTTTTTAATTAGAAAAGGACAGAGATACAGCGGCCTCTTTAGCCTTTTTACGAGAATTTAATTAGACAAGTGTGGTAAATTAAACAAATACACACCACATTTAGTTACACTTTTTAATCACTCGCGATAATTAATCTATCACGGTTTAATTATTTGTAAAATGTTATTCGCTCACTCACAGTTAGGAAGCTGCTCTTTCGGCAAACTTCTTCACCATCATTTGTGAGCGAATAACACAAAGAAAAGGCACTGACTCGGTAATTACATTTTATTTGGATCTTTATTTCTGACGAGATGACACACAAGTGCGGAGCATAAGCTCTTCGTTAAGCAAGATGCTTCGCATTTTCGGCGCTTGCCGCTATATTCCTACTCTGCCGCATCAGAGTAGGGATATTATACATTAGAAAGTATACGCGTTACACTTAATAGTCGCTTGGCTGTCAAAATTAGGGGCGTAGCTGCGCGCTTGTGAACGCGCGTTCGGGTCTTTTCTATATCCCCTCTCATTGTGCTGATCAACGCGATGCTTCTCTCTACGCGAGAATCATGTATAAGAGGTCTCAATACACGTATACATATGTACACTTGGCGGAAAGGATATTTTTCCGAGCGTTAACCTTAAATGGCAACATCGCATATTTTACCACTAGGCCAGTCAAATTAGATTTTCAATCAAAAAAATTGTAACCCAGGGTTTCCGAACGAATTTTGGTGGGGGAGATCATCAGGAACATTAATCTGTTGAATGAGCCAAAATCCTACTGTAGGAAATTATTTTTATTAACAAATCAATGAATAAAAAAGCACTTGATTGACCGTAGAGACAAAAATATTAATTGTAAAAAAAATGTTTTAAGTAAACTTTGTAGATATTTAAAAGACCAACAAAATTTATTACAATTTGATTATCTTCATTTGTTTATTCGCAAATCGCAAAAAATCGCCAAAAATGGCCATTTTATCAATTGTTTATTACTCCGTTAAAAAAATAGCTAGGGGCTTGATAATTGGTGAAAGTCAAGCTCTGATGATAGTGAATTTACAATAAAAATTTCAAGTAATAATATTCAATAGTTTTTACATAATTCAAATTGTTTATTAGAAATAGGCCATATTGGCGTGATTATTCCCAAGCCGCTATGCGTCGTACGAGGATGCATCAAAGTGATTTTGAAAGTTCAACATCTCTACTTTATTGTACAATTGGTAGCTAATCGATTTTTTAAAATTTAATTGTTTAAAATCGCGATATAAAAAAAATCGTTTTTTTGCTAATTAACTTTTAATTTGCAATTAAACTATTTGTCGTAAATAAAAGAGTAGGTTCATTGGATAGGTGGTATTTTTCCTCAAATTTTGAGAGGTTAGACAACTCTATAAGTGCTTTAGGAGCCGAGATAACTTTTTTTTTTTTTAAAATCGCCATGACTTTATTTATGCAAATTAAAAAACGAAACAACAACGAAAAATCGCGTTATAGTTGTAATATTTAAAAAAAAATATTGCGGCACGTTGATTGTTCAGTTATATTGTTTAAATAAATTTTGAAATCACTATGAAGATGGAAATTAAAATCGGGAAAAGTAGAAAGCCATGTGACAACAAAATTGAGTCTAAAGGTTCAAAGTAATCTATGGGGAAAAATTTTATGTATCTCGTAAACTAATCAATATAGTCTTCATTTTTTTAAAATTTGGAGTAGCTTCCGAAGATATTAACATTTACCATAGTCATTGCCCCCAAAAAATTTATTTAACAAGTATAAATAAACAAAAAAAATTTTTTTGCAACTTTTAATCAATTTTTAATAATATTTTTTCCTTGTCCACATATAACTTAAGAAATGATTTTAGGGGCATTTTTGTTAATTATTTAAACAATTCAGCGATAAAAAAATTTTTTTTTTAATTTTTCAATTTTTATTTACTCAACTCCCATGAACTGTAAAATAACTTTGAATCTCACCATGATTTCGGAAACTATCCACTTACTGATGCATGTATTTATTTTTTACATTCCTCATTAGCTTTCCTATAATTTTCAAAAATAGAAATTTATGTACCTGTTATTGAAGGGATATTGTGCAGAAAATAGTGAACTCGTTTCTTTTCATTAATAATAAATTAATTATCAAATTATAAAAACATGCTTTACTTAGTGTGGTTTTTTTATTAATTAATAAGGTGTAATATCCTATATTATATTAAAGTGAAACTACTTTTTTTCCATTTCTCCGGTTCACCAGTTCTCCGGTTCTCCGGTTCACCGCATTTGTTAAATGTGTCTAATTTTTTGGTAATAAGAGTAGCAATTATTTATTGGGCCCTATATAATTAGTCCTCATTAGTCATAAGCATCTTTTTGGGTCATATTTTTTTGGGTCTTATATTTTTTTGGACCTTACATTTTCTTGCGCCCTATATTTTTTTGGGCCCAATATTTATTTGATCTCTATATTTTTTTGGGCTTTATATTTTTTTGGGCCTTATATTTTCTTGCGCCCTGTATTTTTCGGGGCCAATATTTTTTTTTAATTTATATTTTCTTGGGTTCTATAATTTTTTTGGGTCTTATATTTTATTTAGCTCTATATTTTTCTGGGCCTTATATTTTTTTTTTACTTTATATTTTCTTGGGCTCTATATTTTTTGAACCCAATATTTTTTCGATTCTTGTATATTATTGGGCTCTATATTTTTTTAGGACCAATATTTTTTTGGGTTCAATATTTTTTCGAAATTAATATTTTCTTGGGTTTTATAATTTTTTTGGGTATTATATTTTATTTAGCTCTATTTTTCTGGGCCTTATATTTTTCAGGCCCTACATTTTTTTGAGTCTTATTTTCCGTGGGCCTCATATTTTTTTTTGGGCCTTGCATTTTCTTGGGCTCTATATTTTTTTGGGCCCAATATTTTTTCGATTCTCATGTATTCTTGGGCTCTATATTTTTTGGGTTCAATATTTTTTTGGGCTTAATGTTTATTCAATTCGTATATATTCCTGTGCTCTATATTTTTTTAGGACCAATATTTTTTTGGGTTCAATATTTTTTCGAAATTAATATTTTCTTGGGTTTCATGATTTTTTTGGGTCCTATATTTTATTTAGCTCTATATTTTTCTGGGCCTTATACTTTTCGGGCACTACTTTTTTTTGAGTGTTATTTTCTTTGGGCCTTATATTATCTTGGTTTCTAATTTTTTGGACCAAATATTTTTTCGATTCTTATATATTCTCTGGCTCTATATTTTTTTAGGCCCAATATTTTTTTGAAATTTATATTTTCATGGGTTCTATAATGTTTTTGGGTCCTATATTTTATTTAGCTCTATATTTTTCTGGGCCTTTTTTACAAAATAATTACTAGATACTACCGATTTTATTTTTAAATCAAAAAATTTTTCTTTTTATTCATTTTTATCCAAAATTAAAAAAATTTTATTTCTCACCTGTTTAATATCAAGAATTTAAAAAAAAGTTTTGTAGGATAATTTCACAAAGTGCATTCTGTTTTGTATTTTTTACAGAACAAACTCAAACTATTATGGTTACAAAACAGCAAACAAAATTGGCTTTTAAATCGCATCAAATTCAATCTCTTTATCGTTCTAAAATACAATTATACAATAACAAAGAATAAAACAAGTTTTTTTCCAAATCAATGTCAAATAGAAGAAATTCTTATTAACCTCTAGACCGCCAGGATTACGCCATATAGCGCGCACCCCTGACTCGCACATATCCACCCTTGATAGAGTCCTACCTAGTAAGCCTCAGAACACTTTACTATAGGGAAAATCGACTTTTCATTTTCTCAAAATCCCGACGGTCAGGTCAATGTAACGCAATCTCAACATCAATCACTTCAATCGTCAAATGCAAGTCTGGTGAATTTAACAATTTAAGAAATTATTCTAAAAAATAAAAATATATATTAAAAAATAAAATAATTTTAAATAATAAAAAAAATATATAAAAACTTACAAAGGTTTGTACTTCAGAAGGTGTGCGGCCTAACAATAAATTCCACATATTTTATTGCACAAGGGCATTTCCCACGTCTCTTCGTGGCAAAGAGGCACTTGTGCAATTCTTGTCAGACGAATTTCTTCATCATCCTCCGGATTCATAAGATTCATCTATATCATCTTCTTCTACTTCTTCTTCCTCTCCTTCCTCTATTGTATATTGTATTGGATCTAAATCCAATACAATACCCTGAAAATTAAAATAGTTATAGTATTTTGAAGTTAAAAATGATTATTAATCTCGAATATAAAATATATTTAATTGATAATTTTTATTTTTTTTTATTAAAAATTACAATATCTACTTACTTCTGCTTCATTGTCTTCTTCAGCTACCATTTTTGAAACACAATTTCACAAACTTAAATGTTAAATTGTTTGAAGCAAAGGTCAAAAAAAATGTTAAAGATTATGAACATATAATTAAAACAAAAGATACGATTACATCTGTTTAGACATTTGCTTGTTAAATTAAAAAATGTATAGTATTAACATTTGATTAAAATTTTTTCTTCTATAAGAAATGTATTTGTGAATAAATATATTAATTTTATTATTAATTGCAATTTATCAGTGAATTTAAATTAAAAATTTAAATGTTTAAGTTATTTGAAAATAAAAATAATATATTCTAAATTAAATAGAAAAATTTTTGGTGAATTGAATTATGTCAATTTGAAAAAAAAAATTTTAATGATTCAATTAGAAAAGTATTTATTATGTTTTAAAGTTTTACATGTCAAGTGGGGGTTGGAGCGCTTGCGCGCAAGGGGCTTGCTGCCTAGTTATTTATAATAATTTTAATATTGGTTTAATATTAAAAGAGAAATATTTTTAAGTGTGAAACTTGAGAGATATTTAGATACTGTATGCTTAAATATCGTACAAGATCCAAGTCAAAATGATGTTTTAGTAATGTTTGAGGTTAGTGACATTAAGTTATATTAGGTTTTATTAGGGGAGATTAAGTTATATCAAATTAAATTAAGTGAAATTAATTAATATAAGCTTATTTCAAGTTGGTTTAAGGTAAATTAACCAGATAAAAAATTTTACAAAGATTTTCATTAATTTCACTTACACCTATAAGTAAAAATTAATTATTTTTAAATCTAATATCATTATTATAAAATTTATAGATTTACAACACTAAACTGATTTGACGCTGTTGGTCATGATGATAGGTTGACTAACTATTATGCGTTATAATAATTTAAAATTTTAACGATTCATGACACATAAGTGACTTGAGAAAGTTATTGATATGTAACTGAAACGTCAAAAAAATTTTTGTTAATAAACTTTACATTTGGACAGTATGGCCTGCAGAGTTTAATTTATTTTAGCATTTATTCATAACAATTATTAGTCAAGAACAGGTTTTATAACTCCATACTTTTTTCATAAAAGAATTCAGTTTTAGTAAAAATAAATAAATGTTGCAAATAATTAAGAGAAAGCTGCATCTTTTATCATTTAAAGCAATATTTTCTTTCATGATAAAAATTAATTTCATCAATTCGTTTTCAAGAAAACCTTGAAAAACCAAATTGTTAACTTCACCTTCTATTTTAGTTTTTCATGGTTTTCCTGAAAACCAAACCATAAAATTAATTTTTCCTTATCAATGAAAATATTGCTTTTTATGATAAGAGATATGAATTTTTTCTTATTTTTTACTACAGTCAATAGTTCTTGCAAAAAAATTAATTTTTTAAGTAAAAAAGGACAGAAATATATGATCTGCTCTTAAAATGAAAGCAAAGCTATTTTTAATTCTTTTTTAAAAACACTAAATTCTTCATCTTAAAAATTTTTAGTTTAAATATACATTAAGAGTGCTCTGAGTGGCGATCGGAACGCCACCGTTACCGAAATCATATTTTTGCTAATTTTTAATCTTTGAGACATTTTAAACTTAATAAAAATATTTCCTCATGTACAACAAATTATTAATTTTATTTATACATTTTATTTACAAAGTAAATCTTATATTATATTAATGTGAAACACATTTTGGAACTCCGTTTCTACGGTTTTCAGGTTTTCGGTTTTTTGGAACATCCTTATTTTGTAATAAAATCAGCCATTTAAATTTGGGTGTTGTTTCACGAGTCTTATTTTTATAAATATTATTTTATAGGCCTTATTTTATGGAGCCTTATTTATGGACCTTATTTATCGCCTACAGGAATTGAGAAATCATTTTCGATAATTAGTTACAATACTAGGCACACTTTCTCGTAGATGATATTTGGCAGACCTGGGGTCACCCTGGGACTTGGACATCATCTACACGAATTCGCAAATCATTTTCAATAATCTTATCTTATATTAATGTGAAATACATTTTGGATCTTCGTTTCTCCGGTTTTCGGTTTTTTTTTAAAGTACATCATTTTTTTCTGTTAAGAGTAGCCATTTTAATTTTGGTGTTATTTTATGGGTCTTATTTTTATAAGCCTTTTGTGGAGCATTATTTTCTGTGCATTATTTCTTCGGGCCTTATTTGTGAGCATTATTTATCCTCTATAGGAATCATTTTCTATTTATTTTCTAATTATTTTATCAAAAACTTGTCTTATTATCAAAAACGTTACAAATTTTATTCAAATAAACTTTTTTTGTTCGATATAAACTAGAAAATAATTTTTATTTGGCTTTTTTAATAATAGTAAATTATTATTTTTTTCAGAAACTGTAGTCAAATCTGTGGCGGGGTATACGATTTCAGCCTGCGAATGGTATGTTCGAAGCTGGTTACAACATGCTGGCGAAAAATTAAAAAAAGGCACAAAAAATAATGAAAACAATAAATTATAATAATAACAATTATTAAATATCAAATAAATTATGTTTATTATGTCAAATAAAAATGTGTTGTTTGAAATATTTGTAATTTATTATAAAATGTATCCCTTTATAAAAGGGATTTTTAATAAAGGGATACATTTTATAATAAATTTAAAATTTTTCATGATTTAAATTTTTTTCAATAAATCATAACTACGGATTTTATTTAATTGAACAAGAAAAATAATTAAATTATATAAAAAGGAAGAAAAATTTCTGCAGACAAAAGTCGAACCCAGGATTTTTCACATCAAGTGAGTTATTCTCCATGAATGCCATTGCATTCTTTTTGTAGCTGCATACTCTACAACTTGCATGTTTGAATTCTCTTTTTAACCTTTTAAGGACGGGAATAGTCGATATTTCGACCACTCAAGTATCATAACATTTTTGAGTGATTTTGAGGATAATATTATATTAAAACACTCAAAAATATTATGATACTTGAGTGGTCGAAATATCGACCAGTCCCGTCCTTAAAAGGTTAAAAATGAAGAAGCGGCATGCGTATTACAATTATTGTTAGTACTACAATTTATGGCCATTATTAATAGTGATATTGTCATTTCAATATTGACTAATAAATATTAAATTTTTGACGAATTTGGATAGCCTAAATTTTTTGTATAAACAAAAAATGCTACTAGAAATATGTTGCCCTTAAAGTGGGCATTTTAAGTACCTAAAAATATTTTAACCTATAAATTTAATGCATCTTTTCATTCAGTATCTTAAACTTCTCACTTTACGCTTTAACATTAAAATTTTAAAATATCTTTAATGAATACAAAAAGTAAAAAAATAAATCGTCTTAAAGACGAATAATTATAAATATTTAATTATTTTAATCCCGGAAAATGCGCATGTTAGCAGTATTATGTTGCAAAAAATGTTTCATATTTGTTAAAATAATAGCTATCAAAAATACACATTTTCAGCTCTTCATTTCGAAGCAATGGTCATAAAATGTTAAAAAATCTAATAAATGAATTTTTTAGATTTATTTGTTGTATATTTTATACGTGCATAAACTATTCAAATTTAATATACAAAATAATGAATTAAATAATAATATACAAGATTTGAAATGCAGAAACTTACGAGAAAAATGATGAAACCTTTCTGCCTATAAATATTTTCAATAAACCAATAATTAAAATTCAAAAAATATTTATTAAAATAATTTATTAGAGTATCTTATTAAGTTAATAAAATATAAAATATTTATTAGGGTTTTCCAGCAGTATATGTATTTACTAATAGGATGACTACCGAGATGTATAAAGCCATTTTTCAATTTTAATTAATTTAATACCTGAATTGTCAAATAATGTCAGACAAATAATAAGCGATTATGAAAGGGCAATAATCGCTGCAATAAAAGAAGTATTTCCCCGAAAGTACAGAAAGTGACTGACGGACGTACAGAGACGGGGGACGCTTCGGATAGCATGCGCCTACCGGACGGTCTCTGCGGAGGCTGTCATGGTGGTTGCAGGCGTAATCCCCATAGACCTACTTGAACAAGAGCGCAAGCGGATCTATGAAAGAGGCGTTGACACAGGACGGATAGAGGCGGCAGAGAGAGATTGGATTATGACGCAATGGAACGAGCGACGGAACTGGTGCTTGGACTAGACGACTTATCAGGGACCTGAGATGGTGAACGTAACGGACTTTTGGGGAGGTGGACTTCTACCTCACCCAATTCCTGACCGGATACGGCTACTTTAGACGGTATCTGCACAAAAGAGGGAAGGTGCGGCATACGGGCTGCACCTATTGCGGACATGACAGGGACAACGCAGAGCATACGTTTTTCGAATGCTCGCGGTGGGATGCTGACAGACGATTGTTGGAAGGACGGACAGGAGACGTTACGCCAGACAACATCATAAACAGAATGCTGGAAAACGCAGAAAACTGGGCGGCGGTGATGACCTTTGTCACGGTCGTCCTTAAAAGAAAGAAAGAGGAAGGATGTCTAGTTTGAATGTATGAGTAAATATAACAGGAGCATTTTCTTGTTCTCGTTCCGCGGCCAGGGTAAAGGGGGTTTAGACGGTCTCTGCCTGTGAATGCTTTAAGAGCGAATGTAAGCTTACAAGACTTCTTTCTCTCTCCAAGCTGCCGCAGTGCTAGAATCCCGTCACACCAGTGGTTTGCACTGCGGTTGGAGATATCTGGCCCATGCCGCTGTAGGTCTGATGGCAGATTTACCCGTTTTTTGACCATCAAAAAAAAAAAAAAAAGAAGTATTCCCCAACGCCCATTTGGCTGAGTGTCTGTTTCATTATATGCAAGTTTGTAATATGCAATCATTATAGAAATCTATATATATAAACATTTTTTTAGTATTTATTAAAAATTTTTTTCGAATTTTCAAAGATCATATGTAAATAATAATTTTATGAAACATTAAAAATTCGCATTTATTTAAAAAACCAAAAAAAATAATAATTGTATTATTTTATTTATGATTCTTTATATGTAGATTAAATAAATTAAAAAAAGGAGTTCACAAAAAATATCTACCTAATCAGAGCTTCACAATAAAAAATAAAACATTTATCTGTACTTTATTTGCACAGTAAAAAATTTTGTGTAATTCGTCAAATTTTTTTTGTACAAAAAGTTTTGTGTTAAAATTTTACAAACATGTTTGTAAAATCAACATAAAAACTTTTGTAATTTAAAAATTTCTGTGTACCTTTAAAATTAAAACAAAAATTTTTGTAGAATTAACACACGGAGTTTGTTATTTTCACAAACATGTGTGTACTTACTAGGAGAGTGTCACATCTCCGGATCACGGATTTTGCTCAAACTTTAAGATAAGTTTTCAGATGATAAAATATGGAAAAAGCTAAAGTTATAGTCACAAACACTCAATATTTCCCTAGTTACAGGCAATTAAAGAAAATCACTAAAAAAGTTACTAGATTTTTAAACGCATATAGTTCTTTAGCATTGATAGCTAGAAGCTTGAAACTCTTTTTAAATTAAAGCTGAGTCCAAATCCTTTCGAAACAGTAGTTACAGCATATCAAAATATTATTTTTTTCCAAAGCTAGAGCGTAATAAGGATTGGACCTGAATTTTCTTTTTAAAACATTAATTAATAATAAAAGCTGAAATTAAGTCCAATCTTTATTACGCTCTAACTTTGGAAAAAAATAATATTTTGATATGCTGTAACTACTGTTTCGAAAGGATTTGGACTCAGCTTTAATTTAAAAAGAGTTTCAAGCTTCTAGCTATCAATGCTAAAGAACTATATGCGTTTAAAAATCTAGTAACTTTTTTAGTGATTTTCTTTAATTGCCTGTAACTAGGGAAATACTGAGTGTTTGTGACTATAACTTTAGCTTTTTCCATATTTTATCATCTGAAAACTTATCCCAAAGTTTGAGCAAAATCCGTGATCCGGAGGTGTGATACTCTCCTAGTTAGTTATTCAAATAATCTCATACTTTGAATAAGTATATATTAGCATTATAATTATACGCAATAAAAATACCACAAATACAAGGTAAATTTTAGTTTGTAAATATTAATTTCTGCTAAGTCCAAAAATTTGTATACATTTTTTTTCTTTTATAACGTCGCTATATTTATGCTATTGTTGCGATGCTAATCAGCGACGGAGCTAATAAGTGTGTTTATGAACAAAACACATGTAACGTACAGCGGTGCTTCTATCACTCGGTTGCCGAGAGCGGGACTCGAACTCATAACCCCGAGATTATGAATCCAACGTTCTACCGACTGAGTCACTAACCGGCTCTATTTCTATACTTATACGATATACTCTTATTGAAAAATGATCGGCTCTTTTCGTAATCATTCGTTTACGTTCGCTTTTAAACGACGACGTAATATTGTCAAATGAGTTTAGTTTGTTTATGATTTTATTGATCCACTCCAACATCCATCATTTTATCCTTTTTCTTATATTTCTTTATCTCTCTTTTTTTAAATATATTAACAGAAGGAAATACGAGAATGTCATTATTTAATATTTAATCATCATTTCAATCATTATATTTTAACACAAATAAATTTGTAAAATTTACAAATTTTATTATTCAAAATTATGTTTGCAGAAAGTTTTCTACCTTTTTTGTAATTTAATTATTTTTCTAGTTTAATTAAATAAAATCCGTAGTTGTGATTCATTAAAAAAAATTTAAATCATTAAAAAATTTGTTTTTATTGTTAAATATTAAGGTTTTCTTCCACGAGTTTTTCAAACTATCAAAACAACAGCGAAATGGCATTTTCTTAATAACTCATGAAAATGGCCGGTTTTTTAAAACTTTTTTGAAATGACCGGATTTTAATCCAAGCCGACGATATGAGATCTCATATGAGATCTCACGTGAGATCTAAAGTCTTTTTTTCAGTAGGGTAACTTATTAGATCAGAATTAAAAACTCATTTAAAGGCAAAAAACACGTTTCTATATTTTTTTCGAATAAATAAAATCTATTTTCAATTAATTCTAATTATGTAATTAAGATTTTTTTATTGAAATAAAATTAACTTACATATGATGTTAAAAAATAACGTAGAGTCTTATGTAGGCCTGAAGCATTTTTACCATTTTAAATAGTATTTAACATTTTTACGGTGCAAAGTTGATAAAACTAAATAAAAATATAAACAACTGATCTATTCAATAAGAATTTGTAATTATTCAAGTTTTAATTGAATAATTATATACTATATACTATGAAATAAAAATTTAGGTTAAGCACGATCAGCTGTCGTTAAGCACGATCATCAGTTGTTACGCAAACCTCGCATAAGATACATAGCTTCAAAAATTTTTGAAAAAAAAAATTAAATTGAAAAAAAATTTTTTTTACGTAAATGTGTCAATTTTAGTAAACACATATTAAAAAAGACAATTTTACCTTCAGCAATTTTTTCTTTATTAAAAAGGGTGAATATATGTAAGATGGAAAAACTATTTTTTACGAATTTATTTAAATATTTTTTTGAAAATATCGCAGGTTAATAAAATTAACGTAATTTGCAAATTGTGTTAACAAATGTAACAAAAATTAACCAAAACTTGATTCTCATGCAAGGCCAGAAAATATGTAATGAATAAAAAAAACTGGTGTGGCAGTCTTTGGGACTGGCCGACAGAAGTGAAACTTCTTTACGAAATTATAGAACTCATAAATGTTTATTTAAGTTCTATCACTGTTTTATTTAATTTTAAAATAATTTTAAAACTTAATAATTTTAAAACTAAATAATTTTAAAACTAAATAATTATAAAATTAAATAAAACTAAATTAAAATAATTTAATTTATTTAAGGAATGAATTTTTTTTAATTTTAAATGAGATGGTGTATAAAATTTTTGTTAATAATATTTATTTAACAAAAATATAATTTAAAAAATGTAGGGAAGAGAGGGGTTCACCATAAAACATTATAAAGAAAGAAAGAAAAAGAGAAAACGAGTGCTATTGCTTTCTTTATTTATTCAGATCGGATTCAGATATTTGTATTGCATATATAGTATACATGTATGCATATACTATATCTGTGCGTTTGACATCAAGTCAGTCCCGCCAATTTTTCTTTATACGTATTTAGTACCTTGATTTGCATATAGGAGGCGCGGACGCTCCTCCTATATATATACACTTCCGTTTCATTAGTTCCGTTGCATGTACCGTCATGAAATCAATTCACTCCCGTATAATTTTTTTATACGGCTCTTATGGGAAGTGTATACCGTCGGTAAAGAAGTTTCACTTCAAAAATTTCTTTGGATAAAATATGAAAATTTTTTCTATAAAGTTAAAAAATTATCAAAATTTTAACTTCAGAAAAAATTTTATATGGTCTAATTTTCAATTTTTCCTAATGAGATAGGACAATATTTTATTAAATTAACCGGGATATCGCTCTGTGATAGAGAATATAAGCAATAAAAATTTATTGCACTGATTTGATGTTACACAATATCATAGCGGTATAAGTATTTCGACCATACCAGTTTGATAACGTGAGAGACAAAATCGGTCGCCACCTATTGGGTAACCAAGGGAAGTATCAATAATGTACATTTATTATTTTTTATTATTGTAATTATCTATGAAAAAAGTTATTTAGATAGCCTGTGACACTCTTCACATTATAAAGAATCTGAATTTAAAATTTAAAAACAATCGGTTCAGTAGTTTTTGAGATATTTGAGAACATTCAAACAATAGTCCAATCAACAGAGCAAAAAAAAAGCTATTTGAGACATTAATTCGGGGTTTGATGAAACCTATGCAGAGTTGTTAAGGGCGATGGAAATACATACTCTATATGAAATGTAACCAATGGAAAACGGTGGAAACTGCTTCAGGAGGGTGCAAAGTTGGTCAAAACAGGTTTTTTAATTCTCTGAAGCAACGTATGCATCTAAGAAAAAAAAAGTTTAGAATAAAAGTATTAGAGAACAAAAAAAACCTACAATTTGAATGGTATCACGATTATTTTCGTCAATCAGTTATTGCAAAAAAAGCCAAAAATCTATCAAAAATGGCCATTTTTTGCATCTCAATTATTTATTGCAAAAATAATTTTTTCACTTTTTCAAAGAAGCCTTCATGAATGCAAATAAAATGAGAGGTTGTAACAGCAAATCGGTTAATTTGTTGCTGAAATATTCTCCATTGTTTATCCCAAGACATAATGTTTAAAGCTATATTTTTTTTTTAATGAATTTTTTTATTTTTATTTTCATATCTCATTAAGAGCAAAAGAGTAAATTCAATTGGAACACTTTTTATGACGCTTTAAAAAAGAAGGTGTTTTTTTATAAATAAAAGAAGCTAGAGCTTTATTTATAACTTTCATGAATTTTTAATTTGAATATTCTCATAGCTGAGTTTAAAATGAAGATTTAAAAAAAAGAACTCTCTAAGGCCAATAGAAGATAAAATAGGATTTTTTTTTTTCAAATCACAGCCACTTTGTTTATAATAATTAACCCTTTCAAAGCGGGATTTTAATTTCATCATGAAAAGTTCTGATAGAGAGCGTGGTGGCGTAAAAAAGAGAGCGTGGTGGCGTAATGGATAGAGCTCTTGCCTTCAACGCGGAGGGCATGGGTTCGAATCCTGGCCAGGTACCTCCAACTTTTTTTCGAAAGAAAATTAGTGTATGTGCCATTTATATCACGACTCTCAAAAATCCGACCTCATTGGGTATCGGTTGATTGTTGGTTACAAAAGTGGCTGATTATCCATCAGTAGTCAAAGTTTTCGGTATGGTGGGTCTGACAGTTCTAGCCTGATGTAATGTGTTAAACGGTACCGGGCGGGGGACTCCCTCGACTTCACCATGGAAAAAGGTTAATCATATAGAGGACAATATCCTTTATATATTAATCTTAAAAAAAAAAAAAAAAAAAAAAAAAAAAAATGAAAAGTTTTGATAACCATTTAGCGATGATAAGTGTTCATTTATTAAGCAATTTTTGCGATAAAAAATTTTTTTTTCACTTTTTGCTTTCTCATAGAGAAAGCATTGTATCGATAAAAAATTTTTTTTCTATTTTTTCATTAATTTGTACATATTTAGACTCAGGGAGTCGAAAAAAGTGGTTTCCAGAAAATGTCTGTATGTATGTGTGTGTGTGTGTGTGTGTGTGTGTGTGCGTGCGTGCGTGTGTGTGTGTGTGTGTGTGTGTGTGTGTGTGTGTGTGTGTGTGTGTGTGTGTGTGTGTGTGTGTGTGTGTGTGTGTGTGTGTGTGTGTGTGTGTGTGTGTGTGTGTGTGTGTGTGTGTGTGTGTGTGTGTGTGTGTGTGTGTGTGTGTGATTTCAGTACGCCAAAAATATCTCGAGAACTACTCGATGGATTTGCTTCAAATTTTGCATGCAATTTATTTTTTTGTCTAACTGGGGGGGAGGGGAAGCTATTGAAAATTGATCTTTTTAGCTAAGTTTTTTTTTTAGAGCCATTTTAATAATTTTAAAAAAATTTTGATTTCTTATTTTTTTGGTATTTTACGTAAACTACTCGAAGAATTTTCTTGAAAATTTGTATGGACTATATTTGCGACTGCCAAAAGAAGAAAAACTTTTACTAACTGATTTTCTTAATGCATTTTTAATTTTAGAGCAATTTGAAAATTTTGAAAAAAAATTTTTTTCTTCATTTTTCTTTATTTTATGAAACCATTCGATAGATTTGCTCCAAAATTTGTATGCAGTTATTTCCATTGTCTGAGGAAATTACTTTGGAAACTCTTCAGCACAGTTTTAATTTTCAATTTGAAAATTTTGAAAAAAAAATTTTTTCTTCATTTTTCTTTTATTTTATGAAAACCATTCGATAGATTTGCTCCAAAATTTGTATGCAAGTTATTTCGCTATTGTCTGAGGAAAATTAGCTTTGGAAAACTCATTTCTTTAGCACAGTTTTAATTTTAGAGCATTTAGAAAATTTTTGAAAGAATGTTTATTTTTCATTTTTTTTATATTACACAAAAACCATTCGTTAGATTTGCTCTAAAATCATTATGCAAATTATTCGTTATTGCCTTAATAAAACAAGCTTTGGAAAACTTATTTTCTTAGCACAGTTTTAATTTAAGAAAATTTTGAAAATTTTTTAAAAAAATTTTTCATTTCTTTTGGGTCTTACGTAAACTACTCTAAGAATTTGTTTAAAAATTTGTATAGTAATTATTTGCTATTGTTAAAATAATAAAAACATTTGAAAACTGATTTTCTTAGCACACTTTTAATTTTAGACCATTTTTTAAATTTTTGAAAAAATTTTTATTTTTCATTTTTTTTATATTTTACGAAAACCATTTGATAGATTTGCTCCGAAATTCGTATGCAAGTTATTTGCTACTGTCTGAAAAAACAAACTTTGGAAAACTAATTTTCTCAGCGCAGTTTTAATTTAAGAGCATTTTGAAAATTTTCATAAAAATTTTTTTTTTATTTTTTTTTTGTATTTTATATACTTATATACACTTTCCTACACTATGGTATACTTTGATTCAGTTTAATACATTTTGATACATTTGGAGACGCTTCAAATTAAAAAAAAAATCTTTTTACTTTGATATTCTTCGATACAGTTTGATACAAATTGATACATTTAAATACACTTTAGGTTTGAAGAGAAAATTTTTAACTTTGATACCTCTTGATATATTTTGACACACTGATATATTTTTGATTAACTGAACAAACCGAACATTATAATCAAAATGATCGACTTGATATCGACGGCTGAGAGGAATAACCCCGTAACTCGGCGTAGATTTCAAAAACTCCATAACTCGGCGTTTGCTTTAAGAACCCCATAACTCATTAAAGATTTCAAAAACCCCATAACTCAAAAACGTATTCTTTTTATTTAATTTTGTAGTAAAAAATCTGCAGGATTTTGAAGTACGATTTCTGAAAACGCAGAACAAAATCAGTTTTATTGTGTTTATTTTACAGAAATTGTATTTTTAAATCATGCCAAATTTTCTCATAAAATTGAGAAAAAACAATAGGTTTTGGAGTTATGGGGTTCTTGAACTAAACACCGAGTAATGGGGTTTTTGAAATCTTTGCTGAGTTACGGAGTCATTCCTCTTAGCCGTCGATATACTCTAGTATACTTTGATACATTAAGCTACACTTTTGATAAAAAATAATTATTTCGATGAAATTGATCCATTTATTTTATAATATGATTATAATAATTACATTGAGAATTGATATAATTGTTGAGTTCGGTGGTTCAGGCTTATAAATGATTTCATATTTTATCAAATGCACAAAATTGAAATAAACAATTTAAAAAAAAACAGATTTTTTTTTTTAATTTAATACTTATGAAAAACCACTTAAATTCTGAGCTGATACAAATATTTATTAAGGTGAATAATTGAAACTATTTTAATAGTGTTGAGATTTTTTATATCATTAAATAAACATTTAAACATTAAGCTTTGGGGGCTAACTTATTTATTTCTTATGACTTTTTTAATTTATTTAATAATTTTAATTTATACAACATATTAAGACATAGAATGATATATAAAAAAGATAAAAAATGTACAATTGCTGATATGGCTGATTCCATTCAGATTCATGAAGGCAAAAATACATTCTATTATGTATATGAAGATAAAATTTACCTCGTAGAACGCTCAAAAAATTTTTTTTTTCTTACTACATTAATTTTAGTGTTGGATGTAAAAATGAAAATTCAATTGCATTTTAAATGCAGTCTCGATTTTTGTAATACAATTTGATCTCATTGAGTTATTTAAGAAAAACCGAAAAAAGCGATTTTTTTCAAACACAATTTTCTCAAAAACTATATTTTTTTTTTTTTTGAAATTTTTATATGATTTTATACATAAAAAATACTAACTTTTAGGGTAGGTGAGAATATGCGATTTTGCCTTATTTTTTTTTAACAGATTTTTAAACGTTTTTTTTATATTTTCGATTTTAAAACATTGATATCATGGCGCATCGTACTATTTTTCCAACTTTACGTGTTCTTACAATTATTTTTATGCTTTTATTTATTAATATATCAAAAATATCAACAATAATTTTTAAAATAAACCCTGGATCGAATATTTTGATAAATTAGAACCAAAGTTATGACGATTTGAAGTTTAAAAAAAAAATGCTGAAACTTTAAATGAATATTAGATAGATTAGATTAGATATTGTTTATTTTGTATTATAATTACAAAAAAAAGCGTGAAAATTACAAATAAAGTTGAAAAAATACATAAAAATACTTTAAATAGCCTTGCACATATAAAATCAAAATAGTACAGTATGATATCACAGTCATAAAACATAATAGAGATAGTAATACTGTAATAGTAAGTCAATAAATTAAATAAAAGTGATATCACAGATAACATGAATAAATACACGCAATAAGTATAAATAATATAGTTAAAAATCAGTCTCAATATCTATCAGTCAAAATAATTACATAAAATCAAGCGTGTAAAGCCTCTTTTATTTTTTTATATGATTTAAAATGAGAAAAGAGTTTGTACATTTTTTATAACACGACACTACTTATGATATAAGATTTTAAAGTTTAGAATCATATTTCATTAGAATACGATTCGTTTTAATTTATAAGCGCAACGTATATATCGTCTGTCTTTTTTTTTGTTATGAGAGAGACAAAGACAGAATACAAACATAAACACGAGCCTACGCTTTTACCAACAGTTTTGGTTAGGTCGAGTCTATGTTTCTCTTCGAGAGATATTTTAACGTGAGGCACGGAAGGCGCCGACAGGAGGCGCGTTAGTCGTTTCAACTGTAGCTAAAAGTGCTACTTCTTCTAGTGTAAAGGCTCGGCGGAACCGCGTGGTTTCGCCTAAGGGATAGAGAAAAAAAATTATTTTGATGAAAGAATACATAACCATTTATCCTCTTTTTATGGAACATTATTATAATAAAAATTTTTTTTGTTGGAGAATATAATTATTTTATTAGTTCGAATTTCGCGCCTACAATTTGAATTTATTTTGTAGGGAAATGACGCATGTCACCACTAGGTGGCGATAATTCGTTCTTTGCATTCTCATTAACGACTTGACGTGTTTAAAAATATAAGAAAAGGAAGATAAAAAATAAAGATGTTTAAGAAAAATTATTTTTTTCGATCTATCATTGAACAGAATATCAATAATGGCATCACTGATTGTTAAAATAAAGTGCAAGGATTTAAAAGAAAGGCACAAAAGAGTTGTTTATGATTGCTCCAAAAGTCCGTTTAGAGAATTAGGTGATCTAACGGAGTCTTTGAAGCGCTTGTATCCAAATACTTCTTTCTCTAGAGAAGATAAAGTATGCCCTTCGTGTTACAAAATATTATTAGATGAAGTGAAAAATGCGCCTATTTCATCGACTTCAAGCAATCAACAATCTTCGGAAGATTTTATTCATAGTGAGGCTGTGGTAGAACAGCTCAACGAGACTTCAAGTAATTTGAAATTAAACATTTCACCAATTAAAATGCCTCAAAGTATCAATATCAAGATGCGAGAATCTTATGCTCTCCGAAAAAGAAAACAAATGAACGATGCATTTAATTCACAAATAGCAAGTAAAATGATGAAAGTCTACGATATAACGGATTTGCCCGCATTGAATGAAAATAATGAATGTAAAACAAATGATAAATGGATTGAGAATATTAAAATTGCATTAGATAATTGTTCAAATTGTCTTGAGAAAGTGCGATTGTTGAGTATTATACCAAATGATATTTCCAAAGATTATTTATTATCAGTTTTACCAAATGTAACTATTTATATGATTGATCAAGCACGATCATTGGTAAATAATAAAAAAATTTACAAGCAGTCTGAGAACTATTGTGGTCATTCTTTGGATAGTGAAATTTTAATGAAAGTAAAGGATTATTATCTGAACGATGATTTTAATTGTTCTCGTCAAAGTGCAAATAAAAGCGACACAGTATCTATCAAAGAAAATGGTATAAAAACTAAAAAAGTCAAATGCTTTCTTACGCGAAGTATAAAAGAAATATATCAATTATTTAAAGACGAAAATCCTGAAATGAAAACAAAAATTGGTAAATCAACATTCTACGCTTTAAGACCAAAGTGGGTTATATCACATCCACCCACCGATTGGTGTCTTTGCGTTTACTGCGAGAATCTTAAACTTATGTTAGATGCTTTGAATAATTATAAAAAAGAGAATAAACAAGACATTGCAGATTTGAAATTGAAAATATGTTCTTCACTTTTTTGTTCAAAAGATGATATGAAATGTGTACTAAGAGAATGTAAAGAATGTCCCATTGGAGATTCTATTGATTTACAAGTAATTTCTTTGACAGAAGAAGATTTATATGAAGAAATAATTTATGGTGTTTGGAAAAAATCAAATTTACTGAATAACATTAACACAATTGAAAAGTTCTCAATAGAGTTAAGAGAGCGCGCTCTCACTGTAAGTGCTCATAAATTGGTCAAAGAAATTCAACGCATAGCAATTAAAGAGGTTAAACTTTTAGCGGAGAATAATGACTTCCAATTAGTTATTCATGTATCATTGGAGTAAAAACCAAATATCAGTATTTACGTCAGTATGCTATTTTGGAAATGATAAAACTGTCAGTTAGCCTGTTCTGTCAGCTGCCAGTCATTTTAAAAATAGATATCAATTCTATGAGCTTCAAAACTCAAAAGTAAACAGAAAATGGCTTTTTTCTGCAACAGGTCATGGTAAAGGCGCTTGTGACGGTATTGGTGGTTTAGTTAAACATTATGCTACCACGCATAATCTGTCCAAGAAGAGTGCAGATTTTATTAGAAACGCTGAAAATTTCGCCTCTCACGTGTCAAAATATACTCTGTCGATTAACATTCTTGTTATCCGCAAGGATGAGTTAGAAGTTTTTCAACAGACAAAAAAAATGGAATGGTTAGGAAATGCAAAAGAAATTAAAGGTATTCAAAAGATTCACTGTTGGAAAAATGAACGAAACCAAATCTACACTGCCAAAATTTCGAGACATGAGTGGCAAGAAGTAAATTGAAAGGTTTTATTCAAATTCGTATTTTTTTATTCACATTAGTTCTCAATTCATTAGTGTTCATTTCTTAATTGTATCGCATATTATTTGTTCATTGAAAATGACCAAATAATATATTTTAGTATTTAAAAATTCATCTTTTCAAAATTCAAAATTCAAAGTAAATATATTTATTTAAAGTTTCAGCATTTTTTTTTTAAACTTTAAATCGTCATAACTTTGGTTCTAATTAATATTAATTAATATTAATTAATATATTTTTTTTTTTTAAATCAATTACGCTTGTGATTGAAAACTACTTTTTTGCTCTTGGGTAAAAAAGAGCTTATATATACACTATGTCGCCAGCAGACATAGCTCTCCTACATTACAAAAGTGTGACGTCACAGGCTGGAAACAAAAATTGAAGGGCTGATGACGAAGAAGAATTTTCATAACACGAAACTGATACTTTAAAATTTTAGATTACGTTTTCTCGAGATTGAGTAAACCGATCGTCATAAAACTTTTTTTAACTTAAAGATAAAATAAAAATCTTTAATTACAATTTGTATTTATAAAAATATATGAATGCATTTTGAAACGATTCTATTTTAAAATTTTCGACACTCTAATTCAAAGTATAAGAGGAGCGCCTCGACGTTTTCGTATTCGTACCTTAACTCGCCGTCGAGGCGCTGCCGCGCCTCTTGATGTCTGGACAAGGGGGACCATATTAAATTCTGAATTTTATATGACAATGAATATTTAAAGTAAATTTTGATTTTATTTACCTTATCAAAGTTGACGAATCGCTGTATGAGTTTTGCCTAATAGAAACTCATCGGCAATAGCTATACAAACAAACGAAAAAGTTGTAAATAATACAACAACGCGTTCATAAATTCAGTTTACAAGAACCTTATACACATTGATTCGTAGGATACCAACTGAATCAATGTTACAAGCGCGATGAACGATTTAATAATTAAATAAATAGGTTACGCATATTTTATGTTATAAAATATAGCAATACCTTACAATACATTACATTAAGATACATGCGTATATTTTTTTACATAAATGTTCATTTATTAACATTATATTATAAAATAAATAATTTTTATATACATAAATAAATCGAATCTCAAATGACAATAGGTAATCGAAGCGGAGCGAGCTATACCAGTGAAAATCCCCAGTTGGCCCGCATCCGAGCTTCAATCAATTATTTTTATAGAAAATCATTTTAGAAAAATAATTTGTGTGTGCAGTGTTTAATATGTATTTATCAAATGCTCCTATGTTCATACTTTACGCAATGTCCGTTTCTTGTCATGAGCATACCAAAAATTAAAATAGAAAAATGGCGAATTATCTGCAAAAAAAGCAGAAATCAACAACTTTAAAACTTTATCACTTTAAGAAATATCATTGTAGAAAATTTAAAAAAATAATTGATATGATAATGTGCAAATTTTGATTTATTTTTAAATTTATTAATTAAAATTTATTACATTTTTTAAGTTAATAATGTTGAGCGGCATAAAATTCATATTCTCGTATTTGAGCACGCAGATATCGACTAGGTCGATATATAGACATTCGATTCGATCGCCTACTGCCTACCACCTCTACGTCATTCTCTGCTCCAGCAGGGATGATGTTTAATGGCCGTGGTCTTGAAATTCTGTTGACCTGCTCATTCTGGTCGTTATAAAGTAATACCGGAAGATTAGATCGATTAATGTCTGGGTCGAATTTACAATGTTTCTGATGATTAAGCAAGTCGTCATTTTCTAATTCTGCAGAACACCCTTCATTAAGGCAAAGGTACCTTAAATTACTGCCAAACTTTTTCAATTCTGTATCGCAGGAAATATGTTCATCATTGCAGAAAGTGCATTTTAATGTTTTTAGAAAACAATTTTCGCACGTTACATGATTGTTTATGCATTTCATCGGATTCGGCATGATGTACTGTGTGCATATTAAACACTGATATAAAAATAGAAATGCTTCGTCAATCTCTTGTAGGAGAGGTTTCCTTTTAGGATGTTTGGCATTTTTTATTATTTTTTTGTACGCTGCTCTTAGCTGTAAAACGATTTAAAAAATTAATATTTCATCATGTAATCAGAATAAATAAACTAATGTTGAAATATGCACATTTAAAAATTCTATTCACAAAATCGTATCTCGAAGAACCTATGTAACAAAGTCGTATCTTATAAAAAATTCTAGACAATCGTAACTAAACTTTTAGAGCAAGATGATCGTATCATTACAGAGGATTCAACATAATCTTAAACCTTCATGCAACAAAATCGTATCTTTGTAGAACTTTCAATATAATCGTTAGTGGAAGATTAGTGCAATATTCGGATTTCAAATGGGCATATAGTGGGGGAAAAATGTGCGACAACGAGAGTCAATCTTAGTAATAAAATACAACTTTCACTGACGCCATATTTCCCCCACTATCTGTCCATTTTAAATTCCAATAATACGTATTTTAATAAAAAATACACTGTAAACGAAAATAATTTATAACAAGTACCATAAATGTTATTTTTCATAGATACAGACGCACCAGGCTCATTGTCAACTTTTATTTTATTTTTAATTTATTATGAATATTATCTACTCTTATTTTTAATTTCAGTATCATGTAACATAGGTTACTTTTGAAATAGGAGGTTAATTCATAAAATTCTATATATGTATAAATATTTATGATAGTTCGCTTAAATATACACTGTAAAAAAATTTTTGTAATTCGTCAAATTTTTGTAATTTTAAAATTATGGTCTGGTAAATTTTTAAATTTTTATTCTCATCACCAATTCGGAAACAAAATAGGTACTTTAAAAGGTGTTATTGACCGCGCGATTAAATTGTCACATAACGATTTCAGAAAAGATATTTTCAACTTTATTAGAAAAACTTTTGTTAATCATAATTATCCAATCGATTTTATGAATAGAATGATTGATGCAAGAGTGAATGAAATTTATAATAGTAATTTAAAAAATAAAATTGATTTAATCATCATTTCAATTATTATATTTTAACACAGATAAATTTTTAAAATTTACAAATTTTATTATTCAAAATTTTGTATTAATCATAAATTTTTGTATTAAAATTTAAACTTCGAAAATTACACAAAAAGTAAAATTGAGAAACTGAAAACTTTCGTGCATGTCTATTCAGTGTACAATTGCTTATTAATTAATTTAAAAATTTTTGACATACCTCTCTCCTTGCATCTACAAATGAGATGCCCTCTTTAGCCCTTTCTGCCGCTTGAAAAAAAATTTTTTTTTTCATTCTTTGGTTTTTTGACAATCTTGATTTTTTCAGGGTTTTACCATTCGAAATTGAATTTTTTGAAGTCGAAGGGTCAGATTTTAAAGGAATGACAGGGAGAATTCTGATGACACCATTATCAATCACGGCGGCTAAACTATCAGAAACTTGTCTGTCAACTTTGACCAAATTTTTTTCGATAAATCTTCTATCCTCAACGTCCAACACATTTATGAATCCATTGACTTCCGCCATTATCTTTTTACGTTAATGTCAGAATTAGGTATCTATTACGATTTCATATATAATAATTAAAATTAATAATCTCCACAAATTTTTTCAATGATAAAACATCTTTCAGAACGTTGCCCTATTAAAAAAATCCAGTTATATTTCCAATTGCAAATTCCAATCGAAATTTTTAATTAGAAATCCAACAAAAATTTATTGAAATTTTAAAACGATTTATATAAAATTCATATCATTTATGCATATAAAATCAATGAATAAGAAACTCAATTTTATTTCATTTACACTTAAAATTTATAAAAAAACATACTGGCGCATGTTTTAAAAATATTTAAACTCACAATTTTAAATGGAAAAGTTTGAATTAAAAAATTCTTCTTAGAGTCGGTCTGTGGCTCATTCGGTAGAGCGTTGGATTCGTAATCTCGAGGTTCCGAGTTCGAATCTCGCTCTCGGCCGATTGATACAAGCACCACTGTACGTTACATGTGCTTTATTCACAAATACACTTACGAACTCCGTCGCTGATTAGCATAGCAATAATAGCATAGCATAAATATAGCGACGTTAAAAAAAAAAAAAAAAAAATTCTTCAATAGTTTCGTGCTAACAGTATAGCAGTAAGATTATTTTGAGCAAAAAGTTATGTAAATTAATATAAAAAGTTAAAAAAGTAATTTGTAATGAAAAATGCAAACTTTGCATAATAGTTATTTGAAATAACCTTTATTCAATAAAAAATTTTTTTTTTTTAATTGTAATTGGAAATTGAATTTGATTTTTTCAACGGAGAGTCCTTAAGAGCATGCTGTAAGATTATCGCGCTGTCCTTTTCTATTCGCCAGTTATAATGCCTGTACGATAGTTAAAATTGTCGAATAGAAAATGACAGCGCTAACCCTTCCAGCGTCGTGTTAACCAAAATGTAGATGTTAAATAAATATGTTTAAGTTGCTGAAAACTATTTTCTCTTTTTTTTTCGATATTTTTTTTAATATTAAAAACGTATAAATTATGATACGTATATCGGTTATACGTATTTATACATAGACATGTACAGTTTTAAAATCTTAATCATTGTAAAACATTCATAAACAGTTTTGCAAAACTATTAAATTTTCACAAAATTTTTCTATAAATATTTAAGAAAATTTTAGAACTGCAAACTGTTTCTAAATGTTTATAATTAATTAAAATTGTTTATAACTGTTTAAAATAGTTTTAAAACGTTTGAATCAAAACATTGAAATAATTCTTGTAAAAGAATTTCAAAGATGCGTATAACTGTATAAAACTATTTTGAACAATCACACAAAATTTTATATTAAATCATACAAATATAACAGTTTTAAAAACTTAAAAAATTTTTTTTTCAACTTACAAAATATTTCTAGGATTATATAAAATTTTCACTACGGATATAGGTTAGAATAATTAATAAAGACTTATAAAAATGAGATATTGTACAAATTGTATAAATATTAGAAATTATTATAAAAAGAAATTAAAATTATATTCCAAATGTTATTATGAAATAATATTACTAAATTATCATAATATCGAATCCGTTTAAAAAAACAGTTAATATGCACAATATTTTTATGAGATTAACCTTAATCAACACATGTATTATAAAAAAATTACTTACTTCAATATAGAATACGCCAACAAAAAACGAACACCAGAAACGACGTTTTCTTTATTACACAATAAAATCAAATATTTTTCTGTAAAAGTAGTTTCTGGTCTAAACTCAGATACTTTCCTAAAAATCGATAACTTTTATATCAAGATTGCACTATTTCGCGTTTTTAACATCTATATAAGATATATTTTTAGATTTAAGAAAATTTTGTGATTTTACTTATAAATTTTATATATTATTTTCCGAAATACAATTCGGAAATACAGAATATAGACGACCAACACGCATTGTTTGTAGAAACGTTCAATGTTTATACTGGGCGATAATTCCTGGAACGCGTCAAGCTAACTTCGAAAATTTGGATACGAGAGTTCGATGCGCGACTGTCTCTCTCTCTCTCTCTCTCTCTCTCTTTCTTTCCCTTCTTAAAAAAATGATGAGCCGCCATGTTGAAGCATTTAAAGATCGAAACCTGATTGGTCGATATAGAATAGGCGCCAAAAATTAAATTTTAAAGGGTTTTGATTTTAAAAATAAATAAAAATTAATTTCTAGGCAGTGTTTATTAGATATAATAGAAGTAACTCGATTAAAATAGAATAAGAATATTTTATTTCAAACCAAGCAATATTATTTATGTATATAACTAATGTATAGTGTAATGATAAAATATATAACTATGAGCACAAGCAAGGTGACTACCTTTTAATTAAAAATTCCGGTAAAATTGTAAAGACATCCAATAATATAAGAATTCAAGTGAGTGATTTATTTCTTTATTGCATAAGTATTGCTTAATGCAGGTACAATATGTATATACTTTTAATTATTTTCGATTTAAAAATTAGTGTAGTTATAGCAATGAATGAAGGTTTGAGGTTATGAAAGTTCTATTATTCTATATTTCTATTACTTAGATTAATAATCATGACACAGGCCCACAAAATGAAAAAAAATGTCTGAACTTTTGACCGGACATACATATTCCCATGTATTTTTTGACGCTGAATCCGAATCTGTAATAAAAATATAGGGTTTTCCTACCTTTTCTCAGAGTTTTATTGAAAAAACCTCATTTTTTACGGTTTTTTTGCGGTTTTTCGAGTCTAGAAAAAACAAATCATGAGATACGGTTAATTGGACTTCAAAATCGAATTCTACGGGAAAAAATACACGGGAAACCATACCTTCAAATTTTTTTAACGCGATTCTAGTCCTCTGTATGGGGCTGAAAAGATGAGGAAATCGGTAAAAGTCGAAATTTTGCCTAAAATGGATTTAAACAATATTAAAATTTAATCATGCGTCTTTTGAAGAGTCGATAAACATTGGAAATACTATCCTGGGGGTTTTTCAGATTGCTGATCATGAATTTGAAGTCAGATTGTGTAAAAACTACTTCTAGAGGGCGGTGACAAGAACTGTATATGGTAAATTTATCGATTTTTTAAAAATTTTACGTCTGAAATACTAATTTTAGAGTCTTTCACAGCATTGACTGTAAATTCAAGATATTAACTTAGCCTATTGTGTACGTTAAACTTAACATTTTGTCTATGTTTGTCTCTCTCTCTTCCGATGTTTTTTTTAAATTGGCTTACGCTTACGTACACGTTTCTCTTCGAATGACCGATGTAGTGGATTTCTGACACGTTTTTGTCCTTTTTTCGCAGCTGTTTCTCTTTTTATCATCCAGCAGTAATCTGCTAACATGTTGATACCCCAGTTTCCTTGAAATCTACGTTCAAACTCCTTTAAATCTTGGTGAAATCGTTCACCATGCTCTTCACTAAAGTCTCCGTTATTTTCAGGAAACTGATCAACGTGTGAATCAAGAAAATGAAGTTTTAAGTTCATTAGACAACCCAATTTTTCAAAATTACGTACCATTCTTTTCACAATAGCTTTATAATTCGTGTCTTTGGCATTACCCAAAAATTTCGTCGATACCTCTTTAAAACTTAACCATGCTGCCTTTTCAACATCAGTCATGCTTTGTTCAAAGTTTTCGTCTCTAAATAAAGTTCGGATTTCAGGACCATCAAAAATACCTTCATTTAATTTAGCATCAGATTTATGGGGAAATACTTTGCTTATATATTGGAAGCATTGACCGTCCTTGTCCAAAGCTTTAACTAATTGCTTTATCAATCCAAGCTTTATATGCAGAGGCGGTATCAAAATTTTCGAAGGATTAACGAGTGGATCTTTTATAACATTCTGTTTTCCAGGTTCAAACGATTCTCTTGATGGCCAAATTTTCTTTTTATAGTGTTTTTCTCTATCTCTGCTATCAAACATGCATAGATAACATGGGTACTTCGTAAATCCAGATTGTTGTCCAAGTATCATAGATAAAATCTTTAAATCGCCACATATTTGCCATTTATGTTCTCTATATTTTATTTTCGTTAAAAGTAGTTCAAGATTGGAATACTCTTCTTTAAGTACTGTTGAATGTGCTAATGGTATAGGAGCATATTTATTTGTGATATTGAGGAGTACTGCTTTAAGGCTGCGCTTTGATGAATCAATGAATAGTCGCCAATTTTCAGGTTTGCATATGTTGGGTTTCAATTCATCAATAAGACCTTTCACGTCCGTGCAATAAACCATATTAGAATCATTCTTGAAATAATTTCTAAAGCGCTCTTCTCGATTACGATATGCACATACTTTAGTACCCTTTGTCAACATATTTCGTCTCTTAAACTCTGAAGCCATAAACTCTGATTGTTCCTTAGATAAACCACTCTTTCTAAATAAATCGTTCAGACTTTTTTGATCAAACTTTTCAACAGTTCGTTCTTCACCCTTAGGAATATTAAAGCAGTACTCCTCAATATCGCAAATAAATATGCTCCTATACCATTAGCACATTCAACAGTACTTAAAGAAGAGTATTCCAATCTTGAACTACTTTTAACGAAAATAAAATATAGAGAACATAAATGGCAAATATGTGGCGATTTAAAGATTTTATCTATGATACTTGGACAACAATCTGGATTTACGAAGTACCCATGTTATTTATGCATGTTTGATAGCAGAGATAGAGAAAAACACTATAAAAAGAAAATTTGGCCATCAAGAGAATCGTTTGAACCTGGAAAACAGAATGTTATAAAAGATCCACTCGTTAATCCTTCGAAAATTTTGATACCGCCTCTGCATATAAAGCTTGGATTGATAAAGCAATTAGTTAAAGCTTTGGACAAGGACGGTCAATGCTTCCAATATATAAGCAAAGTATTTCCCCATAAATCTGATGCTAAATTAAATGAAGGTATTTTTGATGGTCCTGAAATCCGAACTTTATTTAGAGACGAAAACTTTGAACAAAGCATGACTGATGTTGAAAAGGCAGCATGGTTAAGTTTTAAAGAGGTATCGACGAAATTTTTGGGTAATGCCAAAGACACGAATTATAAAGCTATTGTGAAAAGAATGGTACGTAATTTTGAAAAATTGGGTTGTCTAATGAACTTAAAACTTCATTTTCTTGATTCACACGTTGATCAGTTTCCTGAAAATAACGGAGACTTTAGTGAAGAGCATGGTGAACGATTTCACCAAGATTTAAAGGAGTTTGAACGTAGATTTCAAGGAAACTGGGGTATCAACATGTTAGCAGATTACTGCTGGATGATAAAAAGAGAAACAGCTGCGAAAAAGGACAAAAACGTGTCAGAAATCCACTACATCGGTCATTCGAAGAGAAACGTGTACGTAAGCGTAAGCCAATTTAAAAAAAACATCGGAAGAGAGAGAGACAAACATAGACAAAATGTTAAGTTTAACGTACACAATAGGCTAAGTTAATATCTTGAATTTACAGTCAATGCTGTGAAAGACTCTAAAATTAGTATTTCAGACGTAAAATTTTTAAAAAATCGATAAATTTACCATATACAGTTCTTGTCACCGCCCTCTAGAAGTAGTTTTTACACAATCTGACTTCAAATTCATGATCAGCAATCTGAAAAACCCCAGGATAGTATTTCCAATGTTTATCGACTCTTCAAAAGACGCATGATTAAATTTTAATATTGTTTAAATCCATTTTAGGCAAAATTTCGACTTTTACCGATTTCCTCATCTTTTCAGCCCCATACAGAGGACTAGAATCGCGTTAAAAAAATTTGAAGGTATGGTTTCCGTGTATTTTTTCCCGTAGAATTCGATTTTGAAGTCCAATTAACCGTATCTCATGATTTGTTTTTTCTAGACTCGAAAAACCGCAAAAAAACCGTAAAAAATGAGGTTTTTTCAATAAAACTCTGAGAAAAGGTAGGAAAACCCTATATTTTTATTACAGATTTGGATTCAGCGTCGAAAAATACATGGGAATATGTATGTCCGGTCAAAAGTTCAGACATTTTTTTTCATTTTGTGGGCCTGTGTCATTAAAGTACCAAAAAAATAGGGCTTAGAACGCATTGTACACATAAAAATTTTACACGAATTGATAATGCACAAAAAAATGTAAGATAAATTTTTTGCACATAATATTAAAATAAAAATTTCATATTTAAAAATTTTACACGTGGAATTATACACAGATAATTAGATTGTGGTTTGTGCACTTAATTATTTTATACATAGTAATTGTGCATAGTTGAACCAAAATTGTACACAGAATATTATACACAAAATAATGTACACACTATATTGTGAACGTTAAAATTGTACACATAATATAATACACAATAAACTTATGTGTTTAAAATTTGAGCACAAAATATTACAAACAACAGAAATTTTGCACACAACATTATGCACAATAATTTTGCAAATTATAAATTATACACAAAATATTGTACACAAATAATTTAAAGGTTTAAGATTGTGCACAAAATATTATACACATTTAATTTACCGGTTAAATATTGTGCACAGAATATCATGCACTTTTTTTAAATTCGTCATTTCATAACCCTGTCAAAAAAAAACTGCGTGGGATCCCACGTGGGAACCTACGTGGGTACCTGCGTTGGTACCCACGTATGTTCTCATGTGGAAAATAATATCCTGTCAAAAAAAGCTACGTGGGTACTCACATGGGGACATACGTGGGTACCCACGTATGCTCCCATGTGGAAAATAATACCCTGTCGAAAAAAAAATACGTGGGTACCCACGTATGTTCCCATGTGAATAATAATACCCTGTCAAAAAAAGCTACGTAGGTACTCACGTGGGAACATACGTGGGTACCCACGTATGCTCCCACGTGGAAAATAATACCCTGTCGAAAAAAAACTACGTGGGTACTCACGTATGTTCCCATGTGAATAATAATACCCTGTCAAAAAAAGCTACGTGGGTACTCACGTGGGAACATACGTGGGTACCCACGTGGGTACCCACGTATGCTCCCACGTGAAAAATAATACCCTGTCAAAAAAAAATACGTGGGTACCCACGTATGTTCCTACGTGGAAAATAATACGCTGTCAAAAAAAACTACGTGGGTACCCACGTAGGTCCCCACGTGTGCCCCCATGAGGGTCTCCACGTAGGTTTCCACGTAGGTTCCCACGCAGGTACCCACGTAAGCCCTCACGTGTGCCCCCATGTGGGTCCCCACGTAGGTTTCCACGTAGGTTCCCACGTGGGATCCCACGTAGTTTTTTTTTGACAGGGAATAATTAAAAAACAAATGCAAATCTGTAAATTATAAAATGAGCAAAGGAAAAAAATAGTAGCATTAGCGGGAAATGGCTCACAAGATTAAGCGTTGGCCTACCATGTGATGGGCCTTGAGTTCAACCCTACTGTAAAATTTCATATGAGAGCTGATATGGAATTGCACTTGAGCTCTCATGGCATCTCATATGACATCTCATTTGAGTCTTATATGAGATCTATCATGACATCTCATATGAACACTCCCATGAGATTGCGTACCAAAAACTCATATGAGATATCATTAAACTCTAATACAAATATAAAAAATAAGTTATCATATAAGATCACATATAAGATCTCATATAAGATATCATTCAATCATAATATATATATATATATACAAATGAGACAACATATGATATCTTATATAGGTGTGTGCGAGTAGCTCGAACTACGAGTAACTCGAACAAATTACTCGACTCGAGCTCGTCCGAGTGGAGTATTAACTCGAACTTTTCGAGTTACTCGAAAAAATATTAATTACTCGAATAATTCGAGTTACCCGAATAACCCGAGTTACTCGAATGACTGGAGTTACTCGAATGACTCGAGTTATTCGAATGACTCGAGTAACTCGAATGACTCAAGTTACTCGAACAACTCGAAAAACTAGATTATATTATTAAGTAATAATTAGTTCTTTTTTATACGAAAAAAATTATTTTTTTATTTTTTTTTTTAACTTCGAGTCGAGTCGAGTATTATATTCGAGTAACTCGAATCTATCGAGTAACTCGAGCCATCCGAGTCATTCGAATTACTCGAGTAGTTCGTATTTTTTCGAGTACTTAAGGATCTCGAGTACTCGACTCGAATATCGCACCTAAAAATAGGTTACCAAAAGCCAGTTTTCTGCCCTGAGTGTGAAAATAGTACATTACGATACGAGTGTGCAACGTAGGTCTTTCCCGCACGAGCGCAGGGAGTGCGGGATTACTTACACGCGCAGCGAGTGCAGGATTACCTACGTGCGCAGCGAGTGCAGGATTACCTACGTGCGCACGAGTATCGTATACTATTTTCCCTACTAAGTTGCGCCAAGTTCGACATGAGACGAAAGAAAGTGTTAGGTTTGGCGGGGAGGTCGGGGGGATCGGGTGGGCGGAGCCCTGGTAGAAAATTGAGCAGAATTCTGGGCAGAATTTCTGGTAAACAGTAAGTTAAAATGACACTTATCTAAAAATTTTTTTCAAAGAATTTGTATAATTTCTTGATAAGTGAATTGAGAATTTAAAATCTACTCGCAAGCATTGTGAGAACATTTTCATAAATAATAAAATAGAATATGAAAAAATTAGAAAAAAATTAAAATAATTCATCAATAAAAAAATCAATTAAAGAATTAAATTATACACTGAAAAATAAGTGGCAAAGAAGCACTACCATCGGTAACAAAACTACGGTACAGAATGCCACTGCAGGAAAACAGTGGTGCCACTGTGGGAAAAGAGATGTACTTCGCATCGCGCTAAGCGAAATCGCCACGTGAGTGGGAATACACATGCACGGTATTATTCTGTATATATATATTCCTCTCTCTCTTATTTCAACACACAAAAGATACGAGTTAAAGTTTCACATGCGTGGAATATATAAACGTAGAAAATACGCGAAATACGCGCGCACAAACTAATTCCCCATGTTAGCTTCGTTCCCGCACGTTGACTGAGTGTGCAGAAATAAGAAATTTTTTTACTCAGGGCGCGTACAGTGGGTACTTTACTCCCTCCCAGTGGAAAGTAAAGTAGCCACTGTACGCTGCCTGTGTAAAAAAATCGTATATTCACCACGGGAGTAAATGAAAAATGCCTTAAATCGTATGTTTGCCACCTTCGCCTCTGGCTCGGGTGACAATTTGCATACACTGAGAGAAATATTTAATTGCAAAATTTAATTGAATCAATGAAATTTAATTGATTCAAACAAAAATGTCGACTGAATCAATTAAATTTCGCAATGATATATTAAATATTTCTCTCAGTGTACGGTCTCAGATATTTCTTGTTTTTACTCCCTAGGTGAATAATATACTATTGCGAACGTAGACGCATGCGCAAACTCGAACTTAACGCAAGATAGTAAGAAATAGTATATTATTCACCTAGGGAGTTAATTTGAAAAATGTCTTAAATCATATGTAATTGTCACCCGAGCCGAAGGCGAGGGTGACAAACATATGATTTAAGGTATTTTCATTAACCCCGTGGTGATAGTATTTTTGTCATACCCAGACCAAAAGTACCACTTCGTCGATTTTGAGCCGGGAGGAGAAGTGGTACTTTTGGGCAGGGGATGGCAAAAAATAAATTTCCAGTTGCCTGCTTTTTTTACTTCCATGAAATTAATATAAATGGTTACTTTTATTGAATAAAAAAATAAAAAAATATTTACTATGCCCTGTGCAGCTGGAAGTTCCACGCCGAGGACCTTTATAGTGCAATCGATAAAATGAAATTTTTTACAATAAATGGCTAGAACGTCGTTTTCCACAGTCTCAGACGTGTTTCATGTGTCTTTTTGTAGAAATTAAAAGAGAAATAAAAATATGTTAGGTATAGAATAAGCATCGAAAAAAGAAATATAATTACATCAGTTAGGAATGATTCATATGGTTTAGCGTTAGGTTTCAGTGCAATGGATCCTCATTTTATACATTGATGCGATTAGTTTTCCATTATTCCATTTTATCATTAAAATGAAATACGTACCATTACATAAAATATCAACTTTTTTTAACTTATTATTTTGTAAATGGGACGTCACCGATGGAATTTGAGTGATTGCGAAAAGAGTTTCAACATAAGTTCCATTGTTTATAAAAATACCGTGCATTTTTTTTAAATAATTGTTATTTACGTTTAAGCTGTAAGTACTATTATTAAAATTGTATCTGTGACTTTCCGGTTATATCTTAAAGAACAAAATAAGCATTATTACGGCCAAATTTGATGAAAAATAACAAAGTTTACTTTTTGTATTTCTTTTTAATTACTAATATCCGCGCGACTAGGGTTGCAATTTTGTAATATCATTTTTTTCAGCATCTTAAAGTATCCCTTTCTAACTACACTGATAAAAAAAAATTGAAGTTAGTTTCCAGTACATTTATGAAATTTCTATTTTTACTTCAAATTTCATGCAATTGTACATTAAAATTACGGTAAAATTATTAATTTTTAGGTACACGCTTGAAGCAAGCTTCCAGTTTTGCATTAAATTTGCATTAAATTTCATGTTTTTTTTTTAACAGTGTAAATTTACAATTAGATTATAAAATTCATGAAAAAACTAATAAAAAATAATTTTATAATTATGTTGCGCAGACTATCGATATTCAAAAATCATAATATCGAAAAAATAGATGAATCGCGCTGAGTTTGTTATGTCAAGTTATGTTAGAAGTTTTATAGGTTGATTTCAATTGCTTTACTTTCGCGTAAAAACATAAAAAGTTCCTATATTTCTGATGTTGGAAGGTTGAAATGGTAAACAAATTATTATTTTTATTTAATCTGTTTGTTCCGTAAAAATATCAAGAGTGACAAAAAACGTCTTTATTATATTGCATAATATATAAATTCGCGTACTAAATAAAATAATATTTTCTTATATTTATTTTATAATGATAAAATAAAAATAAAAAATATATATAAAATTTGTTCTTATTTAGTATTAGAAAAATGAAGCGCTTACAAGGTAAGCAAGCAGACTCGGTAAGATATTTCCATAATGGTTATATTTATTATTTGGATCGACGGGGAGGTTATGGCAAGATTTTCCGCTGTGCTGCTAGAAATTCTAGAATTGATCAATGTCCAGCTCGAATATTTGTAGAAACGCTTGATAATTTAGAGAATCAAGAATTGAAATTAGATGTAGAACACACTCATCCAGGTGACCCACTACTTTTATTAAAAGAACAATTTAAAAATGAAGTTGTAGGACTTGCAACAACTACATTTGAAGATTTAAAATCAATTTATGATCGGACTCTACTCAAAGAAGAGTAAGATTTACAAAATATTTGTTTAAATTAATATTATTTAGCATAAATTATATGAAACACCTGGTGCAAACAAATTATGTCTCTATAAAGTTTCCAACGTTGCCATCAATGAAAATTCTATTTTTTTCTAAATTCTTAAATTATATTTTTAGAGTAATAAGAATAATTAGAAAAAGCAATTAAATAAAAATGACTATTTAAACCATTTAAAACTATTTTATAAGATACTTAAACAAATTCTATAAATCAAGAAATACGTTACCCGTTGAACTAAGTGATTGGTAATAAATGAATTCGCCTTTTTTATGAATATAACATAATATATTTATAAAGAAATCGAAATATCAATCAAAATTGAGAAATCAAACCCAAAAGTTAGAATCTTCTGGCAGATCAATAATTTCGTACTTGAATTTCAGCGGCTTTGATTGGTGGATTAGTCTTTTTTTTTTAATTCTATAATATAGGTCACGTGAAAATAAATAAAAAAAATTAGCGTCTTAATCAAAAGTGAGGAACTAAACATAATAATAAAAACTCCTTTCAAATTAATGATTTCATAATTAAAAATAGCCTCTTATTAGCGATTAGCCTCTTTTTTTCTAAGAAATTATAAAAATAACATTAAAATACATGTAAAAAGATCAACGTCTTAATCGAAAGTGAAGAACTTAACCTAACAGGTGCTAAATACTATCAAATCTATTTTTTGTATTTAAAAAGCGTTGAGATAAAAGGCTAAGGGCCCTTGCATGTAAGAAGCAAAAAGGAACATTAAGGTAACGGAGGAATGAGTACGTGTCGGTGTGACGCACACAAATAAAGTTTCTTATTTGTGTGCATCACACCGACATGTAGTCATTCTTCCGTATACCTCGGTGTTCCTTTTCCTTCTTACGTACAAGGACCCCAACCCGCCAATCAAGGCCGCTTGAATTTTTTTAAGCACGAAAAATTTATTTTGCACTTGTTAAGTTAAGTTCCTCACTTTCGATTAACATAATGATTTTTTACGTATATTTTAGTGTCATCTTTATAATTTCGTTGAGAAAAAAGGTAAATTCCCCAATCGAAGTTGCTGGAATTTTTTTAATTACAAAATCATTAAATTGACGGGAGTTTTTAGTATTACGCTTGGTTCCTAATTTTTAATTGAGCTGCTGATCTTTTTTAAATGAATTTTCACGTAACCTATATTATAAAATTAGGAAAAAAGGCTGATCCGCCAACCCAAGGTGCCGGTATTTTTTTAAGTACGAAAGAATTGTATTGACGGGATTTTGCACCTATTAGGTTAAGTTTTTCACTTTCGATGGATACGTTGATTTTTTTACATCTATTTTGGTATTATCTTTATAATCTCGTAAAAAAAAAGTTGAATCCCCCAATCAAAGCTGCTGGAATTTAAGTATGAAATCATTGATCTGTATGGGGTTTCTACCTTTTGAATTTGGTTCCTTACTTTTGATTGACATTTCGATTCCTTTTTAAACGTTATATTTTATTATTTATTTTAGCGTTGAGATAAAAAGGCTAATTTATTTAAATTCGAATTATTTATAAATTTTTAGTACAAATTCCATAATTCAACGGATAACATATTTCTTAATTTATAGAATTATTTTCTTTAAATATCTTATAATTCAGTTTTAAATCATTTAAACAGTCATTTTTATTGTTTTTTCGCTTTTTCTAATTATTCTGATTATCCTGAAACCATAATTGAGAAATTTATAAATAATTCGAATTTTAAATGAATCAGCCTTTCTATCTCAACGCTAAAATAAATAATAAAATATAACGTTTAAAAAGGAATCGAAATGTCAATCAAAAGTAAGGAACCAAATTTCATAATTCAACGGATAACGCATTTCTTTATTTATAGAATTATTTTCATTAAATATCTTATGATTCAGTTTTAAATCATTTAAACAGTCATTTTTATTGTTTTTTCGCTTTTTCTAATTATTCTAATTATCCTGAAACCATAATTGGACTGGGCTGTAAGTATGTATACTAATTGTCTATTTTGTTAATTATGATTTTTTGTACTTTGAGATACTAATCCTACCAAACGTTTTTATAAGATGAAAAGTTTTCAGACAGGACATATATAAATAAAATATCTGATATAATAACTTTTCATACAAACATACAAGTCCACAACGAACGCTTTTTGATGCTATTCGTTCATTTTATCCACCAGAGCGTCTGGTTATATCAGATCCCAAGATATAAATAATTCGAATTTTCATTGTTAACAACGTTGGAAACTTTAGATATATAACAAATTATGTCTCATTACCCATTCTAATATTTTTAATTTTTAATCTAAAAAACAAATCTGAATTTTTTATAAAGCTATTTTAATTGGCAATTTAAAATTTTTCTTCAAATTATAACATTTTTACGGAAATATTACAGTTTTACATAAATATTCTATAAAAATAGTAAAATTCTTTTGTTTTTCGATAACTCACTGAAAAAACTTTCGAGCTCATGATACTCTAAATACATGATTCGAGGGGTGATTTGTTCTTATTAGTCTATGGCTACTCAAATTTCGAGCACTGAGTAACCAAAATTATCAAATTAGGACGGTCATCAGAGGTTACATCATAAAAAATTTTTTTATATACAAATGCTTTCAAATTTTTATCACAACTGAAAAACAACATAGAAAAAAGTGTTAAAAATTTTCAAAACGATTCACTATTTCTAAATTGAAATATTGCAAAAATTATTTTTCAATAAATAATTGCAATTTAAATGCAATTATAATTGCACAGTTCAATATCTCAATTTAGAAATGGTGAATCGTTTTGAAATTTTTACCACTTATTTATAATGTTGATTTTAAATTATGATGAAAATTTGAAAGCATTCGTATATCAAAAAATTTGTATGATGTAACCTCTAATGACCCTTCTTAAATGTCATCGTATGCATTCTTTAAGGTCACGTAAATTCATCTAGGCTTAATTTATAACTATTATATTTATTCGTTAGTATATTTTACAAAGTATTAACATTAGAAACATGGTGAGAAGTCTTTCGTTAATCAGATCAAATTATTTATATAGAATAATGTTATTAAAAATTTAGCATTATTGTCTTTTGTTTATGGCAAACAAATTCTCTTATCGTTTGTGTACACGGGTCTCCACGATCAAAAAAAGCTTCCTTGAGATAACGAAAGATTTTGCGTCGATAATTCGATTACAAATAACTTATAATTCGCAAAAATTGAAGGAGCAAAATCAAAACTACTACTCTTTACGAGTCTGATAAAAAAAAATAAAATTAAGAGACTAAAAATTAAAAACGATTCTTATGTCTACCGTAGAACAAATCATAAAGAAAATTTATATCGGGCTTACAGTCAAATAAAAATAAATAATAATAAATAAATAAATATGGATAGCCAGAAAGCCCTTGTTTATAATCCCATTCAAAGAATTTGAAATAAAAACTTAAAATTAACTTCGTTCAAACATGAAAATAAATATGATTATTATACATTGAAAATAAAAATAAGAGAGGTTATCTCGAGTGTGATATCGCTTTTACTTTATAGACTCAGACAATCAGCTGTTAAGTGAGAGACTGTCTACATGTAGCTCACACGGAACGCACATGGATACTCACAACTCTCTCGGCACATTCCATGCGCGTTCACATTTTTGAATAGGGTATGCCCATTTTGACTACTAAAGGCTTTATTTATAAAACGAGAAGTTTACGGCCCGAGCCAAAGGCGAGGGTCGTAACGAGTTTAGTTAAAAAATTTGAACCATATTTTATACCATAAGAGCCAAAAAAAGAGCAACGAAGTTGCGATTTTGAGGTTAGGATGGCAAAATAGTTATTTTCTATACGTGTGCGAGAAAGTTATTTTAACCTCGTGTGGACGTTAGCAACCGCGGAAAGCGAGGTTGGAAAGTTAACACGTGAATAAAATCACTTCTTTTTCGAGTATCAAACAGAATTTTTTAAACAACGTGCAACAAGCTCGTTTTTACATGCGCATTTTTACTCAAGCGTCTACAAAAATAAGCTTTGGTTCACAGAGCGCTAGAAGAATAATTATTTTAAAAAATTATACATATTGAATATTTTGACGAACAATATTTTTTTCCACATGTTTCAATTAAAATGCGTGAACTAAAACAATCTATTCATACGTCGTACAAAAATACCGACTTAAATTACCTATAATTACATGACAAAATTAGTGTAATAACAGGTGAATTCAAGTTGCGAGTATCTTATACGATGTTATAGCTTGAGTGATTTAAATCCGCCGCACTACATCCATACTCTTAAAATTCTATTATTAACAAAGACTATGTATTCCACGAATGATAGTTCATAAAAAAATAGAATTCCATATACCAGCAAAACTAGGACCTCCACAAATAAAAAATCGTAAAAGAAAAGCGAAAATTGAAAAAAAAGTAAAATCTAAGCACTATGCGAATAATAAATAGGAAAAAAGCTAAAAATATATTTAAACTTGAAATGAAATTATGTTAAACTGTTAAATGAAATTAACTTCTTTTTTGTGATTTAAATTAAATCACAAAAATCTAAATTTCGTTTTATGTATGTATTAAGGCCATAGGAGCGGCTATAGGTAAGTTATGTATTGTATTTTATACGCTTAAAATTGCTATTTAATTTGAAAAATATTGATATAAAAGAGTTGCAATAACCTACACCTTATTATTATTGATGAATAAACTCTTAAAAATAATATAATAATCCAGATATTAAATTATCGCTTATTATAGGTGCCTGATTTAGATAAATTCGGCATTATGTTCATTATTGCACAGTATAAAAATAAAGTTTCTAAATCCTGGCCAAGCGAGATTTAAGCTCGAATTAAAATCATGCAGTGCTATAAAATTAAGTTCTTTTTGTCCAATAGGCCCCCTCGTCTAGAGAGCCTATTGGACAAAAAGAAAAAACACGGTTTCTTTTTTTTATCAAAAAATCATATCCTACAGTTTCAGCCAAATCCGTTTTCCGGAGGTCAAACACTCTCCTTGTAAGTACTTTGCTTTGCGCACAATTATGAGTTTTTTATCTAATTTATCATTTCAACTCGTAAGATCGTCACCCTCGCTTTACTCGAAAAATCTTCAAAACTTTTGATCTATTTTTTATTAAATCCCTTTTTGCACTCGCAGATAAGAAAAATTATGTTCGATACTATTGTGCAATGAAAGTGTTTCCTAAATGGATGAGTACAACAAATAACACCTGCTTTGCACACTTGTATAGAAAATAATTATATAACTTTTAATTTTTTGCTGGCAAAATTTACTTTACTTACTCATGCTCGCTCATTTTAGATTTTGTTTTGTATATTAATATAGCATCATCGAAAAAGTCCAATACTCCCTGTAGACGATGTTCAAATATTAGGATGAACCCTAGGTTAATGCAACATCATCTGCAAGGAAATGAACCATGATTTAAATTACAGAAAAAGACAAGCACTCGCTGTAGATAACATCAGGGTGATCACTGATATTATTTACAAGAAAGTTTACCATGTATTAATTAAAATTACTGAAAAAATGAAAAGAACTTCACTTATGGTAACTTCCAGTAATCTTCCGGTTCATTTTCGAATACTTCGGACCACTTCCAACTACTTCGAGTCATATCCAATCAACATTCATATGGATAATTGCTATAACGGACCATAAAATAGTAATAAAATAATGATTAAATGGTGGTAGTAACTATTTTGATGGAATCTTGATAATAAAATAAAAGTGTAAAAAAAGTAGCAGTTTTGATTTTGCGCCTTGGATTTTCTCAAAATATAAGTAATTTGAAATCGAATTATCAACACAAAATTTTTTACTATCACAATCAAACGTTTGGTTAAGGAGACCCGTGTGTAACAGTAAAATTTTTTCCGATTTCTGTGTGACAGAAAATCAAAACGCATAATTACTATTTAAGAGTGATTCCATGAATCGAACTTGTCACGTATAAGATCTAAATTTTTTTCAGTACACGTTAATATCAATATTTTTTTCTTATTCCCTAGCGAAAAGTACGTCATTAAATGTCTATATCGTATGAGAAAAATGAAGTGCTAATTACGGGAGCTCGGTCACGTAGCGATGCGCAGTCGTTTAGATACTTCCCAGTTCGACTCGCTGTTATGTTTTTCATGACAGTTAAGAATAGAGAGAGTTACGTCTATCCTTTTCTGTCCACCGGCTATAAGCATTGATTATCTCCCTCTCTCTTTCTTTCTCTTATATGTACAATAAAAGCGCAGCTGAGGATAGAGAGGATTATATCTTTTTCTTTCTTATAACAATTTTAAAAATTTTATTATAAAAATTTAACTTGTTTTATTTTGTGAATTATAAATTGAAGTCAACTATAAAAGAGTGAAATAACAATGGTTTATTTTAATGATTTATCATTAGTGGGAGAGACACAGAAGGATAGAGCATATTCGGTCAAAAGCAGCAGGTACGCGATATTTTTATTTTAACGATTTATCATAAAAAATGAATTATTACGACGGGTAAGTTGGACGTACTTTTCACCCAGAATAATAAAAAATTGTATATTTATCTTAGAAGAAAAGTGGACTATCAATTGTTCGCGTATTTGCGTGATCCATGCGCGAACATTTAATAGTCAACTTTTAAACTTTTTTTTAACTTTTGTGAATAATATACTATTATATAATAGTATATTATTCACCTAGGGAGTAAAAACGAAAAATGTCTTAAATCATATGTAAATTAGCACCCGAGCCGGAGGCAAGGGTGATAAACATACGATTTAAGGCATTTTTCATTTACTCCCGTGGTGAATATAGGATTTTTTTCTCTTTAAATATTGTATATAATGTTTTAAAATATTTATGTGTATATACTTAATAATACTTATATGTCTAATTATAATTTTTAAAAATTTGTCAAAAAAAACGATAACAATACTTATACAATGCTCATGTGTAAAACTTTAACATTTATAATATTCATAGATATGAATCAATACGTGGTGTAATTACATATTATAATCAGTTAAAATCAGTGATGCAAGCTGCGCGGCGCTTAAATGTTCCAGCAACACCTCGCAACTTATCTGAATTGGGCGAAGTCTTGGAAGAATATCCACCTATGCGTGATATTTATAGAGGGCGAGTGCAGGCTGAAGATAATTCAGTCGCACTAATTTTTATACATGAAAGTATGATTCCAGGACTAAAACAATGCACACAATTATTTACTGACGGCACTTTTAAGGTATATAGATATGACAAGGTTCACATTAATAATTTATTAAGAGCATGACAAAACTGTCCGCCTTCTTATAATATTTCCAATCCTAACTTATGAATAAACGATGCGTTTAATCGAGTTTTTTTACTACAAAGAAAAAATTTGTAAGATTAAACTCTAGTGCGGACAACCCAAGAAATCCACCAAAATATTATACATACAAAGTTATAATAAAACTTTCAATGTATCGTATTTTAAGGTTAGGTTTGTCGAGTTTAATACCTAATTTCCAATCAAAGCTCATAAAAAAATAACAAGTCTAAATGATTTTTTATTTTAACAAAAATTATTGTACTAATATAGCTTTAGTGCGGACAAGTCATTATATTTGTTTAATTTATGAATTTAAAAAGATATTGATAGGATAAAAAAAGCAAAACTCAATTGCTGCAGCTCCGACATGCCGTTAAGCCATATATTTTCTTTAAATTAATTAATTTATTGTTTATAAGCTAGTTAACAAAAAATATTAGAATATCAATCTATGAAAGTACTCCACACCAGTATCGTCCTTTTTCAATTAATGCTGAATCAATCTTTTAAATTGCTTAAGTGATTATAATCATTTAAAGCAATATAAAAATAAGTTTGAAAATATCTACCTTACTGACATCAAATGTTATTTGAATCTCTGATTGGAGGCTTCCCTAAAGCCTTATTAAATACCTAACTAGTGACTCTATTGGATGACTTCTATTTAAAGTTTTAGCAAATGTGTTAGGAAGCTCCTTCGAGTATATACTACTGGAGGAAGCCTCCTAGTTATTAAAAGCATGACGAGAGGAAGAAAAAGAAAGCTGCTATCCAGGTACGCGCTACCTCTCTCTCGCCCCACTTAATTGGCTACTTCTGTTCGCGAGAAATGAAAGCAACTAATCTAATGAGTCAAGAGAGAAATAGCACGTACCTTATTAGCAATCTTCTCTCTTTTCGCCTTATAACGCATGTTGCCATTTGGAGGCTTCCTCCAGTAGTATATGCTCAAAGGAAAGCTCACAATAATTCTTATCGTTATCTTTCATGAAGGGTTCCGTTTAGATTTTGAGAATTTTTTAGAAGTTTCCCTGAAGTTTGCTCTGATATCTAATAGGGAACTTGCATGAAAAAATGCATTATATCCGTCAGATAGAATACGAAAAAATAAAAGACCCGTATTTTTTCGTTTTTTTAAATATGATGAATTGCAAAAGTTATAGCCAGTATAAGTTAATACAATTTTGATATATATAGATATAGTGCCATGACAAAAGCAAACATTCATTGTGACGTCACACAGATTTAACTGCCTCTATCTCTTTGAGTTTTTATTTTCACGAAAAAAGAAAAAATACGTGTCCTTTATTTTTTCGTATTCTATCTGACGGATATAATGCATTTTTTCATGCAAGTTCCCTATTGGTCAATCTTTCAGGAAGCTCACGGTAATCTTTCTTGCTATCTTACAAGAATCGTTTTTGTATTCATTCATTGAAACTTCCATGTAAGGTTACTAGAAAATTTCCAAAAGATTCCACAGAATATTGCATATAAGCATTAAGCAACTATTACTATTTGTTTATATTCAGCTTACTGAAAGCTGCGTGGTATTTTGATATGGGATATTACCAAAGGTTTTAGTTAGCTTACGAAAAGATTAATAAAAGCTTACGTTGAAATATTACCTAAAAGTTTCATGAGAAGCATTCTTAGATACTTAAATGTTATGCGGGGCACACGAGCATATTATGATTTTTTTTAATTTTATTGAGGTTACTAAGCTTACATGTATTATATGGCAGTAAAAACCATCTGTACAGATTTATAATGTTCATGTTTATTATAAAAATATGTTTTTGTCTATTTCATTCTATAGATAAGACCTATGAGACCTAGATGCGCCCAAGTGTATATAGTTCATTTTAGAAAAATAGGATCGGTAATTACAAAAATAGAAAATTCAGATCTTTTCGATATGGAAAATGATTAAATTATATTCGTTATATTATAGGGGTTTGCAGCTATTTTTGTTTTAACTAGCTCTAAAACAAAACACATGTACAATGCTATTTGGGCAAAAATTTTTGACATTGTACCTGAGTTACGCAACAACGTAACAACGGTAACAAGTGATTTTGAACGGGCTCAAATAAGTAGCGCTAAAAACATGTTCCCAAATGCCAGAATTTCTGGATGCCTGTTTCATTACAAACAAGTTATTTTTATTATTTCAATTAATATTTTTATTGATATCATTATTATATAGTTATCATTAATATTATTGTTTCATTATAAATCTAGGCTATAGTTAAAAGGTGGGATTCTTTAAATATACCCGCGGATTATGATTACATTTTAGAAAAATCATATGCGGTTGCTCATCTGCCGGCTGACAAAGTAGAAGGGGGTATAGCTCATGTAAATCAGTTAATTGCTATTGTTTATCGGCGAAATGAGCCTGCAAGAGCTAATTTAGAAAAATTTGGAAACTACTTGCGGAGACAATGGGTCCCTTTAAAGGATGTTTTATCCGTCTATAAAAACGTAGTTCGCACAAATAACATTTGTGAAAATTTCCATTTGATAGCTCTAAGGACAATGGGTAATCGGCCAAAAATTTGGGCCATGTTAGGTAAGAACAACATAATCTTAGTAATTATTTTTAAAAATTTATATTATAAAATTCATATTATTATTATGAACAAAGCTAGAGAAAATGATACAAAAATTTAACAAAAATCTTTTTATTTGATCTTTATTGTATAAAAAAAAAATATAAATTTGTTCAAAAGTCATGAACGATAAAAACCCTACTGAGAATGATATTAGAAATTGAAATTCGTTATGAGTTGTTTATGAGATCCGTATGAGATCTATATCAGATCTTTTATGAACATGTAGAATTTTCATATAGAATTTTCACTTGGGAATAGACATAAATATCAGTAATTTGATCGACTACGGAATGTATAATTGTTAATATACTTTTAATCTCAATTTTTTATTGTTGATAACTTTTGGACAAATAAAATTACTCTATTAAATACAAAATTTTTTCATTGAAATATTTAAATTCTTAACAAATTAGTCTTTTCCAACTGTTTTTCTGAGATAAGTCTTTTTCAATAGGAGCCGTTAAATTATAATTTTCATAGATTAAAATTTTTGATAAATTCAAATTAATTTTATCAATTTTTTAAGGGTGGGGTTCGATTTTTCGAAAGACCGATATTTTTTTGAGCTTGACGTAGAATCTCAAAATTTAGAATGATGCTATTGATAACATTCATTTAAATTATTTAGAAATCTCGTTTTGAATTTATGGCTGCTATCGAAATTTATTTATTTGAATAAATTATAATTGATATTTAGAATAGTAAAAAATATACAGAACACCATATTATGATTAGATATTTCGAAATTTCTAATATAGTTTTCAAAAGTATATTTTTGTATATTCTTTCAATACTTGTCAAAAGATTTTATTAGAAATTTCGAAATATTTTATAATTATATGGTGCTCTATGTACGTGTTACGATTCTAAATATCAATTATAATTTATTCTAATAAATAAATTTCGATTGCAGCCATGAATTGAAAATGAGATTTCTAAATAATTTAAATGAATGTTATCAATAGCATCATTCTAAATTTTGAGATTCTACGTTAAGCACAAAAAAATATCGGTCTTTCGAAAAATCGAACCCCACCCTTTTTTAAAATTATTTTGGACTATCATGTAATATAAACATATGTCCATTCATGGTTCAAAAGATAATTTTCATTGTTTCATAAAATTATAGTTCATACATGATCCATATTCGAATTTATTGAGCGTTTTTGATTATAACTCAAAGTTTTTTCATATTTTTATGTAAAAAAAAATCTTCAAAAGTTTTAACGAAATTGGAGATCAAGGAGTCTGATACTCTCCTGGTCAGTATTTTCGTATTCATTCCTAGGTATTATTTTCTCTTTTGTTAAATAAACATTAATTATATTCGTATATCAATATTAAAATTATTGTTGAAGTGTTAAATAAAATTTAAAAATCAATCAAGCGTCTATTTAAATTTATCGCTGTCGTCAGAACGTACCCAGCACTGTTCTCCTTAAAAAAAAGGAAAGCGAATATATTCAATTCATAGAAATATATAATTTAAAATTCAATGAAATCATACTTTTTGTTGAATTTATAATCTACTATACTTTTAAACTTTAGTCCAGGTGTAACGCCAGGACTTCATCATTGGTTCTGATACGATTTGGTGGCTAGGATACCTGGTTCTCATCAAGGAGACTCGGGTTTTTGGCTTGGCACCAGGATTAAAGTTAAAAATATAGTAGATTAAAAATTATAAAAATATGATTTTATCAAATTTTATGTATTTAAGAGTCGGCCGTATCGCTCTGTCCTTGTCTAATCAAAATTTTCGTTATAATAAATAAATTAAATATTTATATATAAATTTAAGGGGTGAGCGCAATAGCGCAAAAGACGAGCAAACGATTCTATTTTATGAAAAAATATGAAATTTTCATTATTTTTCAAGTAAAGTATAAAACGGAAAAAATGAGGTTGAGTTTGACTGTATTTTCCGTCTATGGCCGACTCTTAAAGTTGTTATTTATAAAAATAAAAAGTTAAATTTAAGATGTAGAAAAGAGCCGGTTTGTGGCTCAGTCGGTAGAGCGTTGAGTTCATAATCTTGAGGTTTCGATTTCGAATCCCGCTCTTGGCTGAATCATACAAGCACCACTGTACGTTACATGGGCTTTGTTTTCACAAACACACTTACGAGCTTCGTCGCTAATTAGCATCGCAACAATAGCATAGCATAAATATAGCGACTAAAAAAAAAGATGTAGAAATATAGTGATGTAGAACTAGTGGTGTATAACTTTATCAATTATTTGATCAAGTGGGATCGTTCTCACTATCAATTCAATTTAAATATATTTATTAAATATAAGAGTATAAATTTGCTTATCTTATTGATTTAAATAGAATAGTGTTGGGTATGGACATACAATTGGTATAAATTGAAATAGAAATACTAAATTCCCAAAAAAAATCTTACCTTATTTTGATTAAGATTATATCAATTGCTTTATTTGAAATCTAGCGCCGTAAATAAATGAATAGTTTGTAAAACATAATAAAATGATGAAAATGTACAACTGTAATATAATAAATTTACAATTTACATCGTGTTAACATGAAATTACAGATAGCATGAAATCGATCATGGTAAAAGTGAGTATTAATTTTAATAAAGCACAACAGGGTTTTCGCATAGCGAGTGATAGACCTCGTGAATTGTTAGTAGCCGACCGTCAAGTCCAGAAAGCTGAAGAATATTTAGAATTGCAACAGTACGTATACAATATTGAATATCAAGTTGTTCATTATTCAAATTTATTAATTTAAAATGATATTATTTTTAGATACTCTGTAATTGAATTCCTTGAAAATGTTTCATCGCTAAGGCGACTACAGTTTGCAAGAAGTTTGTTATAAAATGTTTTAAATATATCTTTTATAATCTAAAAGTTAATTTTATCTAACTTTTTATTTACTTTTAGTAAATGCATTTAATGAGAGAAGAAGAGAAATACAAGGTGATGAAAACAATCATGATAATCATAACGAAAGTGACAATGAAGATAGGAATGAGGAGGATTTAACTTTCATGAGAGATAATTTAAATATTGAAGCTGGACCAGGTAATCTCTTAAAAGGCTGCCGTACACCGACACAAATACCTGTTTTACAAGCTCTATTTCAGATTATTTTTTTTTATAAAAAATAATTGTTTCTGTTCGTATGATGAAAAGCGATATTTTCTCTAAAAATATAAAAATATTATAAAAATATTATACGTAAAAACACAAGTTCACGCAACATACCATAAAAATAACAACGCTGCGATTCAATTTCGTGTATCTTCCTAACCTCCTACTCACTTAAAAGTTAAAATTCACATTCTCTGCTTGCAGCGACGTTGCCACGATCTTCCGTTTTTTCCCTCGTTCATTTGCAAACAAAACTAATTTTTTTGACAAAGATATAATGTATATACGTATCTTTGACATAAAAAATATTTTTCAGAAAAAGATATTCTGGTTTGAAAATTTTGACTTTTTCGATATTGAAATAGAACCAGTTCTGCGTACTATAAACTTATTGAAATACTTTTCGCTTTATTCGGAAACTTCTGTAAATATACTTTTTTTAAGGATTTACTTATAATTTTCTTATTATTTTTATAAAAAAAATAATTAATTTTAACGCGTTTTTCTTGAAACTACGTTTTTTTAAGAGGTAAACATAATGGTAATCAACACTCATATTTTTTACCAGTACAAGAATCATTAACATTGTATATTATCTAACCTCTATATTCAACCATTTAAAGATAGAAAAACCATAAAAATCTTAAAAAGTCTACCATCAGAATACCCCCTTAACTCTTTGTTGTACGATTTTTTTAGAAAAAAAGTTACACTTCTTTAACTTGATTTGTTAACAACAAATAATCAATTTAATATCATTGTTAAGAAACTCATCTCACAGATAAAGTAACATTTCTAGACTTAGAAATAACTTATTTCATGAAAAAAAAAATTTCAAAACTAAAATTTAGGAGTCATTAATTAATGTACAGAAATGTGTGATATATACTTCACAGTGTGCAATAAGGGGTTAATACATACCTCAATTGTTAAAGTTGCATTTTTAGCCACAAATGTAAAAAAATTTAAAATAATGCATTGCAATCATGTTTAACTTTTTAAAACTTATAAAGAATTTGAAATTAATTTTATTTTAACAGTAGAAAAATTTATATTTGAGATTAATAATTAATAATTAATCGCTCTATTGAGTGAAACATAGAGAACTACAATTTCATAATTAAAAATATTTTAAATCTTTATATAATTAAAAATTATGTGAATTGATTAGGTGCTTTATTCGAAAATATACAACCTACTCGACGTAGAAGAAGAGAACTATTTGGTAAGAAAAAGAGATTTTATTAATTAAGAAATTTTATATTATAATTAAAATATCCAAGCAAAAAAAATTTAATGAACATATTTTTTTGTAAAAGTTCGAGATGAACAACTTTTGCAACAAGGAGAACAACAACAAAGGGAAGAACAACAACAAAGACCAGAACAACAACAAAGGCAAGAACAACAACAAAGACCAGAACAACAACAAAGACAAGAACAACAACAAAGGCAAGAACAACAACAAAGACAAGAACAACAACAAAGACAAGAACAACAACAAAGGCAAGAACAACAACAAAGGCCAGAACAACAACAAAGGCAAGAACGTCGAGGGCCCGGCCGACCACCCAGGCAAAATGGTGCTAATAATGAAAGGAGAAGACCAGGTCGGCCACCAAATAACAGGAGGCAAGTTCAGCCACCAAATGCCGAAGTTAACAGGAGGCAAGGTGTGCGGGGTATTCCAGAACAAGCGTAAGTAATTATTATTAGTAATTAATTATAGAAATAATAACATGATTTAATAATAGACACTCATTATTACTCATTTTCTTTAATTAAACATTCATGAACTTTATTTATTTATACAGAAATGCAGAAGTTGAAGAACGATTAAATAATATGATAAATAACATTCGTGAAAGAGAAAATGATCACGAAAGACAAGAGGGAGAAAGAGAAGCAGAAGAAAGAGAAGCAGGTGGTCGAAGAACGCGCAGAGATAGACGAAGAAGACCACGTCGAAATGAGCAAAATGCAGCAAGAAATCAGTAAAAAATAGCAATTATTTTTATTTTATTGAACGATGCTGTATGTATGATATTGCGATGCTTATTAGCGATAGAGGTATTCAGTAAATTTAAGAACAAAGTACATATAATACATAGCGGTACATTTATTAAACGGTCGAGCCTGGGATTTGAACTAGGACACACTGGTTACGAATCTGTTTCTCTAACAAGTAAACTACTGAATACCTTAAAAAGCGAATTATTTGAAAAAATAAAAATTATATTTCTAATTATGTTGACGAGCATCTGTGGTGTAACCGGCTAAGGCGTAAGCCTTATACGGTCTCTACACATTCGCTTTGAACGGTCGGAGGTTCGACTCCTGATGAAAACATTTGAAATTTTTTCTCAGTGTTTTTCATCGGAAAAATAACCCTTGAGTGCGTGCGGGTATATGTTGATCAAATTATCGTATGATTATATATACTCTTATTTCATTATATTTCTTTCATATCGTATTCACGTGGTTGTAGAGACAATAATGCACAGGAACGTGATATTGTTGAAAGAGCCCAGGTTCGTAATATAGAAGAAAATAACATTGATGGTGTTATGGAGCTAGATCTTAACATCAATAATCAAGTGGGCGAACAAGCTGACGATATTTCTTCAGGTATTATTTAATGAACAATTAAAATTGTAATGCAATGCATTGTAATGTCTTGAAATATATTCATTACTTTAGACGAAGACCTTCCTATTCCTGATGGACAAGCTCGATTCCCTGCTGTAAATAATGACCACGAGCACGTTGGACAAGAGCCTCATGAAGACCCTGAAATTCTTGCTGGGCAAGCTCAGTTTCCTGCTGTAAATAATGAATGCATTGTAATGTTTTAAAATACATTAATTACTTTAGACGAAAATTTTCTAATTCCTGATGGACAGGTCCAGTTACCTGCTGCAAATGATAACAACGAGCTCGTTGGACAAGCCTCAAGAAATCCTTGCCATCCCTAATAGACAGGCCCAATTCCCTGACGTAAATAATGATCACGAGCCCGTTGGACAAGAGCTTCAAGAAGATTATGAAATTCGTGCTGGACAGGCTCAGTTACCTGATGTAAATAATGAATGCATTGTAATGTTCTAAAATATATTAATTACTTTCGATGAAAACCTTCTAATTTCTAATGGACAGGCCCAATTACCTGCTGTAAATAATAACATCGAGCATGTTGGACAAGAGTCTCATGAAGACCTTCCAATTCCTGCTGGACAGGCTCAGTTACCTCATGTAAATAATGAATGCATTGTAACCCTGTTGGAAATTGAAACGTTTTTTTTACCATTTTATGACCAGTAGAAATGGAAACGCTTTTTTTAACATTTTATCGCCATTTCTTTGGCATTATTATTACTAATAACCTTAAATTTTATATTCTCACATTTCTACCAGGGAATGTTCTAAAATATATTAATTACTTTTGATGAAAACCTTCTAATTCATGATGGACAGGCCCAGTTACCTGCTGTAAATAATAACAACGAGAATGTTGGACAAGAGTCTCATGAAGACCTTCAAATCCCTGCTGGACAGGCTCAGTTCCCTGATGTGAATAATGACCACAATCCTGTTGGACAAGAACCTCATGAGCTTCAAGAAAACCTTCAAATTCCTAATGGACAAGCCCAGTTCCCTAATGTAAATAATGATAACGAACCCGTTGGACAAGAGCCTCATGAGCCTCAAAACGAAAACTGCACAGTGCCAACTAAAAAAAGAAAAATTCGTCGTGGCGGCAAAGGAGCAAGTAATGAAATCTTTTACAATATATTATATTACAAAATCTTACTATATTACTTAATATTATAATTTATATTATAATTTATAAATAATAAATATTTATCCATGACTACTTTTTATAGGAATTTCTCCAATAGGTATCCTATTTATTTATTATTTCTAAAAAAAACATGACTTTATTTATTCTATTCTTGATCGTTCAAATAAAAAATACTCTTATAGTGAACTTAAAAAGTCTAATTATTTGAAAATAAGAATGAATAATGAAAATATTTTAATGATTATATATATATATATATATATATATATATATATATATATTACGTGATCACATAATACCTACATATATATTTTCTGATTCAACGTAATAAACTAATCTTCAGAAAAAAATAAAATTTATTCAATTTTTCAAACTAAATATATATATATATATATATATATATATATATATATATTTATGAACAAACATTTAAAAAAAAGTATTATATTTTAATAATATTATATTGACAAAGTTTAACGGTGAATGAATTCTAATGCGGACATAATCATAAAATTTATCAAACTCGGAATTGAATTTTAATTAACTTCATCAAAAATCAAGAATCCAAAATCTTTAGCTTTTTTAAAATTTAAGAAATTTTTATTTTACTAAATTAATTTAGAATCATGTTTATGCATGCGTTCATCAGTTAAATCTGCGTGCTTATAGCACCTTTTTTTGCGGGTGTTCACAATGCATAACTTTGATCATGTTTAAACATACGTTCGTCAGTTGAATCTGAGTGCTTGTAGAACCTTTTTCGCTGGCGTTCGCATGCATAACTAATTTCAATTATGGTTAAATTAACATTATATAAATTCGCAGTAAATAAATAGAGTATCATTTTTATGTATGCGTTCATCAATTAAATCTGCGTGCTTATAGCACCTTTTTTTGCGGGTGTTCACAATGCATAACTTTGATCATGTTTATGTATACGTTCGTCAGTTGAATCTGAGTGCTTGTAGAACCTTTTTCGCTGGCGTTCGCATGCATAACTAATTTCAATTATGGTTAAATTAACATTATATAAATTCGCAGTAAATAAATAGAGTATCATTTTTATGTATGCGTTCATCAGTTAAATCTGCGTGCTTATAGCACCTTTTTTTGCGGGTGTTCACAATGCATAACTTTGATCATGTTTATGTATACGTTCGTCAGTTGAATCTGAGTGCTTGTAGAACCTTTTTCGCTGGCGTTCGCATGCATAACTAATTTCAATTATGGTTAAATTAACATTATATAAATTCGCAGTAAATAAATAGAGTATCATTTTTATGTATGCGTTCATCAGTTAAATCTGCGTGCTTATAGCACCTTTTTTTTGCGGGTGTTCACAATGCATAACTTTGATCATGTTTATGTATACGTTCGTCAGTTGAATCTGAGTGCTTGTAGAACCTTTTTCGCTGGCGTTCGCATGCATAACTAATTTCAATTATGGTTAAATTAACATTATATAAATTCGCAGTAAATAAATAGAGTATCATTTTTATGTATGCGTTCATAAGTTAAATCTGCGTGCTTATAGCACCTTTTTTTGCGGGTGTTCACAATGCATAACTTTGATCATGTTTATGTATACGTTCGTCAGTTGAATCTGAGTGCTTGTAGAACCTTTTTCGCTGGCGTTCGCATGCATAACCTAATATTGAAGTATAATGATTATCAACTATTATCAACGAATAAGCAATAGTGTAACTGATAAATGTTATGATTCATGTTACAAACATTATGCTACAATGCCGAATTCATATATTACAAATTTTTTTACCATTTGTAAAATAACAGAATTTAGAATTTTTTCATAGTACTACACTACAGTATACTGTCAATCAGTGAATACAATAATGTATTAAATATTAAACAAAAAATGCGATTCGCTATTATTTCAGATCATATATTTTATAAAATAAAGTCATGTTATTAAGTTTTGACTGCAAAACAGTTATTTATAATAATAATAAATTATAGTAAGACTAGTAATAATAGGAATAACAATAATGATAAAAACCACAACGAATACAATAATGGTGATGATGATGATGATCATAATAATAATAATAATAATAATAATAACAATAATAACAACAACAGCAACAACAACAACAACAACAATAATAATAATAATAATAATAATAATAATAATAATAATAATAATAATAATAATAATAACAATAATAATAAACAACAATAATTATAACAATAAAAATAACAATAATAATAAGAATGATAAATATAAATATAATTATATTTAAATAAAATTAAATCAAATTAAAATAATAACAAAATGTAGTATCATAAGTTTTCTAATAGAATATTAACAATAATACAATTAATTATGATTAATTATTAATGTATAATATATATATATATATATATATATATATATATATATATATATATATCTCCCTATATAATAAAGATATATCGCCTACGCCGCCGCCGCCGCCGCCGCCGCCGTGTATAAGAATTTTATGTGCCCTCAGTCAGCTGAAATTCAGCTAAAATTTAGCTAAAAGTTAGCTGAAATTCAGATAAAATTTAGTTGAAAGTTAGCTGAGAGATAGCTGAAATTCAAATAAAATTTAGCTGAAAGTTAGCTGAGAGATAGCTGAAATTCAAATAAAATTTAGCTGAAAGTTAGCTGAGAGATAGCTGAAATTTAAATAAAATTTAGCTGAAAGTTAGCTGAGAGATAGCTGAAATTCAAATAAAATTTAGCTGAAAGTTAGCTGAGAGATAGCTGAAATGTAGCTGAAATTTATTGTTAGCTAATTTAATTAATTGTTATTTAAGAACGTTCTCTTGGAAATTGATATTGATTTTCTTAAAATATCAATTTAAACATTATTCTATTATTGGAATAAGTAGATCTTTGTAAGCTTTTTCAATTGCGTTCATTTTTTATATAGCATGCCATATTAATTTTTAAATAATCAGCTTCGATATTTAACACAGGAATACTATAGTCTGCCTCTTCCTGACTTACGTTTTGCTTAACGACTCTTTAAGTTTTCTTAGAATTAAGTTTTGTCAATTGCATAAAAATTTATATTATATATTGTTCAAAATTAGTGCTAATTCTCTTAAAATTAGAATAGAAAATAAATCACCTATTTCCGATTAATTTTTATTGTAATTTCTATATCTTAATAACTTTTGAACTGTAAAATAAAGATGTGATCATTATTAGCGGAATTAAGATTAAAGTGAATGAAATTCATAACTTTTCAACTGTAAAATAAAGATGTGATCACTCTTATAGGAATTAAGATTAAAGTGAATGAAAATAACAGAAAAAAATGGTAATTTAAACATAAAATATAGAATTCAAAATACAATAATTATTTCAATTAATATTAGAAATGAGTAAATCATCATTGTGCATACTTACATACATACATACTAATATACATACATACAACAAGCTAATGCATTTCTTTTCTTTAAGTTCAGTCATATAATGAATAGAAAGTTTAAATCTATTAGTACAAGTGTAGTGTCCGTTTTACATCTTCTTAAAAAAAACAATCTTATTAGATAATCATTTTAAAAAATTTTTTATATTTTATATTATTGTTTGACATGGTATAATAATATTAAATTGAAAATATTTATATGATTATCCATATACAAATATGTAATCAACATAAAATCTCATGGTTATGTAGGGCTACAGGCGAAGAAAACCATGGTCTTATTTGAAATATATTTATATATAATATTAATGAAATAATTTTATTTGATTTTGACGTGTCTTAAAATCGATTAAATTTATTAAGTTTATTTTTATAATAATATTTCATATACGACAAAAAAAAAAAACAACGCGCTGATATCATATATTATTTAATAATTGAATTATGATATAATTATTTAATATATGATATAACAGTACCTCTTTGGGTAGTGTGGAAATCTGTCACTTTTTTTTAATTTTAATGAAAATCTTAACTTTCTGTAATAATTGTTTAAAAAAATATAAAAATAATATATTAAATAAAATATAATTATATATTCTGATGAAGAAAAAATTGAGCGAACAAAATCTTATAAAAGTAAAACAAACTTTATAATTTGATAATTAAGAAATTCAATATTTAATTTAATAGAGTATTTAACTTCTAATAAATACTAAATGGGGGGTTGTTATGAGCGAAGGAGCAGGGGGAACCCCCTAGTATATATATATATATATATATATATATATATATATATATATATATATATATTAAAATACTTCTTATTTAATTATTGAAGAATGCTATCTTTGCGAGGGACGAGAAAAAGTAAACAAATTGCGTCCATGCGGTCACCGCTTCTGTATTCCATGTATACGCAATCTAATATCAAGAAAATGCCCACATTGCAGAGCAGAAATTTTAACGTATACGAATCCACAAAATATGGGAGGAGAACGGTGGTACAATGGTGAAGATGCGCAGCTAGAATTGGATTGGATTCAACACTTATTACACGAAATACAATCTGCTAATGATTAAAAATTTCATTCTCTTATAATGTTTTATTAATAATAACGAATGTTGATTTTCTTTGTTCTCAATATATTTATTATTAAAAACGTGTTTTAGTTATTTAAAAACAATAAGTTAAAAAAAATAAGTCTGATTAAAATTTTAGGTAACGTTGCGTATTTCATTATAAAGACGTTTAATCATTATTGATATTGATAATAGAAACGAATGAAAATTAACAATATGAATCTTTAACATGTCATGAAACTATTTGTTGATTTTTAGTATCGGTATTAATATTTATTTCTGAGATATCCAATGATAAAAATGTACTACTTAACGTTAGCGTGCAGTTTTCTGAGTAATGATAAAAAACATATTAAGAAATAAACTCTTAAAGTTTTGTCATATGTTACAATGCTTTTCATTCATTCATAAAAAGAAACTGATAGAAAAAAATCTATTTAATTGAGACATGGCGGAATCTCATTTATTTTTTATTTATTAACAACTGTTAACCTTTGAAATGTTTTATAAAAAATATTATAATTTTTACGTAAGCTATTTTTCAGTTTTTAAACTAAATATTCTGATAAATCGAGTCTTGTTCTTAATTTTGTTATAGAAATAAAAGAATATAATTTAAAAAAATATATTTGAAATATAATAATAAGACTGTATCATAACATTAATAATATGTGGATTATATCATATAACAGAAAATATTTGGTTTTGAAAAATTTTTAATTTAATTGAACTTTTATATGACTAACCCTTTCAGTTCCGAATTATTTTTACTGAAATTTCTTTTTTCTTCTAATAAATATCGTAAGTCGAATTCATTGTAATAAACAAACAAATTAAGTATTTTAATTATCTAAACTCCTCGAGATCTTATATTTTGCCAATTAAAAGTTGTTTTACCTTAAAAGTTTTTATAATTTATATGAACTAATTAAATTTCAAGAAAAATGTCCTCTCGGGACTGAAAGGCTTAACTTACAAAAATAAACTATCAGAAACTATTGTATATTATAATCTGTTTAGATATTTCAAATGATTTATTATATTTTGCACTACATTTGTAAAAAGTATTTATACTTTTTTTTATACAAACCTTTCTTTTTAATGACACTTTTGTTATTGTGAAGCCATTATAAAATACGCATATAGAGACTGCACATTTTGATCTGTTTTCGAATGTAAGCTGACTGTTTTATACGCATAAATGATGCGCATTGTAAAATTTTGATTTTTGGTCAATAATATAGGTTAATACTCAAAACAGAAGAAAAAGATTGAATGTCCTTAATAAACGAAAAAAATAGTTATAAAAATGGTGGAAAATTATTCGCAGAGGATCCATTGCACTGAAACCCAACGCTCAACCATATGAACTATTCTTCACTGACATCGTTGTATATCTTTTCTCGCTGTTTATTCTCACCATTCATTGCCAAAAACTTAATTTTATGGATGGTACTATAAAGGTCCTCAACGTGGAACTTCCGACTGCACAGGACATATTTATTTTATTTTTTTATTCAATAACTGTAACCATTTATATTAATTGAATGGAAGTGAGTAAGACAGGCTATTATAAATATATTTTTCTTATGGCTGATATGGTAAGATCCCAATAGCTGTCACCAGTTTGTACCAATTTTTTTTTTAAAACTGAACTCAGAGCCTATCACAGGAGACCAACGCTCAACCGCGTGAGCTATTCCCCACTGATGACACTGTATTTTTTCTTTCGCTGCTTATTATATAATCTACATACTTGCATTTCTTTCTTAATTGCTACGAAGTGGCAAATGTAATATGTCTGAGGCCGACGTTATCACCATTTATTAGTTATTTATGTACCTTGGGCGAGCCTTGCGCGATTACGACCTGCGGACGATATTAACATCGTGGGATAATAAAGCCGAGGCGAAAAAGCAAAACGAGCAACCGAGGCTTTATCCCACGATGTAAATATCGTCCGAAGGTCGTCATCACGCAAGGTTCGTCCAGGGTGCTTAAAAAATTTTTCATCCCAGGCAAGGACGCATGAGGGTTTTTAGGTGCAGATGTTTTTTTACAAATAATTTTATATTTATATAATAAAATTTAAATTATATGGTACTCTTTTTTATTAGAATTTGTTAATTTTTGATATTAAATAAAAAAATTAAAATAAATAATAAACAAAAATAATAAAATTAAAAAGAAATAACAACATTGACAATAAATAATAAAATTAACATTGTTAACAATATCATTGCAATTTTATATTTTTATTTTTTTTATAAATATTCATTTTTTAAAGTAATAAAATTCTATAGCACAAGCTGTAGCATGAATACCGAATACAGTTGAACTTGCAGTTTTGCGCTATTGATTCTTTTGTTTTTGATTTAAGTCGAAATACGATAGAGAAAAGTTGCTACTGGGTTATAATAAACTCAATGCAACCCAGGAGCTTTATACTCCTAGGCAGTAATGACTGCTATTGCAGCCTAGGAGCTCCTAGCGTGCATCTAACCTATTTATCAATTGAAGACTTTCTGCACGTAAAAACCCGAATGCGTCCGCCTGGGATGAAAAAATATCATTTACCGTCTAAAACTTCATTTTCTCGATTGTACTATTAGAAGCCTCAGCATGGGACTTCTGACTGCACGGGCATGGCATGTTCCTTTTTTATCCTTTCATTGAACAATTGTATAACCATTGATTATTTGGAAGAAGGTAAAATAGCCAACTAAAAATATAGCTTTCTTGTCGCTGACATGGTAAAATCCAGTTTATTACGTATTTTTTTGAAAGGAAAAGAATAAACAGTTTTTGAAAAAATTGAAAATTGTTTTGCAGTAAGAGTTGAACTCAAGATCTATCACACGGGAGACCAACACTTGACCACGGGAACCATTCCCTACTGATGTCACTATATTTTTCTTTTCATCCCAGGCGGAGGCATTCGGGTTTTTACGTGCAGGGAGTCCTCCATTGATAAACAGGTTAGATGCACGCTAGGAGCTCCTAGGCTGCAATACCAGTCATTACTGCCTAGGAGTATAAAGCTCCTGGTTTGCATTGAGTTTATTATAACCCAGCAGCAACTTTTCTCTATCGTGTCTCGACTTAAATCAAAAACAAAAGAATCAATAGTGCAAAACTGCAAGTTCAGCTGTATTTGATATATGTAATATATCATATTTCATATGAGATGCCATGAGATCTCAAGTGTAATCCTATATCAGCTCTCATATAAAATTTTTCAGTAGGTTTGAATTCAAGGCCCATCACATGGGAGGCCAAACCTTGTGAGCCATTTCCCACTAATGCCACTATTTTTTTCCTTTGCTTATTTTATAATTTACAGATTTGCATTTGTTTTTTAATTATTCCCTGTCAAAAAAAAATTACGTGAAATCGCACGTGGGTACCCACGTGGGAACCTACGTGAGAACCTACGTGGGGACCTACATGGATACCCACGTATGTTCCCACGTGAGTACCCACGTAGTTTTTTTTGACAGGGTATTATTTTCCACGTGGGAACATACGTGGGTATCCACGTGGGTACCCACGTACTTTTTTTGACAGAGTATTATTTTCCACGTGGGAGCATACGTGGATACCCACGTATGTTCCCACGTGAGTACCCACGTAGCTTTTTTTGACAGGGTATTATTGTTCACATGGGAACATACGTGGATACCCACGTATTTTTTTTTTCGACAGGGTATTATTTTCCACGTGGGAGCATACGTGGGTACCCACGCATGTTCCCCCGTGAGTACCCACGTAGCTTTTTTTGACAGGGTATTATTTTCTACATGAGAACATACGTGGGTACCCACGTAGGTACCCACGTAGGTCTCCACGTGTGCTCCTACGTGTGCCCCCACGTAGGTTCCCACGTGGGATCCCACGCAGTTTTTTTTGACAGGGTTATGAAATGACGAATTTAAAAAAAGTGCATAATATTCTGTGCACAATATTTAACCGGTAAATTAAATGTGTATAAATGATGTTTTGTAAATAACTACAAATTTATATTTAATATTGATTTCAATTTATTTTTTAAAAATATAATTAAATAACTATTTATCAGAAATCTTCTTTGAGTCTTAATATTTTTCAAGATCACTATATTTATAATAATAATATTTAAGTAACAGTACATTTAAAAAAAAATTTTATGCACAATAATTTCAACTTACAATAATTAAAGTTATCACTTCTGTCGGCCAGTCCCACGACTGCCACATTTTTTTTTTTTTTATTAATGATATAATATGAGTATAAATATTTTTTAAAGTCATTAACCTTTTAAACTTAAAAGAAAAAAGCGAATAACTACATAAGAATTGTGCGGAATTAATGATAATCATTATAATAAATTTATCGATATTTGTTTTATAACTATCATAAATCCATATGCTTATAATTTTGATCAAAAAATTTATTATATTCAAATAATGAAATAGAAGGTATTTTTCCTTTTAACAGAATAAGTAGAATCTTCACTGAAATGTCAAGTGTAAAATTTATATTATAAAAAAACTATATATGTTAAACTATAAAAAGGGGGGTTGGCGAGCGAAGCGAGCAGGGGGGAACCCCCCTAGTAACTAATATATATATATATATATATATATATATATATGGTGTCATATTTTCCAATACAAATTTAACTTACCAGGAGAGTATCTGAGTTGCGGGTCACAGATCTTGATGAAACTTTGGGATAAGTATTTAGGTACCAAAATATGAATAAAGCCACAGCGGTACGGTCTAATGCTTCGAAAAACTGAAGTTATGGACGATTATAATCTTATTTTCGGAAAAATATGAAAAAAGAACTCCTTATTGAAGTGTAAATAATTCTGTCTAGAAATGTCTTTAATAAATCCACAATGACTAAAATGAAAGCAGAGAAAGCAGGCTTTAATTTGGTAGTTTCTGAATTAAAAAATAACAATTAGAACTAAAGTTATGCTTGTTTAAAGTTAAGCATCAAAAGAGTACTAAAAATTACTATCCTTCAAAATTTAGACTATATTTGGTACTCTCTTACTGCTCAACTTTAAACAAGCATGACATTAGTTCTAATTATTATTTTTTAATACGGAAACTAGCAAATTAAAGCCTGTTTTCTCTGCTTTTTTTTTAGTTATTGTGGATTTATTAAAGACATTTCTAGACAGAATTATTTACACTTCAATCAGGAGTTCTTTTTTCATATTTTTCTGAAAATAAGACTATAATCGTTCATAACTTCAGTTTTTCGAAGCGTTAGACCGTACCGCTGTGGCTTTACTCATATTTTGGTACCTAATTGTACTTATTCCAAAGTTTCATCAAGATCTGTGACCCGCAACTCATACACTCTCCTGGTTAGTCTATTGGGTTTGGAAATTTGCTTGTCAGCGCCATTGCGTGGCCCTTTGGTAAGCTGTGAGAGAAGGATTAGATTGCGTAACCTATTTAATCTTATGTGTTAGTAAAATTTTTTTATGAGGTGAATAAATAAAAATGTAATTATTTGATTATCGTAAATACATCGTTATGACACATCGTTTCAATGTAAATATATATTAAGTTCATGATTTGCTCGAAATGATTCACAAAAGATAATTGTTTTGTTAGTCATTTTTCAATAGGTTATAGCTTCAAATATTGCTTCAGAATGGTTGAAAATGAAAACATTTTCAGCTAGAAAGAGTCATCGAGATTCTTATATACTTGACTGTTTCATTTATGTATACTACAACATACGCGACTTTTTCTACGAAAATTCTCCATGTTTCCTTCTTTCTATACAAACTAATTTTCTAATTTTTTTTATTCTATTCAATTAAAAAATTACAAAATACTACGATTTTCGTATGTAATCAATGTTAATAACCGACGCATTGACCGAGTGGTTCAGCGCGCGCCAGGCAATCTGCAAAGTTAAGCAGCATTGGCCGCGGTTGGTACTTGGATGGGTCACCGCTCCAAGGAACGCTGCGCGTCCAATCTGGACTTGCTTTGTGTGACGATCGCTTGGGCGTGCTGGCCACATGACAATGTGACCAGGAGGTGTGGCAGATAGAGTGTAGGTATCCTGATACAAGGATGCCTACACCGTAATACCGAATCTGTTATATACACCGACCCATTCCGGAGAGGGGTTTCCCAGGTTTTATCCCACTGGGTTTGCCTATGGGTTTTCCCCTCTTCACGGGCATTACCCCGGGCGAATACGGAATGGGACGGGGTAAAATGGGACAGGTAAAAAACAAAAATTGGAAGTATAAATAAAGGTGTGGGATAATACGTTAAGATTGTAAAGATGAACGTGAAAGCCACCAAATTTAAAAAAAAAAAAACCAATGTTAATGTTGAGCAGTATCCTTCGCTCACAGCTTATCAATTGGCCACGCGCTAGCGCTGATAAGTAAATTTTCAAACCCAATAGATATAGAGCCGAATTCGGTCTACAACGACATAAACTATTTTGCAGCCCGACGGAAGCGAAGAAACACATTCCTGTCCGCTTAAGCGGACGCCAAGTAGCATTTTGTGCTAAGTGAACAGTCACTTTGTGCGAAGTGTTAAAAAAGCTATTTCGTAAGATTTTGACCTTTAAATTATACCTATCGAATTTTTAGATGTTTTCTTGTTTCTAAGACTCTCCAAAATAATTCCCAATGGTCAGCACACGTGTACTATCACAAATTTTTTTTCATGTCTTTGACTCCTAAGCGGAAGATTTTTTTTTAGAATTGAATTGCGTTTCTAATTTAGATTTTAAATTAATTATATATTTATTTAGATATATATTCTTTTTGATTTATCAAATAATGGAATAAATATTTTTATGAAAACATGAAAAAAAATAATTCATTGTAAATAAAGTATTTTTACTTAACATTTGTTATAAATTTAGATGAATATTAGACTGTATGTGTCAATCTTATTAGAACAGAACAGTAAACATTTGTAATTTAGGAAAATTAAAGAATTTTATTACAGGATAATTTTATAAAAACAGAATAATAATTATAAAAAATTTTTTAATCTAAAATTAAATGAATATTTATTTTATATACAGTACAGAAATACATTATCATACATTAATAAAACCAACTATCGTCTGTATCAAAAGCAGGAAAACAATCAATGGCTATTTTCCTTATAACTAAAGGTGGAAATTTTAAATAAAAAATTTCATTTAACATTTTTTCTTGTTTTGAAATTTGTATCATTCTTTTCATACCCTCGTCATATTTACCTACTAAAATGTCGTAAAACTTAGGAAATTTGTTAAAATTATTTTGAATATCTACGAGTCTTTTATTTTTAAAATATTTTGCAAGCGTATTCATATTTTCTTCGAATAAGATGTTAAAAAAAGAAACACCCACGTGAAGTTTAAGTTCCATCATTCTTTTTAATTCTGCTATCAATTCAGAATAATATGATTTCGCCTTAGGATGTTGTTCAATTGTTTTTCGATTAATTTCAATAATCGAAGACCCAGATGTTTCTATGAGAGCGAGCCTTCTTAATATTTTATTTACTTTTTTAAAATTAAAATTTTTAAGTGCTAATTTTAAAACAGTATAAGAACCATAGAATATACTATTAACTTCAGCACCTTCTGCGATCAATAATCCCAAGCATTCTATCATGAATTTACTGCATCCAGATGGCCACGCTTGAGTGTCTGAATCATCGCAGAAATATCTAATCAGCCCATATATCGGAATAGATTGCAATTCAAATATATGATTTACGTTTGCGCGTTTTTGCAGAAGTAATTCCACCCAACTAAGATTCTCATTCTTTATGGCTAACATCATAGGAGTTTGGCCTCTTAGATCTTTAATATTCACATTACAACTTAAAACACTTATATTATACATTAAACTTCTACAGGTGTTGTACATTAAGTAATGAATGGCAGTTTGACCATGAGAGTCTGGCATGTTTAGATTCATCTTATATTTCAAATATTCCTTGATCACAGCTTCATGTCCTGAACGAAATGTCATTGAAAATTGCATCGTTCCAAGTTCATCTAATTGATAAATATTCGATCCTGCAGCTAGCAGAAGCTTAACTACTTCTAACTGTGAGTACTCTTTTACGTAAGCTATTGGCAATCTACCATGCCTATCGACGATATTGATATCAGTTTTACATTTTATAAACAACTTTAAAACTTCCAAATCATTACGAATGACTGCTTGATGTAGTGCTGGTTCCTCGTTTGTGCAGTCAACATATTTTGTTTCTAATATGTATTTTAATTTATCATTACAACTAACCATTGTATATAGTTAATGCACTGTTTTTCAATAGTTTTTTAATTTTTATAATTCTAAATTAATAGTGTAATATCAGATAAAATAAATCCGTGGCAAATCTGTAAAAAACAATATTTGAAAAAAATTCAAACATAAATAATTCACTGATCACAATCGATTAACAGATATCTTGTAAGGTATACTTTCATACGATAATCCTATTAAACTTTTATTCATATGAATGAAAGAAACTTTTCATAAACTTGATAATACTACAAAGTAGAGAATGATTGAATTATGTTAATAGCATTTTAAATGTACTTGATAGTTTTCTATTTAAAATGATAATGATGAAAATCTAGTATACTTAGAACACTACTATGGATCAGAAATTATGTAGCCTTTCTTTCACCGATGTCGTCTTTCTTGTTTTTGCTTGGCAGCGTCATCAAATGTAGGTGTTGGGTATATAATTGGTGCTGGATTACACCAGGTAGCCTACTATACCGAGGTTGTGGGTGAGGACAAAGGTTGACCAAGTAAATATACCTAGAAAAAATGATAAAAAGTTATTAAAGATTTTATTGTATTGTCAACTACTGGCTCTTATGACTTTATTTTCCACATCACTAAGAAAGAAAAATAGAAAAAAACATGCTGATTACTACAACAGCACCTCATATTGGCGAGAAGCATTCATTATATTACGTGTGCACACAACGAATCATGCGTAGCGTGTACACGTTATTTTGGTATGTTCATGCCAAAGATTTTCAGTGAATTTACGCGATTTTTCTCTGTCCGCACCTTATTTAAAAAGAATACGTTTTTTCTACACGTATTTTTAATAACTCCTCGAAGATCGAAGAGCTTCTACGGCTCAGAGTGTTTGGCTTCATATATCTAAAGTGCCTTAGAAATTTGTATAAGGGATGATAAAACTTATATAAACGCCACCTGAAGTGACCTAAAGTCAGACCGACATAATCGATCATCAATAACGATTTTAAATCACTAGGTGGCGTTTTTCTAAGTTTTATCATCCCTCTTTAGCAGAAAAAAATAAATGCAGACAACAATTAATAACTGAAAAAATCAGAAGAAAACTAAAGAAAATAGATAAAAACTGAAGAAAACAGAAATTAACTATTGAAAAAATGTCAGAATTGAGACAAAGACAACGTCATCTTCTGATTTCTTCAATTTTTATCAGTTTTCTAAAGTTTTATACAATTATCTGCGATTATCAACAGTAATATTCATTTTTGAACATTTTTTTTTCAAATATAAGAATCATTAAAAAAGTGAAGAAATCTGAAGAAAACTGCAGAAAACAGTTAAAATCCGAATACATCTGTTGAAAAGTGAAGAAATCTGAAGGAAACTACAGAAAACGGTTATATTCAGAACATCTAGAGAAAAATAAAGACAATAGTTATATCCTGAAATAGTATATTTTTCCCCTAGGGAAAAAAAGTAAAGAATGTCCAAAATCGTATGTAAATTGTCACCCGAGCTGAAGGCGAAGGGGGCAAACATACGATTTAAGGCATTCTTTTTTTCCCGTGGCGAAAATGCGATTTTTTTCAACACCGGGCCGAAAATACAACTTTTTTTTTGGCGCTATGTAAAAAGGTAGTAGTTTCGGGCCAGGTGTTGAAAAAAATATTTTTTTTCACACATAAAAAGTGAAGAAAACGGAACATAACTGGAGAAAACTGATAATATTGGCAGATGACTGAAGAAAACAGTTATCAACTGTTTTAAAACGAAGAAAAGTGAGAAAAGTTGAAGAAATATTTTTTTTCACACATAAAAAGTGAAGAAAACGGAACATAACTGGAGAAAATTGATAATATTGGCAGATGATTGAAGAAAACCGCACTGACAAAAAAGGTTTCTCACAGCAAGTGGATGATTCCTTATTGATGTATCATTTAGAAGGAAAACTTAATCCATTAGATGCAAGTAACTAAATGTTTGAATCAAAATTACAATTTTTGCTGCAAAGATATTATATTACCTTCAAGTATATTTATGCTAGGACGTAAAACAAACATATTTATACTTGGACTAAGTATATTCCGTTTGCCTCTACATAACATTTCTGTCAGTGCGTTATTAACTGTTGTCTTTGTTTCAATTTCGACATTTTTCTGCCGTTACCTGCTGTTACAAACTGTTTTCTTCAGTTTTCTTTATTTTTTTTTCCTTTAGGGCTTATACAAATTTCGAAGACACATTAAATATATGAAGCCAGACACTCTAGGTCGCAGAAGCTCTTTAATCTTCGAGGAGTTATTAAAAATAAGTGTAAAAAAAACGTATTTTTTTTCAATATAGTGGAAATAAAATATTTTAAATACTCCTTATAAGACGTTTTTATTGTAATAAAAATAAATAGTTCTTTAATAAAAAATGCGTAGCTTTTAATATAAAAAAAAATACAAAAAAATGTATAAAATACACGTGAAAAAATATATGAAAATACATGAAAATTTTACATATGAAAAACACGTGTAAAAAATACGTGTTTTTTTCAGTAGGGAAGAATTTTTCAAAAAATTGTACATCAACAAAAATGTAATATGTGAAAAATACGTGATAAAAGCACATGAAAAAAACACGTGAAAAAACGCAAATACAGTCATCCCTCCGAATAAGCGCATCCGCAATAAGCGCATACCCCTATGTTTGCTCGCGAGCCATGCCCCCACTGCGACTACCAAGTCCGAGCTCACTAAACTTTTGCGGACTGCTTCTCAATAAGCGCAATCGCTCATAGAGGATTTAAAATTTAAATTTCAAATAAAATCTTAATATTTTTTATTATTAATGACGAAATTTTTCATTGAAGCATAAATTTTTATTAAAAATTTTTATAAATATATATAATAAATATTTATAGTTTTATTAATTCTAACGTTTATTTACTTTTATTAAATGTTTTCTGACAAAATATTGTAAACTTTTGTTATTAGAAATTCATTTTGAAAATCATTCTGAAAATTGTTTTGAATTGCGTTTTTTTTTGCTACAGGTTCTTCGACGCTCACTTTCACGGAATCACTTTCATTTTTTGCATCACTAGCAGCTGCTTGAACAAAAGAATTTTCGCGTTTAATTTTTTTAATCGAGTCGGACATTTTTACACACTCACCGAGTGTTTCTGTACTTATGACACGTGTCTGCTCTCAAACAGTAGCCGTTAAAACAATAAATGTACGGCAATTTAAGGGACTATCGCCAATACGCTTATTAAGAAGCACTAAACCTAAAATGTGCAAGAGAGACAGCAAGTCAGGAAAAAAGGATCTATGTACGCGCGGTGGGGGAACCCCGATTCGTGGAAAACCTCTTCCCCTTGGGGGCTTCTATGCGCTTATTCAGAGGGATTATAGATATAGAGAATAAATGCAAATTTAACATGTTTGTTGAAAATATACACACTCATACTAGGTGTCGCCACCTATTGAGAATATTTTAGTAGACAGTTGAAGAGAATCAAGTTGCGTCTCGTCGTCGTTCAGTTCAGTTCAAGTCCGTCAGTTAAAGCCAGAACTTGTATTTCATTATTATAGAGAGATCATTTAAATTAATTCATTTTGTATAGATCAAATAAAGACTTTTTATTTAATATAAATTGTGCTCTGCATTTATTAATTATTTAACAGGTTATGGGCCCAGAGTGCTTTTAACTGCGCGTTTTATTTAATAAAATTAAGAAAGGGATTTGTATAGTTTGGAGCGTGCGTCAGTCTGTTTAGTGAATTGTTGTATTGTTCTTTATCCCCTGGTGAAAGCGTCAGAGATGGCGAGTCATGGAACGAAAAGACAGAACGAAGGACAGCTGAGGGAGAAAAAGGAGAAAGAAAGAAAAAGAAAAAGGAGTTGACTCCGGGTAAGAATTTGTCTTTATTCTCTCTCAATTCTACACTGTAAAAAAAAAAATCGGGAAATCACGTCGATGGTCGACGATTTCAATGCGACCATGCACCGTCGAGGTTATTTAACTTCGTTCAACGGCGACATTTTAACGTGCTTTGCGTGATTTCACGTAAACTGAACACAAGATTTTTAGGTTAAATCAGTTAGATGTCGCGCTTCAACGATGTTAAATAACATCGACGGTGCATGGTCGCATTGAAATCGTCGACCAACGACGGGATTTCTCGCTATTTTTTTTTACAGTGTATAAGACAGAAATGGCGTCGCATGCACGCCTATAGAAAGAAAGAAAAGGACAGAGAATAGATAGCGTCGTGCGCTAGTCTATAGAGAGAGAAAGTGAGAGAGAAATAAAATGAGTCACCATGTTGGGTAAAATGACGCAATGTGTTTGAGTATGACAGATTCATGCGTACACGAGAAAAATTATTTTTTTATGCTTTGTGTGTGCGTGTGTGTGTATGTATCTAGAACGAGAGAAAAGACCATGCACGCACAAAATAAAATTGATAGACTGAATAAACGACAACACGAAGTGAAGAAGGTTTTTATGTATGTGTATGTGTGTATATGTATATATATATATATATATGTGTATAGTGAATGTATATATATATGTATGTATAGTGGATGCACGCGCGAGGTCTGAACAGATTTATGACGGTATAGACAGAAATAAATGAAAACCGGTTAAAAACTAATATTTGCAAAAATGCCGCTTGGATTTGGTTAAATTTCGCTATAATTAAAAATAAATGTAAAAACGGACGCGTTTTTATGTTGAAATACTAAGTATGATTGCTTGAAGGAAGAAAGGCATTGGCCTGACTTCTGCAAACTGAAAGAGAATAATGCACACAAACATGGCGGCCATAGGCCCAAAGACAGAAAGACGGTTAAGGAAAGACAAAAACAAATCAAAGGTTTGACAGCAAAATTGAATGATGTATTGGAAAAATATGTATACGACGGAAAAACAGATGAAAACAAGAATGAAGACGGAGCTAAAGACAGAGAAGAGACAGATAAGCATTACAATACGACTGAAACGGCAGAAATAAAGACGGAGACAGAAAACAGAATCAATGAAATGACTGAAGCAAAATTGGCAGACCTTTCTGACAAATTGGACAAGGTAATGGATAAACTCAATACAGTTAAGGCAGAAATGGCAAAGAGCAAGAGAGGCGAAGAAAAGAAGAATAGAGCAGAAAGGAGATGACGATTTGATGGCTTTGATGGTGAAGGAGAGAAGCGCCATGTGGGTCTTTGACGGCCAGGCTCTGAACGCAATGAGGGAGAAATTTGAACAGGGAAAGGAGGATTACTACAGGTAACGAGTCAGAAAGAACAGATAAATCTAAAGACAGCAAAACGACATATAAGGTAAACAATGATTTTGAAAATTATACACTTAACGCAGAAGGTTCCGGGAACTCGACAGTCTTGGATGAATACTTAGGACTGGTAAATAAATTGAAAATATCGCGTTTAATACAAATAAAGGTTGATAAAAGACTTAATAAAGAAAATGACAGTATTTTAGACGTTTTTAAACAATTGAAAGAAATTATTAAAACCGGACTAACTAGAAAAGACGGACCAGTAAAACGCTATTATAAATTAACGACTCAAATCACATTTGAAAACTTTGGATTATTTTATGTCTGAATTAAGTTCGCTGGACTTATTGTATGTTGTAGATAGTACTATTGTAGCAAATGAAAGTTCGTGACATTTTAATAAATAGAATAGATAAAGACTATCATGCTAGAGTTATGAAAATTAAAGATTTAGTTGAATTGTTGAACAGAATTAAAGAAATTAAAGCGAAATAATTAAATTGAAGCGAGGTAAATGTAACTTCATCTAGTATTAAAAAAAAAAAAAAAAAAAAAATACAACATACAGTATAATCCAGCGAAAGAAAAGGCAGTTAATTTTATAGACAGATTTGAAGAAATAGTAAGAAGTTATAATAACATGCCAAAAGTTAAATCGTTGCCTGAAGAAGACGAAAGAGATTTCTTTTATAATGCTATCATAAGCAAAGTACATCAAGTAGAAGGAATAAATTTTATGACAGAAATTGTTATGGTGAAAGGGTTATCTTATGATAAACTAAAGTTACTTATTATGCAGGTTGAAAGCCATTAAACGACAGCTATGATGGTCAAATCAAGAGCGATACAGAAAGTGCGATGTTTTGAATGCGACAGTTATGGGTACTGTGCCAGCGACTGCCCACGACAGGGAAATAGCATAAAGAAGTGTTACTTTTGTCAGAGATTTACCCGTGACCATGTAATCTCAACATGTCCAAAGTGTCAGGGACACTCGAGACAGAAAAACAGAAAAAGGTATGAATCAAAATATTATAATAATAAAAGTAAAGAAAGTACAGGCCGGACAGCATTCACAAGTAAGATAGCTAATCTAATTAATAATGTCAATTAAATACGAGCAAAATCTGTCAATAATAGGAGACAAGAAAATTATGTAAAATATAACAGAGGAAAATATCAAAAAGGAGGCAGTTTTAAACCAATTAGAATCTAGAAACAAAAAGACTAATGAACCGAGTGCTGACAATGGTGCGATAGAACATTCGACAAATTCAAAGTTGATTTCAAGACATTTATTAAACAACTGGACGGAGTCTAATGCGCAAATAAAGACTGCAGCGCAAATCTTAAATCTAAGGGAGAAGGAAGCGTGCAAACAAATACGACTGATGGAAAATTTATTATTTTAGACAGAGTAATCTGCATGGAAGTCTTAAATGAAGATTTTTCATCCTTACCAATATATAATCAGCAATATTGGTTGATTGAATTTGAATGAGATGCGACAGAAAATAATTTAAAACAAAGACAGGTTCTAGTATATGTAACGACAAGTAGAATGAACGAAGAACAGAATATTGAAGAAAATAATCAATTTAATAAAAAGAAAAAAAAACTCAGACAGTCAAAGAAGAAAAATATTTAGATTGCAGACAGAAATATTTATAAATCACATCAGATTAAAGTCAGTGAAGAATCTCAATGTGAGATTGAAAATACAAAAGCGACGGAGAAAATAAATACAAACAACTACGCTATGTTGTGGCATTTTCGAATGGGTCATGCATCAGTTGATTATTTAAGAAAATTACAATTAAAATTTCCTAATATCAAAACTTTAAAACAGGCTGTATTTGATGATACGTTGAAAGACTGTGAAGTGTGTATAATTGCAAAGTTTAACAAATTGCCATTTAAGACAGTCAAGCATAGAACAATTGAACCTTTGCAAATAATGAATTCAGACACAATGGGTTTTATGTAAACTATACGAAAGCAGAGATGTACGCTTCAACAAAAAATTAGTCTACAAGGACAGATATGCAGCAACTGATATACAAGACTGAAAACAAATTGATGAAAAGATAAAGATACATGGTTTGTGAATTTTGTATTAGAAGACAAAGAAAATGAAACACTAATACAAAAACCGGAGGGAGAGAAAGTCTAAAGATCAGTTAGACAATCAAGAAACGAAAATAATAAGACTGATAAAAAGTAACAAGGATTGGAGGGAGAGAAAATAAAATTAGTAGAACGACCGACAAAAGTTAAGAAAAATTCTATATATGAAGTGCAAAAATCGGAGGGAGAGAAAACAAAACGACAGATTTAATTACCAATGGAAACAATGAAGTCAAAAGATAAACAAAAAACAAAAAAATGGACCAAAACTATTATTGAAGAATTAGAATGTATGTATAAGAATAATGTATGAAAATTAGTTGACAGTTCAATAGTAATTAATGACAGAAAAAGATCAAACATTATACATTCAAGATGGGTATTTAAAAGCAAGAAGACAGTAAAATAAGATATAAAGCGAGACTAGTAATTCGTAGTTTTAAAGACAGAAATGAGTATGACATGCAAGAAACATATGCACCGGATTCACGATTACATTTAATCAGATCTATACTGGCAATGACAAACAAATTGGATTTAGAAATATGTCAGATGGACGTGAAGACAAAAGAAATGCCTGAAGGGATGACTGCTTATGAAAGGATCAAACAAAACAAGATGTGTGTATTGGAAAATGCTTTATACGATCTGAAAGTCAGTTTAAAATGTTGGAATGAAAGACTTAAAAAGACAGTAAAGAAATGTGGACTTAGATCATTCAACAATGAGTCTTGTCTATTTACTCAGCAAGAAAAAGACGGATTTCTTATCTTGATTTAGTATGCAGATGACATTCTGCTAGTTTGTAACAAATGTAAAGAAAAAAATTTTAAATGACAGAAACTGGTGAGTCTAAAAGTTCTTTAGGCTCAGAAATAAAATAAGACAGAAAAAAAAGGATACTGAGCATTAAGCAAGAACAATAAATAAACAAAATGCTAAAGAAGTTTAGTTTGGATCAATCACTCGCCCAACGAACACCTATGGTAATCAATCAGGTAGCCAATAAGAAGAAAAGACAGCGTGAAAAAAAAAAGGAGAAACCAATGCAAGCAGGCCAGAAATTGCATATAAGGTAAATACTCTATGCAGACACCAAATCAACTTTACTGAAAAATGACTGGTAGAAGATTGAAAGAGTATTTGAATAATTAAGAAGAACAAAAGACTTTGAACTTAGATATAAAGGACAGAACGACTGTTTACAAGGATTTTCAGATGCAAGTTTTGACGACTGCAAAAATTCTCTTACGACCAGTAGCTATGTGATCAAGTTTTTCGAAGACACAACATCCTGAAGAACTCACAGACAGAAATATGTTTCTATAAACGAATGCGCTCAAGAATTGATATCCTTATATCAAATTTTAAAAGATTGTTAAAACAAGAATTACCACCAATTCTATTATAGTGTGCTAACAAGGCAGCAGAAGCAAGCGTTAAGACTGGAGGTGAAAACAAATTAAGACATATGACCGAAATAAAAGAACATTATGTAAAGGAATGTGTAACTAGAGGTTTAATTAATGTCAGTTGAATTTCCTCTAAAAGTCAGATAACTGATGTATTCACAAAACCTTTGTCATTTGAATTACATGAACGACTGATAACATTGACTGATTATATTTCTGATATGTATTTTAGTTAAGTTATTAACAAACTTTTTCTCTATATTACAGGAACTAAATGAACGATCAGAACAGAAACAATAAAAACGAGAGATATGCTACAACTCCTTTAATTAAAATATGTATGAGTGTGGGAGGGAGTGTTGAAAATATACACACTCATACTAGGTGTCGCCACCTATTGAGAATATTTTAGTAGACAGTTGAAGAGAATAAAGTTGCGTCTCGTCGTCGTTCAGTTCAGTTCAAGTCCGTCTGTTAAAGCCAGAACTTGTATTTCATTATTATAGAGAGATCATTTAAATTAATTCATTTTGTATAGATCAAATAAAGACTTTTTATTTAATATAAATTGTGCTCTGCATTTATTAATTATTTAACAATGTTAAATAGACGTGTTATTTTCACGTGTTTTTTTTCAATAGGGCAATTTGTTTTCGTTTGACCTTGCTATTTGTAAGTTTGCGTCTTGTGATGTATCGTCTTCTTTTGAATGTTATTATAGTATATTATTTACCTAGGGAGTAAAAATTAAAAATATCTTAAATCGTATGTAAATTAGCATCCGAGTCGGAGGCGAAGGTGATAAACATGTGGTTTAAGACATTTTTCATTTATTTACGACTACATTATACGATTTTTTTACACAGGCAGCGTATAGTGGATACTTTATTGTTCGTTGAGATGGAGTAAAGTACCCACTGTACGCGCCCTGTGTAAAAACACTATAAATTGATTAGCAATCAATGATCAAATTAAAACCTTAAAATAATTATAAAGTTGCTGCATACAAATCAGGCAAAAGAAAATTATTTGTATTACACGAGAAAAAGGGAAAAATGTTAATAATTGCAAAATTTATTTTTTAATTATTTCAATTAAAATTTTAATATGAATATAATCATATATAATCATAACTTGTTTTTATTTAAACTCTTTCGAATAATTTTTTTAAATAAAGTTATTTCTTATTTTGCTTTCTCATAGAGAAAGCATTGTATCGATAAAAAAAATTGTTTCTATTTTTTCATTAATTTTTACATATTTGGACTGAAGGAGTCAAAACAAGTGGTTTCCCCAAAATGTATGTGTGTTACTTGGAAAACATTTTCGGTTTGGAATTCAAATTTGTTTTCCAAATTAACAGGCTTAATACTGATTTTATCATGAAAACACTAAAATGAAATATTGTTTATTTTTTTAAGACGAACAAATTTCTTTCTTAAAGCTGTTTGCTAAAATTAATATTTAAAAAAATATGTTGAAAAAATTTTTTTTTTGTAATAGTTATTGTTAAATAAATAATTTTTTATAAACAAATACAACAGTTGTTATTTTTTTCAAGTGCTATCCCGATTTAAAAAAAAAACGTCGAAATTGATCCGTAATTAACGGAGATACAATGAATTTTTAATCGGAACATAAATTTAACTCGCCAGATCAATTTTCTTGCAAGGCAGGAAAAATTACTCTGTTTACCTAGTAGCAATTTTGATTACTTTAATATTAATTTTTAACATTGCAAAATGTTTATTTCATCTCTGATATAATGGAATCATAAACTTCAAGTATTATACTAGCTGTGATAAAAATTTCAGTTCTTAATGTGGATCATGCATGTAGGACCGTATCATGTTTTGGGTCCCTTGGTGGTATTTGTATTATTGCAAATTTTTATAAATTAATACACTATATGTCTCAATTATAACTATTATTATTTTGAAAACAAAAATCATTGCATAAGTAAATGTGTAGAAAATTTTTTTTTTTCTTGAAAAGCCCCTTGTGATTATTTACTTATATATGGCACTATACAGTGGACTTATACATGCACTCTGAGCGTCTAAAGGATTATCACGCATGCGCAGTATACCAGCTGATTTACTCGATTCTACGTTAATAAAATATTTTCAACTTTTACACTTAATTTCTCTTTATTTACATCGTTTACTCCCTTTTTCCTCGATCATATTATAATCGTTATTAAATCGTCTGTCTTCCATACTTTCCCATATGGAAAAAATTTTTGGATATAATTGTAAATAACTGTTAATAACTGTAAATAAATGTAAATAACTGTAAAAAAGTGTTAAAAAATGTGAGAATTGAGACATAAATAACAGTTATTTACAATTATTAACTGTTATTTACATTTATTTGCAGTTATTTATATTTATTTACAGTTATTTACATTTATTCACTTTTTTCACAATTATTTACAGTTATTTACGATTATTTATAGTTTTTTACAATTATTTGCATTTATTTACATTTTCGAAAATTATCACGAATTTATTCAATAATTTTATATATAGGCGAAAATTTTAAAAAATGTGAATAACTAAATAATTGTAAAAAACTATGGAAAATTGTAAATAGTTGTAAATAATTTTAAATAACTGTAAATAACTGTAAAAAACTGTTAATAACTGTAAATAATAGTAATTAATAATAAATAATAGTAAATAACTGTAAATAACTATTATTTATGTCTCAATTCCTACATTTTTTAACAGTTATTTACAATTATTTACTATTATTTACAGTTTTTCACATAAATTATTTCCATATGGGTTTTTTTATCAAAAACTTTTAAGTAACAAAAAAGTTATAATCAACTTTATGCATAAATCATGATTTTTTCCATTTACGCGTGTGTATAATATCTTTTTTTTCAGACATTGATTACTTGAGATTTTGATGGTTTACCTTATGTTTTTATTATACCAATGAAAAGATGGGTATTTTAAGATTATTATAGTAAAGTTTCGTCAAAAACTTTTAGGTTTACAAAATATCATTGGGAACGGATGATCCACCTTAATCTTTATAAATAAACAGTTGGCAAATTTAAAAAAAAACATATTTTCATTAATTTATACTTTTTAAAGTTTTAGATAGAATAATCTATCAAAAGTTTCAAGAAAAAAAAATTATTTTATAGTTCAGTAGCTTAGAACTAAAGTTTTTTATAAAGTTTTTATTTGATCTGAATCATTTCGACGGGGGATGATTCAAAAAAATAATACAAATAAATGTTGGCAGTGTGAAAAAAATCGTTCGAGCGGTTTTAAATCAGTTATCCCTTTAGAGGTTGAAGAATAGTATATTTTTCCCCTAGGGAAAAAAAGTCAAGAATGTCCAAAATCGTATGTAAATTGTCCTCCGAGCCGAAGGCGAGGGGGGCAAACATACGATTTAAGGCATTCTTTTTTTTCCCCGTGGCGAAAATGCGATTTTTTTCAACACCGGGCCGAAAATACAGCTTTTTTTTGGCGCTATGTAAAAAAGTAGTAGTTTCGGGCCAGGTGTTGAAAAAATGATTTTTTGGTGATAACTTGAAAAAAACGAATTTTGAAAAAAAGTATATGAAATAAAATTTATAGAAAAAAATAAGATACATCTTTTTAATATTATATATATATTTTTTTTAAATAATATTTATCAAATTATCATTAAAAAGCCTTCGATTTCAACATTTTTCATGAACGATTTGAAAAATATTAACTTTAGAGAAAAATGTATGATATAAAAAAGATTTATTTTTTCATATTCTATAACTTTTATTCTAGGGTCACTGTACCAGATACAAGCAGGTTAACGAAATTCTAAAATTAACTCGTCGATATAAAAGTTATCATAAAGTAAAATTCAATCAGGGAGCGCGGTAGCGCTCCTTACGGCAAGATAGCGCTACGGCTTTCCCTATTTACTTTGAATTTGAGATGTTCAAAGATTAAAACTTTGAATAAATGATTATGTTTCAATATTTACATATTATTTGGTTACTAGTATACATAAAATGATCTAATGTTTTATCTGACAACAAAAACACATGGCCAAAAGTCAAGTTTTCATGATTTTTTTATATTATTACAGGTTAGTCTGTCGATTTCTTTTCTATATCGGGTTGTTTCAGATTTCCGGCGGATGTTAGAGAACGACGGAGAGTTTTTCGTCTGATGGGAGAGAAAGAGACAGAATACGAGTTGTGCGATTGCTAATAAGTGAGAGAGAGAAAGAGAGTATAGAGAGTCAGAAAAAGAAAGAGAATACGAGTTATATCTTTTAATAATGAACGCATGTATTCAGGCAAATGCTTTCAGAACATGCTAAATGTATAAAGACATCGCGTAAATAAGTATAATATAAGAATTTAGTGTCTCGTTCTATATAGCTGACGAGCTGCCGCAAAATCACGGGCGTTCATGTGAACAATTCGTGCGTGCGCAGTAAAACGTCCCGTACATAAAATTCAACAGTTGAAAGCGGCGAAATTCAAAAGTCGGTAATACCGATTTGATATTTAAAAATAAAAACAACAACAAATGAAAAAGTAATATTTACATATTTTAAAACATTCTTAATTAATTAATTAGTTTTTCATACGATATTTAGACAAAATAAGTTTTATAATAGTTGATTATAATTTGAAAGTGTGGAAGAAAATAAGATTAAAATTTTTTCGAAAACAAATATTTTATAATAATAATAAATATATAAAAATTAGGTTGATAGAATTAACTATAAAATAAGTGTTATTATATTAAAGTATCAGATTATCGGTAAAGTTAATAAATTTATTGAGATAAGAATTTTCGACTTTGAAAAAGTTGTGATATCTCCCCAAAAAACCTTTAAAAAGGTAAAATTACGGCAAGTTAGCTTTAAAAAAAAATCTTTTTCACTATCTCAAAAATAAAAAAAAATTTGTCAAAAATTTAAACTAATTTAATACAATCAATTATAAAAAAAATCTATTATATCTCTAAAAAAAGGCTTTAACATTATAGATAATAAAAAAAGTGGGAATTTAATTATAACAAAAATATACTTGAAAAAATACTGAAATCAATAATATGTGGTCAAGTTTTAATACGATTTAAAATAATACTTACGAATGATATTCTACCTATATTTTGATGATAATAATGAATCAATAAAAAATTCCTTTGTTAAAAATGAAGTGTAAAAAAAGCCATATAAAATGTTATTGAAAATATAAAACTATCTTCAACAAAATTAAAAAAATTAATAAGTAATTAACGTAAAAGTAAGAATAAAAGTAATATTACAGCTATAAACTTGCCAGGCCCACCCTTCAAAAGTTCTATTTCTTGGTGAACACACATTCATTTAAAACATTTTTTAGGATTGACTTTTTAGAATCTCGTAAGGAAATTCAAAATATATATTAATTTTCACAATTTAGTATTCAATGAAAAATAATCTAATTTTATAACATTAATGATATATTTAACTTTTGTAGAGTGGGCCTGGCAAGTTTATAGCTGTAATATTACTTTTATTCTTACCCTGGTAGAAATTTGAGCATTAAAAATGGTGTGTATAAAAATTTGAGGTTATTAGTAATAATAATGCCAAAGAAATGGCCAATAAATGTTAAAAAAAGCGTTTCCATTTCTACTGGCCAAAAAATGTTAAAAAAAACGTTTCAATTTCCACCAGGGTACTTTTACGTTAATTACTTATTAATTTTTTTAATTTTGTTGAAGATAGTTTTATATTTTCAATAACATTTTATATGGCTTTTTTTACACTTCATTTTTAACAAAGGAATTTTTTATTGATTCATTATTATCATCAAAATATAGGTAGAATATCATTCGTAAGTATTATTTTAAATCGTATTAAAACTTGACCACATATTATTGATTTCAGTATTTTATTAAGTATATTTTTGTTATAATTAAATTCCCACTTTTTTTATTATCTATAATGTTAAAGCCTTTTTTTAGAGATATAATAGATTTTTTTTATAATTGATTGTATTAAATTAGTTTAAATTTTTGACAAATTTTTTTTTATTTTTGAGATAGTGAAAAAGATTTTTTTTTAAAGCTAACTTGCCGTAATTTTACCTTTTTAAAGGTTTTTTGGGGAGATCAAATAATACACAGGGAAACGCTTAGACTCATCTTGGAGAGAGCGAACAAGAGGAGTTACAAAACAAAAGTCGCTCAATAATTATGAAGACATTCAATATTTTGCAAGAGAACACAAAATTGATTATGAATTGGAAACATGTGACATATTTGAGAATATCGATATAAATAATTTAAGTGTTACATTAAACTGTAGTATAGAGAAAGAAATGCTATACGATACGATAGAATTCAAAACACAGGTGGAAAATGACTCAAAATTAATGATAATACATGAAAACAAATCCAAAAATATAAACAATATAAATAAAAAAACTGAAATAAGTTATTCTGAAAATGATATAGATAAAAATATACCAATTAACGTATTTAAACTAGGGGATACACTACAATTTATTGAAATAAAAAATCCATTTACAGACGAAGTATGTAAATTATTAATAGATACAGGTGCTCAACTTAATATAATAAAAGAAAAATTAGTACCACCTAATTCTATTAATGATAATATTAAAATATATTTATCAGGAATTTCTAATACACCTATGAAAACATGTGGTATAGTTAATTTTCCTATAAACAAATCACAAACAAATTTTCATGTAGCGTCAAAACATTTTTCGATACCATATGACGGAATTTTAGGTATAAATGTTTTAAAAGAAAATAAATTAAGACTAGATAAAGGATATTTAGAAATAAATGGAAAAAAATATTACATTCAAACAGACTATAAAGATAAAAAAAATTCAAGTTTAAATTTATGTATACAAAACAACGAAAGAAATGACGCAGCAGTTACTAACACATTTCAATTATTAAATTGTATTAAGCTTATGCAAGATACTAAACACATATCTTCGATTACGCAATTTTTACAAGATAAAAATGAAAACATAGAAAATCTTATGAAAGATATTAACTGTATTTTAGAAAAAAATCAATTTAAAGATGAACAAGATATAGATTATTATAAATTCCTTTTAAAATTACAAAATAATATAAATTTTAATATTGAAAATAAAGATAAACAATTTCTCACTTATTTTATTGGAGGAGATATTGCAACATTAAATATGCAAGAAGAAGAATCTGAAGAAACTACAACACATGAAAACATAAATCATATGTATGAAGAAAATATCGATCGTAAAGAAAAATTATTAAATAAAATAATTTTAAATCATTTAAACGAAGAAAATAAACAAAGTATAAAGGATCTAATTATACAAAATGAAGATATATTTTGGCTTGAAGGAGAAAAAATGGGGAAATGTAATTTAGAATATCATGAAATAAATTTAACAGATAATAGACCAATATACGTTAAACAATTCCCATTACCATACAAATCAAAAGAAATTGCTATAGAAGAAACACAGAAATTAATCAACAATGATTTAATAAGACCTTCTAAAAGTGCTTACAATGCACCAGCATTTGTTGTAAAAAAGAAACCTGGTATCGATGGAAAACCAAGATGGCGTTTGGTCATAGATTATAGAAAATTAAATGAAAAAACCATACCTGACCCATACTTAATACCATCTATAACAGAAATCTTCGATGATTTAGGTGGAAATAAATATTTTACAACTGTAGATATGGTTTCGGCCTTTCATTGGGTACCAATGAGAGAATCTGATATTCATAAAACAGCTTTTAGCGTACATCCCTTAGGAAGATTTGAATTTAAAGTTTTACCTTTTGGTTTAACAAATTCTCCACGGACATTTATGAGAGTTGCCAATAATGCTCTTGGCGAACTTATAAGTAAAAGAATATGTCATGTGTACATTGATGACATAATAATAGCTGCTAAATCAAAAAAAGAACATAATATCAAATTTAATTTAGTAGCCTCAAAATTAAGAGAAGCAGGACTAAAGTTAGAACCTAAAAAGTGTGAATTTATGAAAGAAGAAGTTATATTTTTGGGACATATAATAAGTGAAAATGGCATAAAAGCCGATCCTAAAAAAGTTGAAGCGGTAAAATTATTCCCAATTCCAAAAACAGTTAAGAATATAAGAGAATTTTTAGGATTGGCAGGATATTATAGGAGATTCATTAATGATTTTGCAAAAATAACAAAACCATTAACACAGTTATTACAAAAAGAAGTAAAATTTATATGGGATCCTGGAAAGCAAGAAGCTTTCGATAAACTTAAAGAAACATTATGCTCTGCCCCCTTACTACAATTTCCTCAACTAGATAAACCTTTTATAATAACAACCGATACATCAGGATATGCATTAGGGGCTATATTATCACAGGGAGTAATTGGAGAAGATAAGCCGATAGCATATGCATCAAGGGTCTTGAAAGGACCAGAATTAAAATATCACACATATGAAAAAGAAGCACTAGGTATATTATTTGGCATAGAAACATTCAAAAATTATATCTATGGAAATAAATTTATAATAGTAACGGACCATAAGCCATTACTTTCATTTAGATCAGCAGATAAAAATAATAGAGTTCAAAGATGGCGACTCAAATTAGCAGAATATGATTTTAACATAATATATAAAAAACGAAAAATGAATGTAAATAGTGATGCTTTATCAAGAAATCCCATAGATACAGTAGAAATAAACGTCGTAACAAGAGCACAAAAAGCTAAAGAAAACGAAAGCAATAATAAAGCAACACCTTTACCAACAAATGAAATGAAAATACAGAAATTAAATGAAGAACGTACACGTATAAAAAAGAAACGAGGTCGCCCCAAAAAAATAATTAAAACAATAACAAATCAAGACGTCAAGACTGACGAAAATATTATACAACAAGATACGTGTACAAACAAATCGAATACAATAATATATTCGAAAAATTCTATAGAACATAGAAAAGATAATATTGTTCATTTAATTACAACAGAAAAAAAGCCATTAGACGAATTAACAGATAGATATCTCGTACGAAATAATATAAAAATAAATAATGAATTAAAAGACAATGAAATCGAAATAATAAATTTTAAAAAAAGAAAAATTTTTATTATGTGCTTAAATATTAAAGAATCATTTATTTTAATAAAAGAAAAATTAATAAATAATTTTAATACATTAAAAATCTGTTAATTAAAAATAAATGTAATATGTTCAGCATTTCAAAGAATATTAAAATTTTAAACATAACTTGGAACGAAATTGAAGAAATTTTATATGATATTTTTAAAGATACAGATATTAAAATTATTATTTGTTTAAATAATACAGAATATGTGAAAATTGATAACAGAGAAAAAATTTTTGATTTATATCATTCTTCAAGTATAGGAGGTCATTCAGGAGTTAATAGAACTTATAGAATTAAAAATAAATACTTTTGGGAAAATTTAAAAACCGATATACAAAATCAAATAAAAAATTGCGAAACATGTCAAAAAAATAAATTAAAAAGAATTAAAACTAAACAACCAATGATCATAACAGATACCCCAGAAAAAACATTCGATAAAATTTCTTTAGATATAGTAGGACCTTTAAATATAACTAAAAATAATAATAAATATATACTAACAATGCAAGATCATTTATCGAAATTTGTAATAGCTGTTGCACTTAAAGATCAAACAGCAGAGTCTATAGCTGAAGCATTTATAAAAAAATTCATTTGCATTTTCGGTTCACCAAAAATAGTTCTTACCGACAAGGGTGCAAATTTTACAGGTAAATTAATAAAAGCGATTTCAAAAAGATTTAAATTTAAAAAAATTGAGACAACCGCATTTCACCCACAATCTAACGGCGCGTTAGAAAGGGCTCATCATCCCTTATGCGAATATTTGAAAAATTTCGCAGATAAGAAAATCGAATGGGATAATTGGCTTGAACTTGCACAATTTAACTATAATACAAGTGTTCATTCAAGTCATAAATTCACACCACATAAATTAGTTTTCGCCTACCCAGCTAGATTACCATCTAGCAAACCTTTGAAACAATCAGAAAAATTACCAACTTTTAATGATTATATAGAAAAGTTATTAACAAACATGAAAGATATTGCAAAAATAGCTCGAGAAAATTTAATATCATCAAAGGAAAAATCTAAACTATACTATGACAGATCTATAAATCCTGTAAATTTTAACATTGGCGACGAAGTATGGTTTATAAAAGAACCAAAGCCAGGAAAATTAGAGAAAAATCATAATTTAGGACCCTTTGAGGTATTAAAAATTCACGAAAATAGCAATATCACCATAAATTATAAGGGTGGTCAAAAACTAGTTCATGCTAACAAATTAATTTTGCATAAACGTAAAAATTAATATTATTTTCTATTTTCAGAACTCTTCATCCTCTATATAAACATAAAAAAATGCTGTCTATCATATTTATCTTCTTATCTCTTATCAAGAGTAATTCTGCAATCATCGGTTTCAACTGTGAATCTACAGATCCAATTATTAATACGTACTCTTTACTAGATACGGGCGAATGTGATTTTCAACAAGAAAATGTTACTATAAGTAATACAACAATAGAATTACTACAAATTGCAGAATTTAAATCTATAAAAATCATGCAGTGTAAAATAGAAATACAGAGAACAGTATTTCACTGTGGAATGTTCAGCCATCTGGGTACTACAGCTCATGCCTTACAAGAGTATCTTTACGAAATCAGCCATGAAAAATGCAAATTTATACATGAAACAGGAATATTTAAATATGATAATATTCATACAATAGCGGATTTAAAAATAAATTCAACAAGATCTGTAGGAATAGATTTCGCTGGTTCAGTTAAGGATAAAACATGCAAAGGAGCATCTTACACGGATAATTTTGGTTCCTGGGATAACGTACTCGTCCAAGGCCTCATAAGAATAACTCTACTAGAAGAATATGCTCAAGTAAGTTTAAAAAACAATAAATTACGATTAAACTCAGGAACCATATATAAATTTACGGATGAACACTGCATCGATTCACAAGCAGGCTATACTTTTTGGGAACATTTACCTGCAGAGGAGGGTTTTAAAACAGAATACGAAACCTTGTATAGAGGCCCCGCAAAAATAATAAATTCAGCCAATCAAAATCGTATTTATACTGTAAATTCTATTGAGACAACATTTTCATTATCAGCGTTAAATAATATTAACATTTGTAATAGGATATTAACAAAAACCGAACATCCTAAATTATTTATTTTAGATCTTTCATATAATAAATTATTATTTGACAATAATGAAATGAGGAAGGAAGTAACGAATTTAGATATATTTACTTACGTGAATTCTAAATTTGTATATGTAGAAAAACATTTTAGGGCTGATCTTAAAGATTTATACTTTAATATCTTAAAAGAAAAATGTGAAATTGAGAAAAAAATAATACGCGAATCTCTATCCTTTGCATCCATAGCTCCCGATGAATTTGCCTATAATATCATGCAAAAACCTGGGTACATAGCTAAACTTGCTGGAGAAGTAGTAAATGTAATAAAATGTACACCAGTAGAAGTACAATTAAAACACACAAACAAGTGTTATATTCAACTTCCTGTAACAACAAAAAATGAGACATGGTTTTTAACACCGAAAACACATATTTTATTGAAATCAGGTTCTGAAATAAATTGTAATTCAATTATTCCACAATATTATAAAATTGGGGAAGATTGGATAAATCTTTTACCAAAACCAAGGACAACAAAAAATATTGTAAAAATTTTAAGACCAAATACTCAAACTTCATGGATGCCTAAAAAAATAACATCACTGGCAACTAGTGGCATTTATTCTCAAGAAGACTTACAGGAACTACAACAACATATAATGTTCCCTTTCGAAAAAGCAGCTTTATTAAATGCTATAGCGAGAGGAATTCAGGGTGAAGAAAATTCAAGAGGAGATTTATTAAATAATTTACTAACAGAAAATACTTTATCAAATATAGCAGAAAACACCTGGAAAAAATTCATAAATAAACTGACAACATTTGGGTCAATAAGTTCAGCTATAATAATGATTTTAATCATTTTTCATATAATTAAATTAATTATGGATACTATTATAAGAGGATATACTCTTCATACAATATATTGCTGGTCCATACATTTATTAGGAGCCATTTTTAGCTCCATTACGCATTTAATAATTATATTAAATAATAATCAAATGAAAAAAATACCAAGATATGAAGAAATAGAATTGAAGGAAGTGAAAATAGAAAAGCCAGTCATATCAGAACCCATGGTTTTACAATCTCCTTTGCCTCGACCAACGCCTCCACCATTACCAAATAAATCACCCTATATAACACTACCTTCCACAAGTACATCTACTCCTCCTAAACAAGCATCTCAAGAACCAAAAGAGATTCGATTATTCAGTATTAGTCGTAATTAGTTAAAAAAAAAAAATATATATATATATATATATATATAGTAATAAATTTCATAATTTAAAAAATATAAAATCAGCCCATAAATGTCGTTCTATTAAATAAGCATTATCATATATATAATCAAATACATATAAATATAGCTGATAATAATTATTTGTTAGTTATATAAAAACAATTAGTAAAACTTTTTAATTATGATTCGAAATAAATCTTATATACATAATATTCAAATATAATAAAAATTATGCATATTTCATTGTGTTGTGTTACATAAAAGAATGAACGACACTATGCGCGTGTGTCATTCACCTAAACGTGTAATATCAAATGACATCGTGAGCATATTTGATCTAACAATAAAAAAAAACAACACATGATGGATGTACGATACACATCTATAGTAAAGCGATTATAAATTTTATTTTATTTATTTTTTCTGCGTGTCATTTATTTATATACTTTAGTAAGCATATATTTCATTTAAATTTTAAATATTATTCATCGAAATCTTAACCTTCTATGAACATATATAAGAAAGATAAGGAGAAAACTGAGATAATAAAAAAATTAATTATTTTACAAGTTGCATTATTTAGCATATTATTATTTAAGAAATAATCTAACAAAAAGATATAGAGTAAAGTTATAATTTTATAGGAGATAAGGCTTTTATGGAACTACAATTTAAAAATTTGATACTTTAAGTTTATTAAGAAGTTAATTTTACGTTTATTGTAAAACAATCTTTTTGTTTTATTTGCTGAATCGTTTCCGATTCAACTTTGTGTGGGAAGGGGTGAATGACACCAATTAGATGTCATTCATATATGTTCAAGTTTTATAAAACATAGCATATTTCAGAAGTATATTTTTAAAATTAAACAAAAAAAAAACAAAAGGATCGTTACAATTAAAATTATACAAATAATTTAAGTACAAAGTTTATAATTTATCAGATAACTTATTATTAAAAAAATAATTATTTAAAAATATCTAATACACTTATTATTTTATTTTTCTTTTCTGCAATATAAAAATTTTACGATTCATCAAATTTGAAATGAATGATAATAAAAAAAATCTGAATTTAACATTAGTATTACAATCTATGAAACGTATACATTTTTCTCTTTATATCATTATTAAACAGTGAAAGGTTAAGAAATGTAAGGGAAAAGAAAAAAGAAAAAAATAGAGACAACAAACAATTTATTTTGATATATAATAATTTATGTAACGAGTCAAAAGAAAAATCTAAATCGCACACCTACATGTCATTCACCTATATTTTGTAAGACATATCGAATTGTCATTTTATTTTACTAAATTGCATTAGCAATATGTTATTCACCTCTTGTAAAACACACCAAAATCATTGTAAAATACATTTTACTACTTATTACAATTATTTATATACAATCTTTGAGCCCCAAGGTATACGAGATAAAACGTACCCTTGTGTATCTATTCAAATAGAAAAATATGTATATTTATCAATTAAGCTTGTAATAATTATCTGTAAATTGTTCGATGACTGTTTTGTTTTTACGATTGCCTATCCTTCTGATATGCAATCTCTTGAGCCCCAAGGTGTTACGTCACAACGTATCCTTATATATTATTTTTAGCTTACAATTGTTGAAATATCTTTTTACTAACATGATATTGATGAACTAATTAAACAATCATCGAACAATAAAAGAATGTGTTAACCTAATAGTCCAGTAGAATTAGCTCGAAAAACCTTAAAATTTGACTTAATTAGTAACAGGTAACTGAAGTGAAAAATGAGTTCATTAGGTCAAAAGATATTAAAATTTAGAAAGACCCTCAAAATTTGGGCTGGCATATTTTTTTAAACAACGTTTTTATGTAAAAAATTGTGAAAAATCGATGTTTTTTGGATCTAGCTCTTTTCGTTTTTTAATAGGGTATATGAAATTTATAATGCTTATAAGGGTCTTCAAGACAAATAGTTTAAGCCCTATTACATTGAATTTCGTTGATAATTTATTTAAATAATCGCAAAAATATAGTCAAAAATCGTTAAATGTTCAATAATTTTTTATTCCATAAAAAAAGAGCTACATGCTTGTAACTTTGTAAAAAGTTGCCTTCTATCATCCTTAAGTTCCCATAATTTTTTCAGTAAAAAATATTAATTTGTTTATGAGATATTCAATTTGTTCGCTAAGAAGAGGTGAAATGTAGGCCTCAAATGGACCCTATTGCGGTCATTTTAGAAAGAAATGACCATTGTCATTTATGCTCTTTGACACTTATATTTAGTGAAAATAAAAAGTTTGATTGACATTTTTTATTATTTTTGCTGTTTAAATGGCGATCGAAAAAAAAAATTTTTTTTCTTAATTGTTTTTTAAATTTATATATGAAAAAATGAAAATATTTAAATGCAACTTTTTTATTCTTGTTGCTTAAATTTTAACGCTTATTTTAAAGAAAAAAACGTTATTCTGTGACAATTAGGAGCTGAGATAATTTTTTTTTTTTTTAAATTCGCCATTTGTTTATTTACAAAGATTAAGGAATGAAATTTTAATGACAGATCCTTTAATACTTGAACTTTGATATAAGATCATTTCTGATATTAAAATCAGTTTTTTAAAACCTTAAAAGATTGTTTTTAAGTATGTATAGTTTCAATTCTTTTTGAAGAGGGGAGGAACGCGTCATCTTTCGCAAGTGCAGAAAAAATTTTTTCGATTACTGCAAATTTGTCTTGTGAAAAAATTTTCTATATCTCAGTGAAATATTAACCGATTTTGATGTTTCTTTTTTTAATCTGGGGTAGCGCGAGATAATATTAACAGTCGTTATACTTGTTTAATGATATAAATAAATTAATTTGTTATAAACAATAACAAAAAATATATGCATATTTTTTTTTCATTTTTTATATACTTGTAATGTTTATTTTTATAATCTAATAAATAAGTTTCATTTCTTTTATGAAAAAATTAGATTATTATCTTTTTTACAGGCTAATAATTTATACAAACATTGCTATTATCATAAAAATCCTGACATTATTAAAAAAAAGCTTCTAACCTTGAATATTCAACGAATTTAGCGTTTCTTTTTTTGATCTGGGGTTGTGCGAGATAATGTTAAGTACCGTCATTTTTGTTTTATTTAGTAAAACAAATTAATTTATTATAAACAATATATATGAAAAAAATAATTTATTTCATATTTTACGTTAATGGAACGTTCATATTAATCATTTTATGAAACATAATATCTTTTTCTCTAAAAAATTTAATTATTTTCTTTTTTAAACAATATTATTAATAAAAACATATCTCTTATCATAGAAGCCTTCACATTATTTTTAATAATGTCAGGATTTTTATGATAAGAGCAATGTTTGTATAAATTATTAGCCTGTAAAAAAGATAATAATCTAATTTTTTCATAAAAGAAATGAAACTTATTTATTAGATTATAAAAATAAACATTACAAGTATATAAAAAATGAAAAAAAAATATGCATATATTTTTTGTTATTGTTTATAACAAATTAATTTATTTATATCATTAAACAAGTATAACGACTGTTAATATTATCTCGCCCTACCCCAGATTAAAAAAAGAAACATCAAAATCGGTTAATATTTCACTGAGATATAGAAAATTTTTTCACAAGACAAATTTGAAGTAATCGAAAAAATTTTTTCTGTACTTGCGAAAGATGACGCGTTCCTCCCCTCTTCAAAAAGAATTGAAACTATACATACTTAAAAACAATCTTTTAAGGTTTTAAAAAACTGATTTTAATATCAGAAATGATCTTATATCAAAGTTCAAGTATTAAAGGATCCGTCATTAAAATTTCATTCCTTAATCTTTGTAAATAAACAAATGGCCAATTTAAAAAAAAAAAAAATTATCTCAGCTCCTAATTATCACAGAATAACGTTTTTTTTTTTAAAATGAGCGTTAAAATTTAAGCAACAAGAATAAAAAAGTTGCATTTAAATATTTTTATTTTTTCATATATAAATTTAAAAAACAATCAAGAAAAAAAATTTTTTTTTTCGATCGCCATTTAAACAGCGAAAATAATAAAAATGTCAATCAAACTTTTTATTTTCACTAAATATAAGTGTCAAAGAGCATAAATGACAATGGTCATTTCTTTCTAAAATGACCGCAATAGGGTCCATTTGAGGCCTACATTTTACCTCTTTTAGTGAACAAATTGAATATCTCATAAACAAATTAATATTTTTTTGCTGAAAAAATTATGGGAACTTAAGGATGATAGAAGGCAACTTTTTAAAAAGTTACAAGCATGTAGCTGTTTTTTTTATGGAATAAAAAATTATTGAACATTTAACGATTTTTGACTATATTTTTGCGATTATTTAAATAAATTATTAACGAAATTTAATGTAATAGGGCTTAAACTATTCGTCTTGAAGACCCTTATAAGTATTATAAATTTCATATACACTATTAAAAAACGAAAAGAGCTAGATCCAAAAAACATCGATTTTTCACAATTTTTTACATAAAAACGTTGTTTAAAAAAAATATGCCAGCCCAAATTTTGAGGGTCTTTCTAAATTTTAATATCTTTTGACCTAATGAACTCATTTTTCACTTCAGTTGCCTGTTACTAATTAAGTCATGCAAAAAGTCTAATTCTACTGGACTATTACTTTTTTTACAACTATTCACATTCATTTACGATTATATATAATTTTTTACAGTTTTTTACACTTATTTACAGTTATTTACATTTTCGAAAATTTTCACAATTTTATTCAATTTTTTTATGTAATATGTGAAAATTTTTTAAAATATGAATAGCTTTAAATAATTGTAAAAACTATGAAAAATTGTAAATAATTATAAATAACTATAAATAAATGTAAATAATTATTGATAACATTAAATTATTCACTAATTCAAAAAATTTTTCAAAATGTAAATAACTGTAAATAATTATGAATAATTGTAAATAACTATAAAAACTGTAAATAATTGTAAACAACTGTAAATAACTGTTAATAAGTGTGAATAACTGCAAATAACAGTAATTAATAGTAAATACTAGTAAATAACTGTAAATAACTATTATTTATATCTCCATTCGGACATTTTTTAACAATTCTAAAATCATTTCCATGTAAGGAGCTCATTGAGCTGGTGTTTATTTTATTTTTTTAATGTGACTTCAATATAAAAAAATTATTTATCAGCAATTTTTCCTAATATCTTTTATATATAAGCTTACGAAATTGATCGTATTATCTATCATGAAACGTAATAAAAAAATTAATAATATAACATCTATAAGGATGTAATTAATAGATAAATCTCAATCATGAGCAATGAAGATTGTCAAGTTACCATTTCGATATCGAAGTAGCGTTTACGCAGTCGTTATAATATTTGAATAAATAACACAAAATTTAATTAAACAATGACAGCGAATCCGGACTATACTTTATATAAATTTTATAATATTTAACATTTTAATCCTCCATCAGTGATCATAAATTTAGGGTCGTATACTGTAACTTGGATCACTAATGTTCAGTTTATGTTTTCTTAAAGCTCTAAAATTAAAACTATACTAATAAAAATTTAGGGACAAATGCTATACCTTCAATCACTAATGTTCAGTTTATGTTTTCTTGAGGCTCTAAAGACTACGCTAAGAAAATCAATTTTCAATAGGTTTCGCAATAGTTAATCAAAAAAATCAATTGTATGGAAAATTTGAAGCAAATCCATCGAGTACTTTTCGAGATCTAAGTGGCTAAATAAATACAAACATTTTTTTTTTTAAATTTCAAAATGTTCTAAAATTAAAACTAAGCTACGAAAGTGAATTTTCAGAAATTTATTTTATTTCGGGATTCAAAAATTATTTTCATGCAAATGTTTAAGCAGATTCATCAGTTAGTTTACAAAAAATCCCAAAAATATGAAAAATCAAAATTTTTCTTTTTTTATAAATGATTCTGAAATTAAAACTACGCTGAGAAAACTAATTCTCAATAGCTTCCCCTAAAGTTAGACAAAAAAATAAACTCTATGCAAAATTTGAAGCAAATCCATCAAGTAGTTTTCGAGATCCAATTGGCTTACTGAATACATATCACACACATAAACACACAAATACATACCGACATTTTCTGAAATCACTTTTTTCGACTCACTGAGTCCAAACATACACAAATAAGTGAAAAAATTTCACTAGCAATTCATCTGACTTTTACCTCAAATTCATCAGAAATGTATATGATTTTCACATGCAATTTACATAATTTTCATGTGTCATTCACGTGATTTTAACCAGAACTTATTGCGATTTGATTTTATAATTATTGTTTTCTCACAGAGGAAGCCTTGAATCGGTGAAAAAATTATTTTCCTATTTTTCCACTTATTTGTGTATATTTAGACTCAAGGAGTCAAAAAAAATGATTTCCAGAAAATGTGTTTGTGTGTGTGTGTGTGTGTGTGTGTGTTCAGTAAGTCAACTGGATCTCGAAAATTACTCGATGGATTCGGTTAAAATTTTGCATAGAAATTATTTTTTTGTCTAACTTGGGGGGAAGCTATTGAGAATTGGTTTTCTTAGAGTAGTTTTAATTTTAGAGTCATTCATAAGAAAAGAAAAAAAAATTGGATTTCATTTTTTTGGAATGTTTCGTAAATTACCTTATGAATCTGCATAAAAATTTGCAAAGAAATAATTTTCGAACCCCGAAATAAAATAAATTTCTGAAAATTGATTTTCTCAGCGTAGTTTTAATTTTAGAGCATTTTGAAATTTTTGAAAAAAATGTTTGTATTTATATAGCCACTTAGATCTCAAAAAGTACTCAATGGATTTACTTCAAATATTCCATACAATTTATTATTCTGATCAACTAATGTGGAAGCTATTGAAAATGTGTTTTCTTAGTGTAGTTTTAATAAAATAGCCATTTAAAAATTTTTTGGAATTTTATTTTTATTTTTTTGATATTTTACGTAAACTACTCTATGAATTTGCTTAAAAATTTTCATGGAAATTATTTTCGATCACCAAAATAAAAGAAACTTTTGAAAACTGATTTTCTTTGCGCATTTTTAATTTTAGAACATTTTGAATTTTGAAAAAAATGTTTGTATTTATTTCGTTACTTAGATCTCGAAAAGTACTCGATGGATTTGCACCCAATTTTCCATACCATTTATTTTTTCAATTGACTAGTGCGGAAGCTATTGAAAATTGGTTTTCTTAGTGTAGTTTTAATTTTAGAGCCGTAAGCTTATATATAAAAGATATTAGGAAAGATTGCTGATGAATAATTTCTTTTACATTGAAGTCACATTTAAAAAATAAAAATAAAATAAACACCAACTCAATGAGCTTTATGAGGAAGCATTGCGCCAAAGCACTTGGCCGTTTTTGTTTTGTTACCCTGAATGTACTGTTTTGTTTTTTTGTTACTTTATGTAATTGTTACCCCGAATTTATCAGAAATGAATATGATTTTCACATGGGATTCACATGATTTTCATGTGTCATTCATGTGATTTTGACCTCCAAATTATAACGATTTGATTTTATAATTATTATATAAGGAGAATTTCAGGAAGTCACGTGAATGACACATGAAAATCATACGAACTCCATGTGAAAATCATATATATTTCTGACGAATTCGAGGTAAAAGTCGGGTGAATCGCTGGTGAAAGTCATGTGAATTTAAGGTAAAAATCATGTGAAATTTACCTGAAATAACGTAAATTTTACCTGAAATTCACGTGAAATTTGCCTGAAATATATAATAATTATAAAATCAAATCGCAATGATTTCTGATTTAAATCATGTAAATTCCATGTGAAAATCATATACATTTCTGATGAATTCGAGGTAAAAGTCAGATGAAGTGCTGATGAAAGTTATGTAAATTTTAGGTAAAAATCATGTAAAATTTACCTGAAATAACGTAAATTTTATCTGAAATTCATGCGAAATTCGCCGGAAATATATAATAATTATAAAATCAAATCGCAATGATTTCTGGATAAAATCACGTAAAGGACACATGAAAGCTATGCAAATTCCATGTGAAAATCATATACATTTTTTATGAATTTGAGGTAAAAGTCAGATGAATTGCTGGTGAAAAAAATAAATTAATAAATTCATGTGAAATTCACGTGACGATTTCGGACTTTTTACACCTTAAATTCACGTGAAAAACACATGAGATTCTGGTGCATTATACACTGAGAAAATACATACTTAAAAACAATCTTTTAAGGTTTTAAAAAACTGATTTTAATATCAGAAATGATCTTATATCAAAGTTCAAGTATTAAAGGATCTGTCATTAAAATTTCATTCCTTAATCTTTGTAAATAAACAAATGGCGAATTTAAAAAAAAAAAAAATATCTCAGCTCCTAATTGTCACAGAATAACGTTTTTTTCTTTAAAATAAGCGTTAAAATTTAAGCAACAAGAATAAAAAAGTTGCATTTAAATATTTTCATTTTTTCATATATAAATTTAAAAAACAATTGAGAAAAAAAATTTTTTTTTTTTGATCGCCATTTAAACAGCAAAAATAATAAAAATGTCAATCAAACTTTTTATTTTCACTAAATATAAGTGTCAAAGAGCATAAATGACAATGGTCATTTCTTTCTAAAATGATCGCAATAGGGTCCATTTGAGGCCTACATTTTACCTCTTTTTAGTGAACAAATTGAATATCTCATAAACAAATTAATATTTTTTGCTGAAAAAATTATGGGAACTTAAGGATGATAGAAGGCAACTTTCTACAAAGTTACAAGCATGTAGCTCTTTTTTTTATGGAATAAAAAATTATTGAACATTTAACGATTTTTGACTATATTTTTGCGATTATTTAAATAAATTATTAACGAAATTTAATGTTATAGGGCTTAAACTATTCGTCTTCAAGACCCTTATAAGTATTATAAATTTCATATACCCTATTAAAAAACGAAAATAGCTAGATCCAAAAAACAACGATTTTTCACAATTTTTTACATAAAAACGTTGTTTAAAAAAATATGCCAGCCCAAATTTTGAGGGTCTTTCTAAATTTTAATATCTTTTGACCTGATGAACGCATTTTTCACTTCAGTTGCCTGTTACTAATTAAGTCATGCAAAAAGTCTAATTCTACTGGACTATAAGCAGTAAAGAAACTTTAAGTTGATATTAAGCAACAAAATTCGTTGCTTCAAAATTACTAAATCATAAAACAAGCAAGATCCACTTATTTTGTAATGAAATCATGTCAAGATAAATCTTATAAAAGCCAACTGCAATAAACGACAGGGGGCACTACCCCAGGATCATCGTTGGTACCAAGTCGTAAATCCTGTAATTCAAATTCAAATTCAAATTCAAATTCAAATTCAAATAAAGTTATTGTATTCAATATTTAATTATTTTTACAAGTGTCAATAAATATCTTAAAAGTTTCTTATATTCGACTCGAGTCTTATTTCAAATCGTGCCTATATCTATTCTTTGTCTGTCTGTATCCAGCCTTCGTCTACTTGAATCAATCAAGGTAAGAATATTCATTTTATATATACTTTATTCAAATACTCTAAATAAATATTATTCAATATACTTCAATGGTGAGAAACGGTTTACTCAATTAAATATTGGTGGAGTTCAATTCACCACTAGATTATACATATATTTATATTTCATAATTATAATTTAATAATTAATTCAATTATTCCAAATTAATTCAAATTCATATTTAAAATCTTACAAAAACATTCAACATAATAAAATCATACACTTTTATTTAGTCCTGGTGAAAGCCAGGACTTAACATTAGTTTTAATAATAAAGAGTCGCATTTTTTAAAATCTAATCATAGATTTTTAAAATATAAGTCTTCAACTAAAAAATGACGCTTGATTCGTTTCTTAATTGTTATAAACAAAGTAACTGTGATTTAAAAAAAAAAAATCTTATCTCGGCTCCTATTGGCCTTAGAGAGTTCTTTTTTTTTTAAATCTTTGTTTCGAACACAGCTATAAGAATATTCAAATAACAAATTCCCTGGTAGAAAATAGATCATTTAAAAATGGTCATTCATCATTTATTAACCATTTTTTTTTTTGGTCAATGAATATAGTCAAAAATTGATCGAAAGATAGTGAAATAATATATATATATATATATATATATATATATATATATATATACATACATATTTGTATATAGACATATATCCGTACACATATGCTAGTTTTGATAATTAAAATTAAGGTATAATAAATAGATGATTTAAACTTTTAAAATTTAGTTTGATTTAGCCACATAATATTCATTTTTACTACGTTTTTACTACGTTTTTATTAACTCGCTTTGGTGTCTGTCTGTCTGTCTGTCTGTCTGTCTGTCTGTTCGGTACGAATTTTGCAACCGATTGTAAACTAACTTCCTGATGAGCTAGAGACTTGAAATTTTAAATATAGCTCGGAACTGGATGACAATGCAATATTATAAAAAAAATATATATATCTACCGAACAATATATTAATATATTCAATCATATACGGAGATGTTGGCAAAATTGAAGATTTGAAGATTTTATATATAGATACACTTTTAACATTAGTGTCTAAACATCTTCGAAAATTTTAAAAATCTTCTTTTGATATATTAATATATTAATATATTAATATATTAATATATCAAATATAGTAATATATTAATATAGTAATATATTAATATATTAATATATCAAATATATTAATATATTAATATATTAATATATTCAATATTATATTTTTGCATGCATTGTTGGATAATATAATTAAATATATATTCCCACCGAAAAATATATTAATACAATTATATACGGAGATATTGGAAAAATTGAAATTTTGAAGATTTTATATATAGATATACTTTTAACATTAGTGTCTAACCATCTTCGAAAATTTTTAAAATTCTTTAACTTCTCATATTGCAATTAGACATAAATTACAGCATTTTGTATTGTACATATAAAATTTGAGACTGTATTTTATTCATTTTATGGTCTATCAATGCATAAAACAATAAATTTTGGTTGAATTTCTAATAGCGTCATTATCGTCAAAATGGCGGGAAACTCAGCATGCGATTACGTGTTCTCTAAAAAAAATAGATGAAACACGTTTTAGTCCCTTGACAACAATATATATGCTATATAATATGCACTGTTGGACAACACGATAAATAATATTAATAATAATAATAATAATAATACCAAAATGTATAAGATAATATTTAAATAAAAAAAAATTTTCAATCTACCACGTTTTTTAATTGAACTAAAAGTATAAAATAATATTAAAAATAAAAAAACTTTTATGTACTACGTTTTATAATGAACCAAAAAGTATAAAATAATGTGTAATAAAATGAAAAATGAATAATGATTTGAAATAAAAAAAAACGTGGGGCGCATACAATACATAATAATAAACATGCGCCCCTCGTTTTTTTTATTTCAAATCATTATTCATTTTTCATTTTATTACACATTATTTTATACTTTTTGGTTCATTATAAAAACGTAGTACATTAAAAAGTTTTTTTTATTTTTAATATTTTTAATTTATATTGAGACATTTACGCCTAAATACGCATAGATGTATTAGAAGAGAAAGAGAGAGAGACGTTTGCGAACATGTGACTGCACGTGTTTCCTAACCCTAAAACGCAAAAAAGTTTTCATTATAAAAACTAATTCTAAAATTTTATAGACACGGAAAACATTGTTCTATTACTGTGATAATAGATGATAGCACCAATATTTCGGGTATTATTATTTTCAGCATTATTATTTATTTAAATAAGTGCGTTTATTTTACGTGTCACAGCGGTTAATTTTTCTGATGCTAGTTGAATATTAGCTGCACTTTTTCGTAAATTATATTCCGTTAACCTGAAGGCTACTTTAGCCTCAGGACGTCACCTACTTACAGTGACTAAATTGTCTAAATTTTTAATTACGATACTAACTGCACTTTCTCGTAGATGATGTTACGTCAACCTAGAGATCACCTTAGAGACCTGGACATCATCTACAGAAAGTGACTGATATTTCTTAATTTCCAATTATAATACCAGCTACACTCACCTGTAGATGATGTTATGCCAACCTGGAGGTTACTTTAGTCACCTGGACATCGTCTACAGGAAGTGACTAAAATTTCTGAATATTTAATTTAATTATTAGCTGTACTTCTTCGTAGATGATGTTACGTCAACCTAGATCATGTTTGACACCTGGACATCATCTACAGGAAGTGATTCATATTTCTGAATACTTAATTATAAAATTAGCTCACCTAGTATTATGCACATCTAGTATTATATTCGAAAATTCAAAAATATCATTCATTTCCTGGAGATGATGTCCAGGTGGTCAGGATGACCTCCAGGTCAAGGAAAGATTATTTACGTGTACAATATAAAGATATAATTTACAATGTAAAAATATATTTGATCAGGAAAGAAATATATTATTCTGATCCCGTTAGAAATACACTATTAATTAGATTTAAAATGATTATTTTTATTCAATTTGATTGTTTTTTAAGTAAATAAAGTATATATTTAGTAAAATTATTATTTGGTGATTGACTCTATTTTGCTAGTTTTTGAGCATTAACGGTCGGTTATTAGCAGATAAACTGATCGTTTTCTAGTGATTATTGGTCAATTATTAACCATTTTTGAAAAAAATGGTTAAAATATGACCGGTTTATAATGAAAATTTCTACCAGGGTTCGTAAAAGTTATAAATAAAGCCCCAGCTTCTTTTATTTATAAAAAAAACACCCTCTTTTTTAAAGAAGTTATAAAAAATATTGCAATTCAATTTTCTCATTTGCTCTTAACAAAATATGAAAATTTGAATCTTCATGAAGAGTTTAAGCCCTTATGCAATTCAATATGTTCAGCCAAAAAAAAATTATAGCAATAAACATGATACGTGTTGAGATAAATAATTTATTTTGAAAAATAAAGCATAAATATTTTCTATCTCTATAATCAATAGGTATAATAAAATACGCGACTTTAAGATCAATACTGCACATAAAATAGTCTGTACATATATTCTCTAGTTTAAAATGTTCGGAAGGTACAAGGTCACTGAACCGTTTTCAATTCAAAACAGATCTATAACCACCATCCGATTTTGGTAAGGAAGTACGGAAATATAAACTGATATTTAACATTCTTCGTTACCTTGATGGCACTCGTTACTTACAATTTAAATATATGATTTTAAATATTTGAATTCCATATCTGTTAATTTACACGATTTTAGTACGTGGTTTATTTTGTCTTAAAACATTCTTTTTGTTTTCTTTAAGATAAAATATTGTTTTTTGAAGTTTTAGTAAATTTGAATTTTCAACAAAACGTAAACTTGCATTTACGCTACTTAGTAACTGTATGTACACTCACTTCTCGCTATAACGAGCTTCGCTATAACGAGCGTTCGATAGAACGAGCATTTTTGTCTCGCTAAAACGAGCAAAATGCTTCCCCTTCTTCCCCTACTACTCAATCTATTTTTCTTCATATCCTTCCCAAAAATTCGACCTCCCTTCTTACATACGCGCAACGAGAGTCGATGTTCCCTCCCTATCGACGCGCATTAATGTACTATTTAAAAAATATATGATTTCGTGAAATGTACTATTTAAATAATATATAATTTTTTATTATATCTATATTTTTTATTATTATATGTGTATGTTTATAATTATTTATTTTTGTTTATATTATTTTTTTATGTACATTTTAATTACATAACATCAAATTAATGTGCTTTAAAAAAAATTTTTATTTTCAGATGATTATTAGTAAATTGGCCGTATCAACATGAAAAAAAAACAAAAAATTAAGTCAACAATTATAAAACAAAATTAAATGCTATTTTCATTGCTTTTGAAAAAAATGTCAAGAGCAATATCTCGAGCTTTTATCAGCGTTGCTCTTTCCGCACATGAAATTTGATTTACATCTTGACTCCAATCAAGCATGGTTTGAGACATACAAAGAACGTTTTCAGGAGAATAAAACTAAAAATAAATAAATCAAATAAACGATCTTATTTCAATGAAAATTAAACGGTTACACACGTATAATCGATATAGTTATTGTTTATACTCGTTCGGTATTGTTTCGCTCATTATTCTAAGCATATCATTTTTTGAGTGGTGGGGGCCTCTCTCACGCTCGTAATAGCGAGAGAAATTATTCCCGAGTTGCTCGTAATAGCGAGAATTGAGTGTAGTTAATAAAAAATTTGACTTAATAAACTTTACATTTAGTAGTATTCTATAACCCTGAATCGCATTTAAAACAAAGTTATCGCAGGTGATCTTGTGCCATTTTTTCTTAAATGTTTTAATCTGCATTTATTTTTACAGCATCTGATAAGCTTTGTAGAAGTATATCTCGATTGATCAGCTCGACTTTATTATTTAAAATCATACTTAGTGCAGAGGCATTTAGTAAATTTATTAATATATATATAATAATTAATTAAATTTTGATAATAAAAAGATATCTATCTCATTTCAATTAAATATTTCGTGCTTTTTAGGCACCAATTTTAGTATTTCAGATTTCTCGTTCTTAGAAATACTCTTTATGAGCCACATTTTCAATCAATCAGATACTTCAGAAATTAATAATAATTCACCGGCCTTGTTATTGTCCGGATGATCTCCTATACGCAGAAAAATAAATAGCAACTTAAGTTATAGATAGTAATACAAATCACTATATTTTATAAGAGAGCTGGGACATTTAAGAATTATAAAGATTTTTATTACATTTATAACAAATACTACTATAAGATTTGATAAGGTTAGCAACATCGTTTAAGAAATTAAACTATATCTTATTAGAAAAATTGCTAAGTAACATAGTAAAAATTATACCATAGTAAAATTTGATATGACAGAGTAAAAATATTTGATATCTTATATTAAAATTAATGCTATAAAAATAATAAATTTTATTATGAATATTGAAGCGGGCTTGACTTTATTCACGGTCGCCAGGTAATATTTTAATTACCGAATTTAAATTTACTTCATTAATTTAATCTATTACATGCATATACAAGGTGCATACAGCAATATTATAAAAGAAAATTACATTTATCGACGATCTCCTCCAGTGCAATACTCTTGGAGATGCGATAGTTTATAATTCTCTTTATGTGTGGAGGAGAGGGTAATGTGATAACAGTACATTGTTAACCAAGGGAGTAAAATAGGTGATTTTTGCCCGAGTCGAGTTTGACGCCCGAGCGAAGCGAGGGTGACAATAAAGACGAGGACAAAAACACCTTTACTTCCGCGGTTAACATATTACTTTTTCATACACGAAGGGCGTCGAATTTAGCCACATTAAATATAAATTCGTTAATATATTAATGCCGTTACATAAAGTAATGGCATCAATATATGATAAAATCAAAATAAAAATGTGGTAAAGAACGTGCCGGGGGGGGGGGGTGAGAAGTTCGGGGGGGCGAAGCCCCCCCGCTCTAAAAAAATTAATAATAATTCTTGAAATAAAAAAACCATTAAACTTAAATTTTATGAAAATCTATTGACTATTCTAATAAATCAAATAACACGAAAAACTCGTTTCTACAGAAAATATTGATAAAAAAAGCAACTATATTTTCGAGTAACTTGAGTTCTTCGAGTAACTCATATTTTTACGAGTAATTCGAGTAATTTATATTTTTTCGAGTAATTCGATTAATTTATATTTTTTCGAGTAATTCGAGTAATTTATATTTTTTCGAGTAATTCGAGTAATTTATATTTTTTCGAGTAATTTATATTTTTTCGAGTAATTCGAGTAATTTATATTTTTTCGAGTAATTCGAGTAATTTATATTTTTTCGAGTAATTTATATTTTTTCGAGTAATTTATATTTTTTCGAGTAGTTCGAGTAATTTATATTTTTTCGAGTAATTCGAGTTATTTATATTTTTTCGAGTAATTCGAGTAATTTCTATTTTTTCGAGTAATTCATATTTTTTCGAATACTTCGAGTTATTCGAATACATATTTTTTCAAGTGATTCGAGTTATTCGAGTAGTTGATATTTTTTTAGAGTAACTCGATAAATTCGAGTAACTTGGCAAGTTCGAGTTAATACTCGACACGAACTCGTCGAGTCGAGTAATTTATTAGAGTTGCTCGTAGAATCGAATACCCGCACTAATAATTACTACATTCATTTTACGTTCACTGAATTCATTTTGCATTTTCTGTATTAATACTTAAAAGTAAATTTCTTATTGGAAATAGGGTAAAAATCAATCTCGCTTATTAGAAAACTACTTTTTTGCCCTTGGGTAAAAAAGAGCTATTTTAGCCTCTAAGAATAGACATCAAAAATTGAATTTCACGCCCTGAGTGTGAAAAAAGTTATTATCAACGACTCCATTGAGTGCAATACTCTAAAGAGTGCGATAATAAACTTTTTTAGTATTCTGAGATACGTAGAAAAGTGTTTAAATCGACGACATCTTTGAGTGCAATACTCTTAGATGTGCGATAAATAACACTTTTATTTAATGCAAGATGAATAAACAAATTATTATCGACGACATATCCAAGTGCAATACTCTTCAATGTGCGATGATGAATTTGTTTATTTTTTCTATGAAAAAATGATAAATGAGACGAGATGAGTTATATTCTTCTAAATAACTTTTAGTATAGAGTCTCATTTAATTTAAAATACTTAATCTTTTTATTCAAAAATTAATTATATCTATATATTTACAAAGATTTAAAAGTTATATAGTACTTTAAGATAGAATGCTTAGATCTTACGACTTTGACAGTATAAGATCTAATGAATATAGAATCCATCTTAGATGTTACATGGTAAAACATCTAAGAGAAAATGAGAAAGCTTGCTTGGATTCACGCTCTTTTATATTATTTCATAAACCTTCTATGAAGTTCTATTTTTCACTAAAGAATTATATATCAGGAAATAGAATGTTTCATAACATTTATGTTATATATTTGCAAAAGAAACATTAGTAGTATATAGACAGGTATAGCGAGTCATAACAAATGACGTCACTCGCTATACCTGTCTATGTTTACATAAACAACCCCATTAAGATAACGATGTTTACATAACAAATGAGATAAAATAACATTGATTAAATAAACAATCAATTAAGATAAGATAATGTCTTATTTATTTAAACAAACAATTAAGATACGATATTGATTTATTTATTTAAACAAATTATTGGATTGTTAATATAAACAAAGCAATATAATAATTGAGTGTGTATATGGGGCGTTTCATATCAACTCACCTGGTCAAAAAATAAAAATCGCTAAAAATCTGGGAAAATGTTCTATTTGATACCCAAAATACCCAAAAAAATTTTTAGAGCTCTAGGTCAAAGAGGTCAAGAGCAAGAGGTCATGGAGTTTTGTGATTTTTTCAATTTTTTTGTAAAATCATCATTTTTAATATTTTTTTATTAAAAAACTAAAGGTTTTAGAAAAAAATGTATGAAGACATTTTTTGTTGGAAATTATGTGTAGAAACTATACAAATTTTTTCCAATCCCAAAGTTGCTATCTTCTGATTGGTCCATTATATATTTTGATGTGATTTTCAATAACTTTTCTTCGCCAAGGTTGATTTTACTCATTTGGCACTAAAAGTTTGTAATTTTTATAACCTTTCACTGAAATTTTCCCCTACATGGTAAAATAACTCTACAGGCAGTTATGATACTTTTTATTTAAGGTATCAAGACTGAGTTTTAAGCCTGAAAAAAAATGAAATTGAAATGTAGTCATAATTTGTTTTTGTAACGATATTAATTAATAAAACTTCTTTTTACCTTAAATATATATTAAATACAAGACTTTGACCTAAAAATAATTTTAAAAAACCCCATCCGTTGGTTAAAATCCTTTGCTCTTGTCGATAACTTGATTTTTAATATTTTTTTACTTACCGTAGAGTTTCTCAGCTAATTTTCAATTAATTGACCTGAAAATTTCCAGAGATCTCTAATTTATATATTTTCACAAAATAATAGTTTTAGTTTTAGGAAAAAAAAATAATTTCTAAGTTTGGTTTAGAAAAAGTTGAAAAAAATCAATATTTTTGTGAATTTCATACAAGTAATTCAGTTCAACATTTACTTTAACTTATTTTATCAAAATTCCAGAACTATTATTTTGTGAAGATATATAAATTAGAGATCTCTGGAAATTTTCAGGTCAATTAATTGAAAATTAGCTGAGAAACTCTATGGTAAGTAAAAAAATTTTTAAAATCAAGTTATCGACAAGAGCAAGGGATTTTAACCAACGGATGGGGTTTTTTAAAATTATTTTTAGGTCAAAGTCTTGTATTTAATATATATTTAAGGTAAAAAGAAGTTTTATTAATTAATATCATTACAAAAACAAATTATGACTACATTTCAATTTCATTTTTTTTTCAGGCTTAAAACTCAGTCTTGATACCTTAAATAAAAAGTACCATAACTGCCTGTAGAGTTATTTTACCATGTAGGGGAAAATTTCAGTGAAAGGTTATAAAAATTACAAACTTTTAGTGCCAAATGAGTAAAATCAACCTTGGCGAAGAAAAGTTATTGAAAATCACATCAAAATATATAATGGACCAATCAGAAGATAGCAACTTTGGGATTGGAAAAAATTTGTATAGTTTCTACACATAATTTCCAACAAAAAATGTCTTCATACATTTTTTTCTAAAACCTTTAGTTTTTTAATAAAAAAATATTAAAAATGATGATTTTACAAAAAAATTGAAAAAATCACAAAACTCCATGACCTCTTGCTCTTGACCTCTTTGACCTAGAGCTCTAAAAATTTTTTTGGGTATTTTGGGTATCAAATAGAACATTTTCCCAGATTTTTAGCGATTTTTATTTTTTGACCAGGTGAGTTGATATGAAACGCCCCATATATATATACCACAACCCCATAGGTCCACTGACTATGCATATAAATGGATGTTTAAACCATGTATCCACCTTGCAAGTTTCGTTAATACTGTCTGCTTCACACCTAAGCTTGATATATTTAACGCGAGTGATCGGCGGTGGCTGCGGCGGCGGCACGGCGCGATTGTAATTTCATACACACACACACACACCACTTTTTTAGAGTGTAAGTAGATCTCTTTTTTCTTTGGGTGACATACGATGGAGAGAGCGAAAAGATATTTTTTCATCAACAGATTAATTAAAAAATATCTTATATTTCTCCAACGAAATTTCATCTTCTAAGAATCAATGGATTAATATAGGTGGTGAATAAAAAATATACTTTATTTAATAAAGATATTTTTTTTTTCACTTCTTGAACCCGAGAAAGAAGATATCCTTTCCGACAACCAAAACTTTGAATTGAAACACCGGCAGGATATTTATAAAAATATTCTTCATATGATAAAAACATTTTTTTAAAATAATTAGATTTCTTAGAAGAAATATAAATTTTAACGAGGAAGATTGATAACAATTAATGCGCCCTCCAATATTTTTTTTTGATCCTATGAAAGACGATATTTCTTTTCCAACAAGAAAAATTTACAATACAAACTCAGACAGGATATTTATAAAAATATTTTTTACATGATAAAGGTATCTTGAAAATTCTTAAGATTTCTTAAAAAATTTTAATTTTTGGATAGTGATAAAATTAATAATATCACCATAAAATTTATTATTAATAATTTATTCCGCACCACAATTCATTTAGAAAGAGGATATAAAAAAACCCTTGAATAATTTATCAATAACATTAAATTAACGTATTATTTACTATAATAATATTTCTTGCAATAAAAAACTTACTTATTTCAATCATATGATACTTTAATTAATATTTTAACAAAAATATATACATCTAGTTGTATGTATATACCACTGTAATGAACAAGACATGTTAATGAAAAGAAAGTTTTAAAATTAAAAATTTAAATGTTTGGTATACTTCAATTTAAAATTACTATAATCCTGCAGGCATCATTAAGAGAATAGAGCATACAGAGTTACTTTATCTAATGAGTCATACATAAATTACAATTTTTAAAAATCGCAAATTTTGATAAAATATGAAATTTTACGATTTCATTCGATTCCTTACTATTCAAATAATATTGGTACTAAAATTCACTCTGATATTATTCTTGGATCGATAAATATTCGATTATGAATCGAATCTTGTTATATTGACCGTGGTGAGGTGATTTTTGGAATATATACTCATTGAAATATTAAAATCCGGATGGCATTATAAAAATTAATTTATATTGATAATTGATAGATTTTAAAAATTGTAATTTTGGAATGTTTCATCGTACGCAACACTTAGAGCATACAACTCTGCTTTTTTTATCTAATGAGTCATACATAAATTACAAATTTTTAAAATCGTGAATTTTAGAAAAACAAGAAATTTTAGAATACCACTCGGTACTCTACTGTCCAAATAATATATGTATGAAAAATCATCTCTCTAAGATCAATAGATCAAAAATCCCTACATGATCGATTATCTATCAATCTAATAAAGATATCGTAGTTATTTTTGGTACATATATTATTTGGCTAGCAAGGATTCAAACGGTATTGTAAAATTTCTTGTTTTTACAAAATTCACGATTTTTAAAAAACTGTAATTTATGTATGACTCATTTAAAAATAAACAGTGTTTTATGTCCTACGTGTTGTGTATAATGACTAACCCTAAAATTACATTTTTAAATCTATTAAATATCAAATATAAATTAATTTTTATAATTAAATACCATTAGGTTTCTAATGCTGCAATGAATATATGTTTCAAAAATCACATCGGTAGGATCAGTAGCACGATAAATCAATACATAATCGAATATCTAACGAAATAATAAAAAACATAGTGATTTTTGTACATATATTATTTGAGTAGCAGGGAATCGACGATATAAAATTTATCGTTTTTACTAAAACTAGAAAATCCATGCGCGCAAGCTCGCCCTATATCTAATCTTATTGTATATAATTTTTTAATGATTGACTGTTAATATAGTGTTATTATTTTCTGTTCATTATTAAATAATAATAATTTTATATCTACTAATATCAGCATCAGTAAAGAAATTGATGTTATATACTTATGTATTAGAGCAGTTTACGCAGCATCAGTGAATTCATAGAAAACTTCGAGAAAAATTAATCTCATTTAAAAGATATATTATCACGATATTCATTTTCTTATTATTATTTTAAAAAATTGAAGAAATAGTAAACTTTTAAAATATTTTTTAGACATTTCTTAAATCTTTCAAAATTTAAATAACGTAAATTATTACAAAGTCAAAAGTTGTTTTACAAATATGTAACTTTTCATACACATAATTTTTAATATCAATCTAATGTATTTGAATTTTAAGATATATCTTAAGAGAATTCCAAGATCAATCTCTAGACATAGTCATGTAAAATTATCCATGATTAAAAACATCTGTTTTTAATACAATGTAATGTGGTTTATAAAAACGACTTTTCCAATTTTATCATCACTTCAAATTTCACATTTTAAGGAGACATAAAACGGACACTACACCTACAATCATAAATATTGACTATCTCCACATTTTAGTGCAAAATTTCAGGAAAAGAAATGCATTAGATGGTATAAATTTTTAAATAAATTTATTCATTAGCATTTATAATTTTTTAATTTCTGGCACCAGAAAAATTTTAATATGTAATATTGGAATCCTAAATTCTCAATAACTAATGAATGAAGTTATTTAAAAATTAATATTTTCAATAATATAAAATCCATAAAATATACAAAAAATAAAATAGTTCAAATCAATTCTTAACGATATGTATATCGTTCCTATTTTTAAAATACAAATAAAAATAAAAATTCTAATTTATATTTTCTTAATTATAGTAATTATATCATTCTTTCAAACAAAAGATTTTTAATTTTATTTGCAGAGAAACTGTTTATTCTAAGCGTGATTCAATTTAAATTTTGAAATTAAATAAACAAACTTTTAAAAATAGTACATTTTAGGCAAATATTATACTATATTTTTGAAAAAAAAATTTTTAAGCTGTCAATTTAGAAATATTTTATATACTAAATTATATTATCGAAATTGTATTACTTATAGGTTTTTTTATTATTTATTTTAAAATATTCTGAAATATTTTAAATCTTATTTTAAATTTACCAAATTACTTGCCAGGCTCATAGATAAATATTTTATGATATTGTTATAAGCTAAAAAGTTCATGACATCTGTATTTTCTAAATTTATTGCTTAATATACTATTTTATAGTACATTTTTAAAAAGAAAATTCAGAAGTAAATGGCATTAAATTGTTACCAAGTTCTAATTTGAAATATACAATAACAAATGAATATAGAGCGGTACTTCGCACTCTCGACAACTTCACACAAAATGAATTTTTGTGAGCGGACGTGAGCGATGATTATACTAATAATTTTATTTAAAAAATCAAACTATAACTAAATAATTATAATTTATTTATTTTATCAATGATTTTAATTATTAAATTCTAAATCCATGATTTTATTTAAGCATATTATAGTAAATCAAATCTCGTTTTTCGAAAATCGTATAATTTTATTCAACGCACCAATCACGTTCTTAGTATAAAATGTTTCACAACATCCGGCCATCGTTTTTTAAAAGAGGAAAGAGGATTAAGATTTTTAAAAAAATTGTAACATAAGATAAGCATGATTATATTACGAATATTTCAATTATGATTTCTGTTTTTTAGTCGATATTGTTAATAATATAGTATTCGATATGGATATTGAATAAAACTAGTAATATTTGATTTTTGTAATATATTAAAAATGATTTTTTGTTACGAATTTATACAAAAAAGAATTTTTATTTCTTTTCAATTAGACAACACAGAATTATATTAGAATGGATAATAATAAATAATCAAAAATATAATACATTTCAAATTATTAATATATTTAATATATTAATAAATATTATTACATATTATATTTATTAATATTCACTACGTACACTTGGCGGAAAGGATATTTTTCCGAATGTGTTCCTCAAATGGCAGCGCCGCATATTTTACCACAGACATAAGAAAACTTCGAATTATGCATTGAGTTTCGCATCATGATTATTTTGTTTTTTCTTATAGGTTATCCATGCAAAATTCAAATGATAACAACTTAAATTTTATTGCTTATATAATTTAAATTTATAATATTAGATTCTATATGATTATTGAACTAAGAAATAAAAATTTTATTTAATAAAATAATAATTCGGATCATAAAAAAACAAAGTAATATGGTTTGTTTACTAAAATTATGTCATTAAGTAATGAGTAACGATGATGCGAAATTTGCTCTATAATTTGGAATGGTCTTATGCCTGTGGTAAAATATGCGATGTTGCCATTTGAGGTTAACATTCGGAAAAATATCCTTTCCACCAAGTGTACTTCAATTAGAAATTTTGTAAATGTGATGTTCGAAATTTTGTACTCATTTTACATAGCTTTAGAGCTTCTTTTACGTGACACGGACAATGATTCAGATATTTATTCAACTTTGAAAATTTTGGTATATCATGAATTAATAAGTGGAGTAAAATCAAAAAGTAAGTTTTTTTGTATTCAATTGTGTTACATGAGCACCAACAGTGAGAGCATATAAGAGAGTCTTTTATAGCGTAGTATGATTTCGTGATTTGTACTGAATATTTTATTTCTGATTTCTGTCTTTATTCAATATTTGTAACAAACGTTATGAGCAATGAATAAAAAATCATAATAATTTTTGTAATATATTAAAATGGTAATTTTTTAAAAATCATGTACAGAAAGGAATTTTAAGTAAAAACCTTAAACCTTAAACCACGATTTAGCGCAATCAGATGAAGTCAAAAAGCTCAACGTTGTAACCAAAAAAGAAACAAAAAAAACTTGCTGTGGTTTATTAAAAATGTGTTGTTATATAACCGAAAAATTTTTGTTACCTTTCTGGTTATGAAAAAATTCAATAAAATAAATTGAAAACTGATTTTATTTTGATTTCATACCCCATTCCTATTCTTATAGCTATTTATGAATAAAAAAGTAAAAGCAAGTGATATCCTCTCTCTATCTCCTTCTTGCCTTCATAAATTTTTTCTGTCTCTTTCTCATCGTAGTATTAGGCTCTTATAGAAACTTTAGAAGGAACATATGTATTATAGTAGAGATTACACTGTTAAAAATTTTCTTAAATTTAATACATATTTAAGATGAAAATGTATCTTAAATTTAAGAATAATGTCACTTAAACTTATTTAATATAAAAAATTATTGAAATTAATAAAAAATTATTAAAATTAATACGGGAATTCTTAAGATTAAGATAACGGTTACTGAAGTTTAGTAATATGATTATTAAACTTCAATATTATAATTGAAAATGTATTAATATTCGATGTTAATGAAAATATTATTAAACTTAATAATTACTTAAGTTACTTGTATTGAATCTAATATATTGATTAAGATATATGGAACTAAAATTTATCAAGACTTCAATAAATTATTATAAAATTTAATATAGAGAATCTTAAAAATATTTGATGTATTAAAAATTTATAAAAATTAATAAACTCAAGTTGAAACTTAAGATTCAAAATACTAAAACGTAAGATAACGGATACTAAAGTTAAGCAATATGCTTATTAAAATTCAATATTATAATTGAAAATGTATTAATATTCAATGTTAATGAAAATGTTATTAAACTTAATAAATACTTAAGTTACTTGTATTAAATCTAATATATTGATTAAGATATATGGAACTAAAATTTATCAAGACTTTAATAAATTATTATAAAATTTAATATAGAATCTTAAAAATATTTGATGTATTAAAAATTTATAAAAATTAATAAACTCAAGTTGCAACTTAAGATTCAAAATACTAAAACGTAAGATAACGAATACTAAAGTTAAGCAATACGCTTATTAAAATTTAATATTATAATTGAAAATGTATTAATATTCAATGTTAATGAAAATGTTATTAAAGTTAATAATTACTGAAGTTACTTGTATTAAATCTAATATATTGATTAAGATGTATAGAACTGAAATTTATCAAGACTCATAAATTATTATAAAATTTAATATAGAATCTTAAAAATGTTTGATCTATTAAAAATTTGTAGTTCACAAATCATGCACTAAATGGTTACTTGTTTTTTCAGTCTGCAAACAGAAATAGAAGGTTCAAAGTATAAAAGAGAAGGTCTAGCCTCGTATCGACGAGAAAATTATCATTTATATTTCTTCGGAAATATTTTAATTTTTGGAGTGCTCAACAATAGCTGAATTTAAAAAAAATATATTAAATCAAACCACATAAAATAATATTTTTTTATCATATTATGTTTAGTAGAATTTCTTAATCTTAAGTATATTATATTGAATTCAGTAAACTTATGGTAAAATTTATAATTAGATTCTTAACATTTTTTATTAATATTAATAAAAGAATGCATTAAAATTCAAAAAAATATTTAGTAAAAAAAAATATTTTAAAATTATATTCAATAGAATTTTTTAAACTTAATATACAGTTTATTGAATTTAAGAAAATTATATTGAAATTTTTAATTATTGTGCTGACAATTTTTGTATTAATTTTCAAACGCAAATGTATTAAAACTTAAAATAATATTGAATTTTAAAAAATTATTATTAAATGTCATTCAATAAAAGTTTATGAAATGAGCTTCCTACGCTTTTATCTTAATTTTAATAATATATTTTTAACAGTGTATATATGAATATATATAACTATAATGAATGACCTACGTTATAGTTCTTTCTATCGTCGTCACTCACAAAGATGTGTCGTAGACATATCAGGTAACATCTGTTTTACATATAAGAAGATATAAACGAAGTATGCTTACTTTTTTAAGAATTTTATAATATAAACAATTTTATTAATTTATAACAACTATAAACATATAAGAATAAAAATGATAAGTTATTGTATTTATCAAAATAGATAAAAAACGTGCTTTTGTATGTAGATAATTAGTCGCATGCATGTTCGCTAATGAAACAGCAGTAATCAGCAAATAACCCGCTCATACGCGCCAATGAGCGCTAATATGGCGCGCGAACCCGTGCAGCGGTAATAAGAAAATCACCCGAGCACGCACCCCAATGTGCGCTAATATGGCGCGCGAACCCGTGCCGCGGTGATATACTAATTACTGCGATCCGCGACACCGTCGCCGCCACCGTCACCGCAAATGAGATTGATCCTTTTTTGTTTTAATTGCATGCCTTTTACTACATCTGATTGCGATAAATCGATGTATCAGGTTTCTTACTTAAAATTTCTTTGTTTGCATAATTTTAAAAAATTACCTTTTAATATAGTACAAAAACTATTACTATTTTTTATTTAATACTCATAACGTTTGTTACGAATATCGAATAAAAACAGAAATCAGAATTAAAATATTCGGTATGATTCTTGGAATCATATTACGCGATAAAAGACTCTCTTTTATACTCTCACTGTTCTTGCTCATGAAACACATCAAAATACATATAGTCCAGTAGAATTAGTCGAAATGCATAATGTAATTAGTAACAGGTGCACACCACCAAAAAAATGGCTTTGATGGATGATTAGAAATGGAATTCTTGAGAGACTCTAAAAATTTGACCCGTCAGGAATTCGTGAACAATGATTTAAGGTGCAAAATTCGTAAAAATCAGTTTTTTTTTTGAGGTAGCTTGAAATCGTTTGCGATTTAGTATATGAAAATTATACTATTTTTAGGTGTTTCAAAGACGATTAATTTGAGACGTCATTGATGAAAATCGGTTAATAAATTTTATAAATAATGATAAACAAAATTCGAAAATCGCGAAATTTTCAAATATTTGTCATTTGGTAAAAAAGGATGTAGATGTTTGTAATTCAACAAAAATGTGCCTCTTAGTATCCTTAAGGTACCATAAAAATTTCATCAAAAAATATTAATTATTTTATCAGATATTCTATTTGTTTATTAAAAAGAGGTCAAATGTACATTAAAAAATTAACCCAAAAACGTCATGGTAGAGACTTTATGATAATCATATCATATTTAGATATTAACATAGATTTTATGAATTTGATGTGAAATCGTGTCCATTTCATGATTTTCAACCTAAATATGGCAAAAAAAGTAAATTTTTTTCTTAATGGTTTTTTTTAGTATTTTTGCATCTAATAAAAATATGAATACAGAGAAAATCAATATTAAGCTTGTTAATTTTGAAAACAAATTGGAAAACATTTTTGGTTTGGAATTTCAACACATGTAATAAGTAAATTTACTTTCTCATGAAAAATTCATAGCATCTCCGTTAATTACGGTCCAATTTCGACGTTTTTTTTTCAATCAGGGTGGTGCGCGAAAAAAAAAATAATATCTATCGTATTGGTTTTCTTAACAATTTTAATTAAACATTTGTAACCATGTACCGAATCATGGTTACTATTTAAATTTAAATAACATTAAATAGCACCAGGAGGCGCTGTTCGCACGATTAAATAAAGAAGAAAGATGTATCCGCGAAAGCGCGAGTAAGAAAGATAATGAGAAAGAGAGAGATTAATGAAGTAGGCAGAAAGTTAGAAAGAATAAACTAATGATTAGGAAGTAGGAAGGGATAGCCGAGAGAGCCTCGCACAGGAAGCATAACGCGAAGCTCGCTCTCTCGTCGCCCGACCGCCAGCAGAGCCGGACTCTCTTGTCGCCTGACCACCATCAAAGACAGCCTCTCGTATGTTCAACTCCAGCCTGAGGTCCAATGCGCGAAGGGAAGGCTTTTCACGTTGCCACGTGTTCGGTGTCTCATCCCGAGCTCATACTCAAAAGGCTACACTGAAAAACTCTAATGCGGCTGAGTGTTTTCAAAGATAGACACTCACGCCACTCTGAACAGTGGACGCTAATCGTACTTTCAGATTCAACTTATTGCGTGCCAGATTACACTGAGTGTCATTTCCGAAAATCTGATCGCTCGAAAGAGCGATCAGCGTACTCTCAGATGACACTCAGTGTAATCTGGAAAGCAACCGATGTGATTTTAAAAAATTTAATATTTAGGTTCTGAAAGCGACATCTATTCAACTCAAGAGTACACTCAGCCGCATTAGGGTTTTTCAGTGTAGGAAGTTGCAGAGAGAAAAACGTGCAGAGAAAGATCCACGGGAGGTGGGCCCGCCTCGTCGTTCTCGGTAACGTAAGTTTCTCTAGACAAAAGAATTATATTGTAAAACGCGGCGCGAGTCACAGTACGGTAAAGAAATCTCTATCTCTCTCTTTCACGCGAATTTATTGTAATTACTTTGCGAGCGTATCACCTCAATTAAATTAAGAAAAGAATTGCATTATTCTGTAAAGGTTTAATATTTGTTTTTCATTGTAAATATCTCATCATTTAGAATATAACTTCAAGATTCTTTTATATAAAAATGATCCCTGGTAGAAATTTTCAGCATCTTTTGGCCAAGCATAGGCCATTTTTTATCAATTTGACCAAAAAATGCTAAAAATCATGGCCAAATACCCTGCTATCTAGTGACCTTTCATGATGAAAAGTTGACAAAATAATGGTGAATATATTTAATTTTATTATAATATTTTATTTGAAGGTTATGATCACGCTTTTCTGCTAACATCTGCTATCGCTATATAGATGCACAACCTAACAGCTATACTCCACGCAAAATGTTTGCAACACTATACTATCTGCTCACGCGTGATAAATCAAATAACTTATTTATGAAACAATTAATAATATATATACACTGAAAAGAAAGTGGTGAACTACGAGTCCCACGAAGTACTTCTGCTTTACCAAACAGTAAGCATGCAAATCTTTTCTCTGGTGGTGAGTGTGATGCCCCACAGAAGAAGCTAACCGTTCTTTTTGCGGGACTTCTCAGTTCCCACTCGCGTCTCTCCGATGTGAAGTGAAGCTCTTTTGCCACAGAGGCGCTACTGTTCTCTTGCAGCGAGACTCCGTGTATACGAACTTAAGAGAGCGTGGTTCGACTACCGGTAGTTCAGCTACATCACCATTTATTTTTCAGTGTAGTTACATTAAAAGAAAATCGAACATTAGTTAAAATAAGATATATATATAATAAATATATGTAAATTTTAATAGTTAAGTTCCAATTTTTTCAACTTTAAAATTAAATCATTCACCATTTTTTCGACAACTTTTTACCAGTGACTGGCTAAAAATTGACTAAGAAAGTTGGCCAATCGTTAATTTTTTCACCATTTGAGATGGTGAATTTTCTACCAGGGATGTTACAAATGCAATTTAACCTCAAATCATAATCCTGCACCCTACTGAAAAAACTCAAATGAGATCTCAAATGAGATCTCAGATGAGATCTCAGATGAGATCTCATGCCAAAATCTCATTTTACAATATTTTTTTATTTTAGCATGTTCAAAATCATCGATTGGGGACTATTTTTAAAAAATTTGGATTTAGAAAATTTTTTCCAAAATTCGGACCCATTAAAATTTTTCAAAGTCTAAAAACTCGATAAAATTTTCTAAGTCCAAATTTTTTAAAAATAATCCCCAATCAATAATTTCAAACATGCCAAAATAAAAAATATTGTAAAATGAGATTTTGGCATGAGATCTCATCTGAGATCTCATTTGAGTTTTTTCAGTAGGGCATGCTCCTTTATTATATCTTTTAATTCTTTATAAGAAAGTACCAGGGTTGAGAATTCACCCTAGAGGATATATAATTAATATTTAAATCATTCATACATTTGGAGTCGCTTGGTCTACGACTCAGTTAGCAGGAGCGAGAGCGAGAAAGTTCTCACTCTTTTTGTTTCATGGTGTGCTCGTCCTCGCTAAAGTCGGGGAATGGGGCGTCAATAGTGATTAAAACCTCCTCAGGATTCAAAGCGAATAAAATAATAGAAATAAAAATTAGTTTCGTGTAGCATGCCTTTTAAACCCCAAAACGCGAGCACGCTACGTTACACATTTGTTATTGCAAAAAAATTATTTTTTACACATTTTAACAATTTTTTATTTTAGCAAAAAACTTTGGAAGAAAAGTTTGTTTGTCTTAACAATTAGACAATTTTTTATTTTATTGTTTTTATCATAAAATCAATATTTAGCCTGTTAAGTAAAAAATATTTAAATTTAAAATATTGACTTTATCGTTTGTAACCATATAAGACAATAATTATATTCAATTAAAATAATATGTACCTTCTTATATAATTAAAAAATTATATTTTATTAAATTTAGTATTTATGAAAAAAACCTTTGACTTAATATATTCATATAATGTACTAGCTAATAAGTTATTCCACTTTATTTTAAAATTTAGCAGGTTCAATATTTATTCAATGATTAAAACTATAAATGAAAAATTGATTATTTATTAAAGAACAAATAATTTTCTATTCGTTTTTTTAAGAAAATTCATGATTTTTAAATATATCTGAAGAAAATCAATTAAATATATTCGTATAATTTATAGACTAAGACTCAATTATAATTTATTTTTAGATTTAGGGTAATGTCAAACGGATACTACACCTGTAGTCATGATTATTTACCATCTTGTTTAGTTGCAAAGTCTCAGAAAACGAAATGCACCAGCTAATAATAAATATCATAGAGATTATTCAGTAAAATTTTTAAGTAAATCTAATCACTAATTAAAGGCCCGGGTCGAATAACGTCCTTAGCGCCGGCTAAGTGGGCCGGAGCTAAGGACGTTATTCGACTCGAGCCTTCAATTATTGAGAACCTTTGGTTTTGATATTAAAATAATAATTATTACTAGAACACAAAACTAAATAACTAATGAATGGATTTACTTAAAATATAACTGAATAATATTAACGATATTTTTGAATAACATAACAAGGCACATATTATTTTAATTGAATATAACTATTGTCTTATATAGTTACAAACGATAAAGTCAATATTTTAAATATTTTTTTATTTAACAGGTTAAATATTGATTTTATGATAAAAACAATAAAATAAAAAATTGTCTAATTGTTAAGACAAAAAAACTTTTCTTTCAAAGTTTTTTGTTAAAATAAAAAAATTTAAAATATGTAAAAAATAATTTTTTTGCAATAACATTGTTAAAAAAACCAATACGATAGTTGTTATTTTTTCACGCACTACCCCGATTAAAAAACGTCGAAATTGTTCCGTAATTAACGGAAATACAATGAATTTTTCATGAGAAAGTAAATTTACGTATTAAATGTGTTGAAATTACAAACCAAAAATGTTTTCCATTTTTTTTTCAAAATTAACAGGCTTAATATTGATTTTATCATGAAAACACTGAAATAAAATATTGTTTATTTTTTTAAGACGAACAAACTTTATCCTTAAAGCTTTTTGCTAAAATGAATATTTAAAAAATATGTTTAAAAAATTTTTTGCAATAATTATTGTTAAATAATTTTTTAAAAACAAATACAACAGTTATTATTTTCACGTGCTACACCGATTTAAAAAATATATATATTTTTAAAGTTATTTTTATAATTGAAAATGAAAAGAAAGAAGAATAAATAAAATTTATATTTTTAAACTATGAAAAAACGTACTTACTATCATCACCTCGTGAACATATTTCTCTTTTTTCACAAATCGATGAACTTATTGAAATTTTTAAACTATATTAAAAAACTAAAACTAATTTCACTTAACATAACTAATTAATTTTAACTACGGTTTTTTACACTTTTATTTCACTTAAGTTTTTCTCTCTTTTTTTAATCCTATATGCTATTATTTTTTTATTAATGATGTATTATCATTCATATTGGAAACGCGAACGCATCTGTCGTTCAGCTGCTTTCTTCGTTTTCCAATATAACATACACCATTCGTTCCCAGGGCGAAAATATAATTCGCAATATAAGGGATTATTTGAATCCTCTTTTAGCCTGAACTCTATTATACTCCGTTTACGCCAACGTAGCGTAGCAGGATCAACTTTTTTCACTATACACACGTTTTCAAATTCTTGCTCTTCTACCCATTCCATTAATTGCCAGTGTTCTTTAAATAAAAGAATGGCGATATGTGATTTCTCAGGAAATATTGAGAATTAAAATTCCTATAAATTGGATATGGCCTCGCACAGCGGGTTTGCATGCGAGCACGATACTCATACGATACTTATGCGATGGCTCCTCCGGTAACCCTGTAGATTCCTGAGGTAGAAGTGGCATAACATCCCCTTCGTCACCCTCAAGAGACTGTGTATTCTTTTTGGGAAGCATTTTTTTTCACCAATTACTTACAATGCGTGGTCGATATGTTCAGTAACAACTGTCAAAACGAACTGAACCTTTGACGAAAAAATTAAGAAATAATCTTTTTCGTTAATATCGGATGTTGACAAAAAAATAATAAAACAATATGTTCGATAGCGGTGAGAAACGAGATCTCTTTTACGATCATAACTGTAAACATTTCTCTCCGAGTATTAAATATCTTTGAAAATAGAAAGAAATATTTTGAATTTATGAAGCGAGTAAAAAATTCCCGAAACAAATTCTAAGTAGTCACAATTACGAAAAAATAAGATATCGATAATGTTCCATACTCAAAAGAATAAGATAGACTTCGTCATGCGAGAAAAGTAAAATGATATCCCTTTTTTTCACTCATATCTCTAAATAGTTTTTTTTTGAGAAAACAAAGGCTTATAAAGGCAAATCATCTGCGTTTTATGAATTTTTCAAATTCACTGTTGGAAAGACAAAACTTATCTTCTCGTAAAGATATCCGAATTAATATTGTCATTGTTATAAAAGTAAGAATGATTTTAAAATAAAGTACGAACATTATTCTAAGAAATTATTTGCCTTATATAAGGAGAGGTTAAAATTAATTTTATCTATCAGAATATCTTAGACTGTTTTTTCTTACGAGTATATAAGATTTAAAAATTTGTTTATTCTATTCAAATATTAGTCGCACTGAATATTATTTTCTATTTAAAATATTATACGTTTTTTAGATTCAAATAAAAATCTATATTATGAAGCAACAATATTTTTAATATTTGATAATATTAAAATTTATTAATATAAAATTTGTTATATATTATTTATTATCATACGTTTTACGGATTCAAAAGAAAAATCTAGAAATTTATGTAAATAGTTTAATATATTAATATGTTATTAAATACTATATTGGATTTTTAGATGTAAAAAATAATTGTATCGAAGGAAATAAAACTTGCGTTTTAAAAATAAAGCATTACTTATTGTATTACTATATATATTCTTACGATAAAAGAGAGGTCATATAGAACACTGTAAGTAAGAAAGAAAAAGATTTTTCGATGGATTACAACAAGGAAAATATGTACTTTTTTCTCATACTAATCTCATATACACGCTCTCTCTCTGATTTTGATAATTTTTAGTATATGTATACATATTTATGTCGTCGTACCAGGTATTCGGCGTTGTACGTGCAAAAGTTAAATGGGTATTGGGGTTACATACATTTCAATTCGTAGCACAACTATATTCAGTTTGCTATACTTCACATAAAAAAATATAGATAATTCCATACCTCACATGGTGACGTATGGAGTCATCTATACGTCACGCTATAAGGTAGTAATTAGCTATGACGCGATCGTTGAAGTCGTAAAATTGGTTAGTTTAATCGGCGTGTTTTGTTTTTTCTTTTGACATTTTGTTTTTTAATAAATTTAAAAATTATGAAAAAAAAAAATTGATTAATTATAAAAAAAAAATAGTGCAAATAATGAAAAAAATTAGTATAAATAACAAATAAATAATAATTATAGTGAAAGTAAAACAGTGAAGAAAAAAAATTAAATATAAAATTTTCGTAATATGCGTGGACAACTTGTCAAATTTGTGACACATAAATGACGGTTCCGCAGTCGATCCGAGTCTACACTGTTACCATACGTTTATTCAAATTGAAATCAAAAGAAAGAAGGATTGCGAATTTACACATTTATAATTTTATAGTCCCTCATACCTGCTACAACGACATACAATCATCTACGCCATTTCGAACAGCAGTCAATCTCGGGCGCGCTTCGCGCGCCCTCGACTGTCTACTGTTCTCGCAACAAACTCGCCCCGTATTCATCCTTCTTACTCCCAAATGACGTATATAACTAATATTCTCTTGTATATAAAATATATATATATATATATATATATATATATATATATATGTGTGTGTGTGTGTGTGTGTGTGTGTGTGTGTGTGTGTGTGTGTGTGTGTGTGTGTGTAATTCTATTCATTACACATTTTTTCATCTTAAATGTCAGTAAAACAAAATATTTTTTAATTTATAATAGAAAAATTAATATTAAATTTATTTAAACAATTTTTAATTTGATTGTAATATTTTAATATATAGAAAAAAATTTATTATTGTTTCACTATTATTATTACTGCATAATAAATAAATGTGTATGAGAGTGTAATTCTATTCATTGCACATATTTTAATCTTAAATCTCAGTAAAGCCAAATATTTTTAATTTTATAATAGAAAAAATTAATATTAAATTTACTTAATCAATTTTTAATTTCGTTGTAATTTTTTAATATATAGAATAAAATTTATTATTGTTTTACTATTATTATTTACTGCAAAATAAATAAATTTTTGTAAAAATTAATACCGATCTAATTTAAAGTTTCTATGAGAACCTAATACTAAGATGAGAAAGAGAGAGAAAAAGTTACTTGTTTTTACTTTTTTAATCATAAATAGCTATAAGAATAGGAATGGGGTATGAAATCAAGATAAAATCAGTTTTCAATTTATTTTATTGAATTTTTTCATAACCAGAAAGGTAACAAAAATTTTTCGGTTATATAACAACACATTTTTAATAAACCACAGCAAGTTTTTTTGTTTCTTTTTTGGTTACAACGTTGAGCTTTTTGACTTCATCTGATTGCGCTAAATCGTGGTTTAAGGTTTAAGGTTTTTACTTAAAATTCCTTTCTGTACATGATTTTTAAAAAATTACCATTTTAATATATTACACAAATTATTACGATTTTTTATTCATTGCTTATAACTTTTGTTACAAATATTGAATAAAGACAGAAATCAGAAATAAAATATTCAGTACAAATCACGAAATCATACTACGCTATAAAAGACTCTCTTATATGCTCTCACTGTTGGTGCTCATGTAACACAATTGAATACAAAAAAACTTACTTTTTGATTTTACTCCACTTATTAATTCATGATATACCAAAATTTTCAAAGTTGAATAAATATCTGAATCACTGTCCGTGTCACGTGAAAGAAGTTCTAAAGCTATATAGAATCATAATTAAATATAAAATGAGTACAAAATTTTGAGCATCATATTTACAAAATTTCTAATTGAAGTACATAGTGAATATTAATAAATATAATATGTAATAATATATATTAATATATTAAATATATTAATAATTTGAAATGTATTATATTTTTTGATTATTTATTATTATCCATTTTAATATAATTCTGTGTTGTCTAATTGAAAAGAAATAAAAATTCTTTTAATGTGCAAATTCGTAACAAAAAATTGTAGAGTTCAGTGGAGTAGTGGCTAAGGCGCGTGACTCGTATTCCCGTTGGCGCGGGATCGATTCTCCGTCTGGTCGCTTTTTCGCTGACACTGCCGTGGGCTGACACCACGTTAAATAATACGTCACATTGTGTTGTTTTAAAAATGAATTTCTATGTGTTATAAAGGACAGTAATGCCCGTGGATATAATTAAAAAAAAAAAAAAAAAAAAAAAAAAAAAAAAAAAATCATTTTTAATATATTACAAAAATCAAATATTACTAGTTTTATTCAATATCCATATCGAATACTATATTATTAACAATATCGACTAAAAACAGAAATTATAATTGAAATATTCGACATATAATCATGCTTATCTTATGTTACAATTTTTTAAAAATCTGGATTTTTAGTAAAAACGATAAATTTTATATCGTCGATTCCCTGCTACTCAAATAATATATGTACAAAAATCACTATGTTTTTTATTATTTCGTTAGATATTCGATTATGTATTGATTAATCGTGCTACTGATCCTACCGATGTGATTTTTGAAACATATATTCATTGCAGCATTAGAAACCTAATGGTATTTAATTATAAAAATTAATTTATATTTTTTTTTTTTTTTTTTTTTTTTTTTTTATTATATCTACGGGCATTACTGCCCTTTTTAACACATAAAAATTCATTTTTAAAACAACACAATTTGACGTATTATTTAACGTGGTGTCAGCCCACGGCAGAGACAGCGAAAAAGCGACCAGACGGGGAATCGATCCCGCGCCAACGGGAATACGAATATTTGATATTTAATAGATTTAAAAATGTAATTTTAGGGTTTGTCATTATACACAACACGTAGGACATAAAACACTGTTTATTTTTAAATGAGTCATACATAAATTACAGTTTTTTAAAAATCGTGAATTTTGTAAAAACAAGAAATTTTACAATACCGTTTGAATCCTTGCTAGCCAAATAATATATGTACCAAAAATAACCACGATATCTTTATTAGATTGATAGATAATCGATCATGTAGGGATTTTTGATCTATTGATCTTAGAGAGATGATTTTTCATACATATATTATTTGGACAGTAGAGTACCGAGTGGTATTGTAAAATTTCTTGTTTTTCTAAAATTCACGATTTTAAAAATTTGTAATTTATGTATGACTCATTAGATAAAAAAAGCAGAGTTGTATGCTCTAAGTGTTGCGTACGATGACACATTCCAAAATTACAATTTTTAAAATCTATCAATTATCAATATAAATTAATTTTTATAATGCCATCCGGATTTTAATATTTCAATGAGTATATATTCCAAAAATCACCTCACCACGATCAATATAACAAGATTCGATTCATAATCGAATATTTATCGATCCAAGAATAATATCAGAGTGAATTTTAGTACCAATATTATTTGAATAGTAAGGAATCGAATGAAATCGTAAAATTTCATATTTTATCAAAATTTGCGATTTTTAAAAATTGTAATTTATGTATGACTCATTAGATAAAGTAACTCTGTATGCTCTATTCTCTTAATGATGCCTGCAGGATTATAGTAATTTTAAATTGAAGTATACCAAACATTTAAATTTTTAATTTTAAAACTTTCTTTTCATTAACATTGCCCTTTGTATAATAATATGATATACAATAAATAGTATCTATCTATCTATCTAACATGTCTTGTTCATTACAGTGGTATATACATACAACTAGATGTATATATTTTTGTTAAAATATTAATTAAAGTATCATATGATTGAAATAAGTAAGTTTTTTATTGCAAGAAATATTATTATAGTAAATAATACGTTAATTTAATGTTATTGATAAATTATTCAAGGGTTTTTTTATATCCTCTTTCTAAATGAATTGTGGTGCGGAATAAATTATTAATAATAAATTTTATGGTGATATTATTAATTTTATTACTATCCAAAAATTAAAATTTTTTAAGAAATCTTAAGAATTTTCAAGATACCTTTATCATGTAAAAAATATTTTTATAAATATCCTGTCTGAGTTTGTATTGTAAATTTTTCTTGTTGGAAAAGAAATATCTTCTTTCATAGGATCAAAAAAAAATATTGGAGGGCGCATTAATTGTTACCAATCTTCTTCGTTAAAATTTATATTTCTTCTAAGAAATCTAATTATTTTAAAAAAATGTTTTTATCATATGAAGAATATTTTTATAAATATCCTGCCGGTGTTTCAATTCAAAGTTTTGGTTGTCGGAAAGGATATCTTCTTTCTCGGGTTCAAGAAGTGAAAAAAAAAATATCTTTATTAAATAAAGTATATTTTTTATTCACCACCTATATTAATCCATTGATTCTTAGAAGATGAAATTTCGTTGGAGAAATATAAGATATTTTTTAATTAATCTGTTGATGAAAAAATATCTTTTCGCTCTCTCCATCGTATGTCATCCAAAGAAAAAAGAGATCTACTTACACTCTAAAAAAGTGGTGTGTGTGTGTGTGTGTGTATGAAATTACAATCGCGCCGTGCCGCCGCCGCAGCCACCGCCGATCACTCGCGTTAAATATATCAAGCTTAGGTGTGAAGCAGACATTATTAATGAAACTTGCAAGGTGGATACTTGGTTTAAACATCCATTTACATGTATAGTCAGTGGACCTACGGGGTTGTGGTATATATACACACTCAATTATTATATTGCTTTGTTTATATTAAAAATCCAATAGTTAGTTTAAATAAATAAGTCAATATCGTATCTTGTGGTGTGTGTGAGTGTGTGTGTATGTGTGTGAAATTACAATCGCGCCGCGCCACTCAATTATTATATTGCTTTGTTTATATTAACAATCCAATAATTTGTTTAAGGCGGTAATATTAAGACTCTGAAGTCAGTTGAGCATACTGAATAAAAATAGTATAATATCATTTTTAATATAATTAAATAATATTTATAAAATGAGATTATTAATTTTAATGATTAATAAAGTATCTCTGGATAATTAAAAATATTGTTTTTTATTATTCTATTTGGATGTGTGTACACATGATTATCGTAGTTGATTTTCATTTGGCAACAGTGTGTCCGTTTCACTAAGTGTATATCTATATATATATACGGACATAACCACCAATTTCAAATTTCAAATTATTTATGTTTATTTTGCAAAATGGCTCCGAAACATTGTACGCGAATGATACGAGGAAAAAGAAAAGGCCAATTTGCCAAAAAAAAAGTAGTTGCGGCTATTGAAAACGTAGTAAAAGCAGTTTCAGCTTATAGAAAACAACGAGAAATTAAGATTAATCAAGAGATAGAGGTAAGAAATACAAAACATGAAGAAATCAGTATTGCCTAGCTATTTATTATTATTAATAATTATATAACAATAATTATAGTTGATTGTTTTTCTATCTATTAGAATATGAGCTTTATATATTTTTTCTTCTACTTTTATTTTTTCATAGGAACAAAATTCAACTCATATTTTTTCACAAAAACGCATAGTAGACTTGGATACTTTAGCGAAAGAGTTATGGTGCAAAGTATGTAATATTCAACTATCTTTAAGATACATAGAGAAAGAGCAGAGGTGTGGAATGGCAAGCGAACTGCATGTAAAATGTATTCAATGCCAGTCAATGTATTTTGTTAATACCAATCAAAAATCTGATAACCTTGAAATCAAATATGCTATCAATGCAGAGGCAGCATTTGGTAAGAATATGTACATTTACAAAATTATTGATTGATATTTATATTGCATATTATATTATTAGGAATGCTTGATGCTGGTATTGGTGAGACACATGTAAACACTTTTTTATCTGCGATGAATATACCACCATTTTCGCCTCAATTATTGAAAAAACATGAAAGGATAGTAGGACGTGCGATTGAAGCAACCGCCCAGGAATCGTGCATACACAGTATCCGTATGGAGAAAAATAAGACTTTGGAAATATTAAATACAGAGTAAGTTAGTGAAATTTATCTGCAAAAGAATCATTTTTGAGAATATGATGTGATTCGATTTTTATTATTTAATCAAGTTTTATAGATTTTTTACAATGATTAATTTTTATTTTTACAAATTAAGAAATTGTTGCCAATTTTTTGCTTTTATTTTTACAACGAATTATTATCTTAAATGAAGGAAAAATCGATTTTTTTCATAAATTATAAGATAATGCTTATATTTATCATTTATTTACTAGTACATTGTAATATTTATATTTATATTTTATAAGAGAATATGAGAATTAGAAAATAAGTAGATGACATGTACTTTAATTTAATAAGCTATTTTACTTAGAAAATAAATATAAGTTGAATATTTGAGCCATGTACATTAAAACATGTTAGAAAATAAAAATATTTAGAAAACATAATCAGAAAATCATCATTTTATCACAACATAGATTAGGAATTTTTGTGAGCTAATCATTTTTATAGTTTCTTTAAGCACAATCTTCATAAGACAATTTTTTAAGACCTTTTTTAATCGAATGTTTTTAATTAAATTCAAATGAATTTTTCAATTCTATGATAATTTATTTTATTTTGAATGTAAAATCTATATGATACATATTTTAATTTTCTTGTAATTTCTTAATTTTAATCAAAATGTATATAATAATTAATTCATAATTTATTTTATTTTTAATGTGCATAAGTCATCATTTCTATTTTCTTGAGATTTTTTATTCTTATCGAATATTTATATTATAATTAATTCTACTTATTTTGTAAAATTAATTCTTTTATATACTTTTTTATATTCATTTTATTAATTTATGAACAGGAGGGAAGTTAATGATAATATAATCACAGAGAGTCATTTTTCTAATGAACCATGTAAATTGAAGGTTTCTTTTGACGCTGGATGGCAAAAGAGAGGCACGGGTCACGCATATAATAGCTTATCAGGCAAATTGTGCTTTAACAAATATACTTTTAACTTTTTTTATAATATATATATATTCATATTACTTCAATGTGATTTCAATGCTTACTATTATTTTCTAATATTCAATATTTTATATATCACAGGACATGCTACAGTAGTTGGACATTATACAGGTAAAATATTATCATATGCAGTAAGAAGCTCAAAATGCCGTAAATGTAATAGCGGGCATCCGACCAGTGATCATGACTGTCGAAAAAATTATAGTGGTTCAGCAAAAGGAATGGAGCCTGATATGGCAATTCAATTAATTAATAATAACTTATTATTCAAAAATGAAAATGTTATGGTTCATGTTTTAATTGGAGATGATGACTCTAGCACAATTGCCGCAGTGCGTAGATTATCTACTCATGAAATTCAAAAATGGTCAGATTTCAATCACAGCAATAAAGCGCTGACAAGCGCCTTGTATAGCATGAAACTATCGTCAAAATTAATCGAATACTTTTCTCATTGCTTCTCACACGCTGTGAAACAAAATAAAGGTGATCCAAATAAAGTGAGGCTTGCACTGCAATCTGTTGTACCTCATGCATTTGGTGAACATTCTTTATGTAGTGACTGGTGTGCTGGTAAAACTTTGGAAAACAAATATATTCATAAAAATCTGCCAAATGGAAAACCCTTAGAAGATCCGGATCTGCGCATTTCTTTAACAAAAATATTTTCTCGTTTTTCAAATAATGCAGATAAGATTGCTCATTGTGGTTCAACCCAAAAAATGAGTGCATAAATAATGTTATAGCCACTAAAAGTCCAAAAGCAAGATATTATAGTGATTCAGAATCGTTGAACTTTCGCGTGGGTGCAGCAGTATGCCAAGTAAATATTGGATGTACTTATATTACACAAGTGTATAAAAAAAATGAAAATTTTACCAGGCAATGAAACATTGAAATTTCGACAGAAGAAAGACTGCAAACGAATTTTAAAAGCTATTAACGTCAAGAGTATCCATATTAAAAAGAAACGACTACAATTAAAAAAAAAACGATCATCAAAATCAGGTGCGGCTTTTCGAAAAGAAGGTATTACATATGAAAGTAACGTCTCTTTTGATCAAGTTTCCTCAGTACTCCCAGGTTATAATATAATTCATTCTGCCGAAACAAATTTTAATAATTGTAAAATAGTGGTTTTTGATTTAGAAACTACAGGATTACAAAAGTATGATCAAATCTGTCAGGTACAATTATTCATTTATTCCCTTTTCTAAAAATATTTAATAATCAATTAAATTATTGTTTTGATTTATAGATCGCAGCATGTACTGAAGAAACTTCTTTTAATGTTTATATTACACCTTCAAGACGAATATCAAAACAAGCATCTGAAGTCACTGGTTTGCAGATAATCGATGGTGATTTATATTTCCACGAGCAAAAATTACAATCATTTTCAGCTGTGGTTGCTTTTCAAGAATTTTTAAAATATTTAGAAAGTCTCAAATCTCCAATTATTATGGTAGCTCACAATGGATTCCGGTAATATATTTAATCATTTTAAATAATTGATGTTGTTTATGAATGAGAACTTATTTTGTTGTACAGATTCGATGTACCACGTCTACTCAATCTCGCAATCAAAGTGAATCTAATAGTCGAAATGAAGATGTTTGTAAAAGGGTTTGCTGATACACTTATTATTTCCAAAAATTTGCTGTCACAAAGATGTAAAGAAAAACAAAAATTTTCGATTGCCGCACTTGCGCGTGATTTTTTACCTCATGAAAATATAGATAATCTACACAATGCTGTAAATGATGTGCATATTTTGCAAAAATAATGCACGAAATAGGAATTAACGAAGATATTGTTAAAAAAAATACTAAAAGTGTTGCGGAAATCATGAATGCTGAAAAAATTAAAAAAATGAATTTAAATGCGAAAATGTCATTACAGGAATATAGTAATTGTATATCAAAGAATATGATCAATAAAATGGCTAATGCTGGCATAACAAAGCAAGTTTTGCAGCAAACATTTCAAAAAAGTGGTTGTGATGGAATCCGAATACTATTTGCAGAAAGCGTTAATGGTAAACCTCGAATCACTACAAATAAAAAAATTTTACAAAAAATTTGCCAATTGTTCTGAATTGAAAAAAAAATCTATTATGAACTTACTTTTAAAACTGAGTTTAGCCAATTCTAGCGTTTTTATTGATTATATTTCTTAAAAATTTTATTAAATGTTGAAAATTAATGTGTTCAATATATTGATAATATATAAAATAATATTAACGTTTGTGATTATTTATTATAAACTTATAAAATGTTTATTCATGCTATTTATTGTAATTCAATATTACATGTTTGCGTGCGCTTCATATTTTTGTAAGTTTAAAATACTTTGTAATATTATTTTTAATAAAATATGATGATAAAACTTAAGCACTGTTAGTCCAGTAGAATTAGCTCGAAAAACCTTAAAATTTGACTTAATTAGTTACAGGTAACTGAAGTGAAAAATGAGTTCATTAGGTCAAAAGATATTAAAATTTAGAAAGACCCTCAAAATTTGGGCTGGCATATTTTTTTATTAGACAAAAGAATAAATTGTATGCAAAATTTGAAGCAAATCAATCGAGTAGTTTTCAAGATCTAGCTGCAGTAACGAATACGCACACACACATACATACAGACATTTTCTGGTACCACTTTTTTCGGCTCCTTGAGTCCAAATATGTATAAATTAATGAAAAAATAAAAAAAAATTTTTTTCATCGATACAATGCTTTCTCTATGAGAAAGCAAAAAAGAGAGAGACGCTATCTAGAAAACTTACGTATTTTTCTGTTTTCTATGCACGTGACGACAATTACGTGTACTTAAATATGTTTTTTTAATAATTGATATTAATAAACTATATTATTAATATTTTTTTTAATAAAAAGAAAACAATTCTTCTTTTTCTTTTGTTCTAATAAAAACTTTTTTCTCTTTCTTTTTCCCGGTTGTAAATGTTCATATAATATTCATCTGAATTTTCACGTGAATTTTTACGTGAATTTGTACCATCATGTGAACTATAGGTACACAGAGAAAAAAGTAGAGCAAAAATTACAATCCTTTTTGTAAAGCAACCACAGACTGTCATTTTTGCCAAAAATTACCATACTTTATAATAAAATTTATTAGATATATTGTAAAAATTCCTATATAACTTAGGAATTTTTATAATATTTCTAGTAAATTTTATTATAAAGTATGGTAATTTTTGGCTAAAATCACAGTCTGTGGTTGGTTTACGATAAAGTATGGTAATTTTTACAAAAAGTATTGTAAATTTTACTCATTTTTTTTCTCAGTGTATAATGCACCAGAATCTCATGTGTTTTTCACGTGAATTTAAGGTGTAAAAAGTCCGAAATCGTCACGTGAATTTCACATGAATTTATTAATTTATTTTTTTCACCAGCAATTCATCTGACTTTTACCTCAAATTCATAAAAAATGTATATGATTTTCACATGGAATTTGCATAGCTTTCATGTGTCCTTTACGTGATTTTATCCAGAAATCATTGCGATTTGATTTTATAATTATTATATATTTCCGGCGAATTTCGCATGAATTTCAGATAAAATTTACGTTATTTCAGGTAAATTTTACATGATTTTTACCTAAAATTTACATAACTTTCATCAGCACTTCATCTGACTTTTACCTCGAATTCATCAGAAATGTATATGATTTTCACATGGAATTTACATGATTTAAATCAGAAATCATTGCGATTTGATTTTATAATTATTATATATTTCAGGCAAATTTCACGTGAATTTCAGGTAAAATTTACGTTATTTCAGGTAAATTTCACATGATTTTTACCTTAAATTCACATGACTTTCACCAGCGATTCACCCGACTTTTACCTCGAATTCGTCAGAAATATATATGATTTTCACATGGAGTTCGTATGATTTTCATGTGTCATTCACGTGACTTCCTGAAATTCTCCTTATATAATAATTATAAAATCAAATCGTTATAATTTGGAGGTCAAAATCACATGAATGACACATGAAAATCATGTGAATCCCATGTGAAAATCATATTCATTTCTGATAAATTCGGGGTAACAATTACATAAAGTAACAAAAAAACAAAACAGTACATTCAGGGTAACAAAACAAAAACGGCCAAGTGCTTTGGCGCAATGCTTCCTCATAAAGCTCATTGAGTTGGTGTTTATTTTATTTTTATTTTTTAAATGTGACTTCAATGTAAAAGAAATTATTCATCAGCAATCTTTCCTAATATCTTTTATATATAAGCTTACGGCTCTAAAATTAAAACTACACTAAGAAAACCAATTTTCAATAGCTTCCGCACTAGTCAATTGAAAAAATAAATGGTATGGAAAATTGGGTGCAAATCCATCGAGTACTTTTCGAGATCTAAGTAACGAAATAAATACAAACATTTTTTTCAAAATTCAAAATGTTCTAAAATTAAAAATGCGCAAAGAAAATCAGTTTTCAAAAGTTTCTTTTATTTTGGTGATCGAAAATAATTTCCATGAAAATTTTTAAGCAAATTCATAGAGTAGTTTACGTAAAATATCAAAAAAATAAAAATAAAATTCCAAAAAATTTTTTAAATGGCTATTTTATTAAAACTACACTAAGAAAACACATTTTCAATAGCTTCCACATTAGTTGATCAGAATAATAAATTGTATGGAATATTTGAAGTAAATCCATTGAGTACTTTTTGAGATCTAAGTGGCTATATAAATACAAACATTTTTTTCAAAAATTTCAAAATGCTCTAAAATTAAAACTACGCTGAGAAAATCAATTTTCAGAAATTTATTTTATTTCGGGGTTCGAAAATTATTTCTTTGCAAATTTTTATGCAGATTCATAAGGTAATTTACGAAACATTCCAAAAAAATGAAATCCAATTTTTTTTTCTTTTCTTATGAATGACTCTAAAATTAAAACTACTCTAAGAAAACCAATTCTCAATAGCTTCCCCCCAAGTTAGACAAAAAAATAATTTCTATGCAAAATTTTAACCGAATCCATCGAGTAATTTTCGAGATCCAGTTGACTTACTGAACACACACACACACACACACACACACACAAACATTTTCTGGAAATCATTTTTTTTGACTCCTTGAGTCTAAATATACACAAATAAGTGGAAAAATAGGAAAATAATTTTTTCACCGATTCAAGGCTTCCTCTGTGAGAAAACAATAATTATAAAATCAAATCGCAATAAGTTCTGGTTAAAATCACGTGAATGACACATGAAAATTATGTAAATTGCATGTGAAAATCATATACATTTCTGATGAATTTGAGGTAAAAGTCAGATGAATTGCTAGTGAAATTTTTTCACTTATTTGTGTATGTTTGGACTCAGTGAGTCGAAAAAAGTGATTTCCAGAAAATGTCGGTATGTATTTGTGTGTTTATGTGTGTGATATGTATTCAGTAAGCCAATTGGATCTCGAAAACTACTTGATGGATTTGCTTCAAATTTTGCATAGAGTTTATTTTTTTGTCTAACTTTAGGGGAAGCTATTGAGAATTAGTTTTCTCAGCGTAGTTTTAATTTCAGAATCATTTATAAAAAAAGAAAAATTTTGATTTTTCATATTTTTGGGATTTTTTGTAAACTAACTGATGAATCTGCTTAAACATTTGCATGAAAATAATTTTTGAATCCCGAAATAAAATAAATTTCTGAAAATTCACTTTCGTAGCTTAGTTTTAATTTTAGAACATTTTGAAATTTAAAAAAAAAAATGTTTGTATTTATTTAGCCACTTAGATCTCGAAAAGTACTCGATGGATTTGCTTCAAATTTTCCATACAATTGATTTTTTTGATTAACTATTGCGAAACCTATTGAAAATTGATTTTCTTAGCGTAGTCTTTAGAGCCTCAAGAAAACATAAACTGAACATTAGTGATTGAAGGTATAGCATTTGTCCCTAAATTTTTATTAGTATAGTTTTAATTTTAGAGCTTTAAGAAAACATAAACTGAACATTAGTGATCCAAGTTACAGTATACGACCCTAAATTTATGATCACTGATGGAGGATTAAAATGTTAAATATTATAAAATTTATATAAAGTATAGTCCGGATTCGCTGTCATTGTTTAATTAAATTTTGTGTTATTTATTCAAATATTATAACGACTGCGTAAACGCTACTTCGATATCGAAATGGTAACTTGACAATCTTCATTGCTCATGATTGAGATTTATCTATTAATTACATCCTTATAGATGTTATATTATTAATTTTTTTATTACGTTTCATGATAGATAATACGATCAATTTCGTAAGCTTATATATAAAAGATATTAGGAAAAATTGCTGATAAATAATTTTTTTTACATTGAAGTCACATTAAAAAAATAAAATAAACACCAGCTCAATGAGCTCCTTACATGGAAATGATTTTAGAATTGTTAAAAAATGTCCGAATGGAGATATAAATAATAGTTATTTACAGTTATTTACTAGTATTTACTATTAATTACTGTTATTTGCAGTTATTCACACTTATTAACAGTTATTTACAGTTGTTTACAATTATTTACAGTTTTTTATAGTTATTTACAATTATTCATAATTATTTACAGTTATTTACATTTTGAAAAATTTTTTGAATTAGTGAATAATTTAATGTTATCAATAATTATTTACATTTATTTATAGTTATTTATAATTATTTACAATTTTTCATAGTTTTTTACAATTATTTAAAGCTATTCATATTTTAAAAAATTTTCACATATTACATAAAAAAAATTGAATAAAATTGTGAAAATTTTCGAAAATGTAAATAACTGTAAATAAGTGTAAAAAACTGTAAAAAATTATATATAATCGTAAATGAATGTGAATAGTTGTAAAAAAAGTAATAGTCCAGTAGAATTAGACTTTTTGCATGACTTAATTAGTAACAGGCAACTGAAGTGAAAAATGAGTTCATTAGGTCAAAAGATATTAAAATTTAGAAAGACCCTCAAAATTTGGGCTGGCATATTTTTTTAAACAACGTTTTTATGTAAAAAATTGTAAAAAATCGATGTTTTTTGGATCTAGCTCTTTTCGTTTTTTAATAGGGTATATGAAATTTATAATACTTATAAGGGTCTTCAAGACGAATAGTTTAAGCCCTATTACATTAAATTTCGTTAATAATTTATTTAAATAATCGCAAAAATATAGTCAAAAATCGTTAAATGTTCAATAATTTTTTATTCCATAAAAAAAACAGCTACATGCTTGTAACTTTGTAAAAAGTTGCCTTCTATCATCCTTAAGTTCCCATAATTTTTTCAGCAAAAAATATTAATTTGTTTATGAGATATTCAATTTGTTCACTAAAAAGAGGTAAAATGTAGGCCTCAAATGGACCCTATTGCGGTCATTTTAGAAAGAAATGACCATTGTCATTTATGCTCTTTGACACTTATATTTAGTGAAAATAAAAAGTTTGATTGACATTTTTATTATTTTCGCTGTTTAAATGGCGATCGAAAAAAAAATTTTTTTTCTTGATTGTTTTTTAAATTTATATATGAAAAAATAAAAATATTTAAATGCAACTTTTTTATTCTTGTTGCTTAAATTTTAACGCTCATTTTAAAAAAAAAAACGTTATTCTGTGATAATTAGGAGCTGAGATAATTTTTTTTTTTTTAAATTCGCCATTTGTTTATTTACAAAGATTAAGGAATGAAATTTTAATGACGGATCCTTTAATACTTGAACTTTGATATAAGATCATTTTTGATATTAAAATCAGTTTTTTAAAACCTTAAAAGATTGTTTTTAAGTATGTATAGTTTCAATTCTTTTTGAAGAGGGGAGGAACGCGTCATCTTTCGCAAGTACAGAAAAAATTTTTTCGATTACTTCAAATTTGTCTTGTGAAAAAATTTTCTATATCTCAGTGAAATATTAACCGATTTTGATGTTTCTTTTTTTAATCTGGGGTAGCGCGAGATAATATTAACAATCGTTATACTTGTTTAATGATATAAATAAATTAATTTGTTATAAACAATAACAAAAAATATATGCATATTTTTTTTCATTTTTTATATACTTGTAATGTTTATTTTTATAATCTAATAAATAAGTTTCATTTCTTTTATGAAAAAATTAGATTATTATCTTTTTTACAGGCTAATAATTAATACAAACATTGCTCTTATCATAAAAATTCTGACATTATTAAAAAAAAGCTTCTAACCTTGAATATTCAACGAATTTAACGTTTCTTTTTTTGATCTGGGGTTGTGCGAGATAATGTTAAGTATCGTCATTTTTGTTTTATTTAGCAAAACAAATTAATTTATTATAAACAATATATATGAAAAAAATTATTTATTTCATATTTTACGTTAATGGAACGTTCGTATTAATAATTTTATGAAACATAATATCTTTTTCTCTAAAAAATTTAATTATTTTCTTTTTTAAACAATATTATTAATAAAAACATATCTCTTATCATAAAAGCCTTCACATTATTTTTAATAATGTCAGGATTTTTATGATAAGAGCAATGTTTGTATTAATTATTAGCCTGTAAAAAAGATAATAATCTAATTTTTTCATAAAAGAAATGAAACTTATTTATTAGATTATAAAAATAAACATTACAAGTATATAAAAAATGAAAAAAAATATGCATATATTTTTTGTTATTGTTTATAACAAATTAATTTATTTATATCATTGAACAAGTATAACGATTGTTAATATTATCTCGCGCTACCCCAGATTAAAAAAAGAAACATCAAAATCGGTTAATATTTCACTGAGATATAGAAAATTTTTTCACAAGACAAATTTGAAGTAATCGAAAAAATTTTTTCTGTACTTGCGAAAGATGACGCGTTCCTTCCCTCTTCAAAAAGAATTGAAACTATACATACTTAAAAACAATCTTTTAAGGTTTTGTAACGTCTAGTAAGAGAGATTTCCTATTTGAAATCGTTACACTATTATTTTTTTTTTTAATTCGGGATTCTAATTCGGAATCCAGGAGACCTAACTCCGAAATTCCTACTAGTTGTGCATTAATCAATTTTAAAAGAATGTATAAACGTTTTTTCGCATTATATAATTAAATGTGGTTTTTTTTTTTTTTACTTTCTTTTTATTTAGATAAAATTTTAAATAATATTTTAACGAAGCGCGGCGTACTTAGTTGGTGACGGTGACCTTTTGGGAGCCCGTAAGGAAGGTCTGCTCGCACGGGAGCTTTTCCGTCGGTTATAAGGGGTAAGAGGACCCAGGTGACCAGAAAACCCACTGAGGATTTTAGTCACCGATTTTCAACGCACCCACTTTGGATACTGTGCCTCTTAATATTTAATTTAAATATTTAGTTGTTGTATATTAAAAAAAAATTTTTTATATATGATCATATATATGTTTTTTTTTGTATTTATTAATAATATTAATTGATATTATTATATATATATATATATATATATATTATATATAATGACTTTTTATTAAAATAAATATAATTATTAAATGAATAAATATTTAAAATCAATAAAAGGATAAATAGAAATTTTATATAAAGAAAAAAAAAAGAAGAATTAGATAAATTTAATTTTATATTTTATTTGAAACAATAATTTTTACAATTATTTTTTTGATTTTGTATAATAGAAAAAAAACGAAAAATACAAAATAAAGAAATTTTAATATGATTTATAATTTAATAAATTTTAAAATTTGAGAACTTATTCGTATAAGTATTCGTTTGCGAATACTGAAATTTTAATTGATACAATTTTTGTTGATAAAATAAAATTTTGTAAATTAATTAATTATGATTTTTTTTGTAAACTTACTATTTGAATTCTTCTACCAAATGGGGCGCACCAGAGAGAGAGAGTATGGTGTCCGTTTAGATCCACTGGTTTCAGATGTTCTTGAAGTAGCTTGATGATTTGTCGTGCCTTGGGTTGAAGACCGGAGTTGATACCTGGTAGTTGAAGCCTGAATCGAAACTGATTGACAGTGATTGATGGATCTGACAGCTCGATTCAGTTTCTGTTGTCTTCCCCTTTCTTTGCCCCTCTTCTCAGCATCTTCTGAATTCTGAAGTGCTGATTGGCATTGTCCGTGAGTGTGGGTGTGGTCAATGACCTTGTTGTCCCTTTCTCTCTATTTTCTAAGGGTTCCGACTTTTCCAGTTAGGGGTGGTTACTGTCGAGTGTTTCCTCTCTCTTTCTAGATTTCTATATCTTTCTCTCTCTGATGTTTCCCATCCTTTTCTAATTTTCTAACGGAAAATTTTGAAATACCTCTATATTTATCTATATATATATATTTATTTATTTGTTATTTTATATATATAATAACAAAAATGTTAATAAGGATCGTTAAAGCAAAAATTTTAAAATTATTAGAAAAACAAAAATAAAATTTATTAATAAATGAAAGTAATTATAAGATATATATATATATATATAGATTTACAATAATTATTGTAATTTTATGGTAAAACAAAATTATAAAAGTAAAATAGTTATTATTTAAACAATATATATATATTCGTATTTTATGTATATAGGCGAAAAGTATTGTAAAAAGAGAAAGTTGTAAATAGACGCTACACGTGTTTTGGAACATCGGCCGTACGCAAAGTGACGCTACATACATGTTTTTATATTTATGTGTTATTTACCTAAATATTATTGTTATTTTGCAATATTTCATTTTGTGAAGATATGTTATGAGTATTAAATTTTCGTTATTCAATATTGGTTTATTCGATTGAATTTTATTTTTGGTGATGTTCTCGATAGCATCATTATTTTGTTGGCGTTTTTCATGAAAGAAATTGATGAGTCATTGCATATGTATACGCATACGTATATTCTTTTTCACAAAAGTTTTCCTTTATAACAGTAATTATTGTTTTATTAGTTTTAAATAAATTATATGAGAAAAGTATTAATATTTTTTTATGGATGTGAATATTATAAAAAATTAAAAAAAATATTAAGTATGTGTATACATATTTACAATAGTAAACGTTTAATATATATATATATATATATATATATATTATATATTTTAAAAATATCGTTTGAATACAAAAGGAGAAAAGAAAATGTTTATATAAAAAAAAAATTGAATAATTATTTAGTAGTTATGCGCGAGTAAACGATTATTAACATAATGTTTTGAATTATAAACAAGCGTAGCACGTGTTTTGGAAACCACGTGTTTGTTTGGCATCTGTAGTATACGAAGGGACGCTATGTGTACATTTTTATTTTTTATTCGTTATTTCTTTAAATGTTTATTGTTAATTTGTGATTTTTATTCTATTAAAGTATTCTTTGGATATTGAACATTATTATTCATTAGTAGTTTGTTACATTCAATCTTATTTATTTCGTGAATTTTCGATAGCATCATTTTTTTTATAAAAGAGAATTGAAGCGTCATATATATATATATATATATATATATATATATATATATATATATATATATGTAGGTATGCTTAAAAATTTCGTATATGTATTTGCAGAAGAGTTTTTCTTTTATTTACAATGTTAAATTATTTATCATTTTGGTAACTTGTTTTAAGATAAAATGTATGAGGAAAAATATAATCATTTTTATTGTAATTAAATATATATATATATATATATATATACGCTTGCATATACATCATTTACCTACATATATATATATATATATATATATATATATATATATATTCGTATGGTTATGCATGCTTAATATTAATCTATTGTTGTTTTGTTGCCTTTCTAATAACAACAAAAAAAAAGAACTGTTGAGTATGACACATTCCTTTGTTTGATTTACATTTGTCATTATTAATTTTTAAATGGTATGTTAACAATTTTTATTTAATGAAGCATTGTGACAAAACTATTTTTAGTATTTCTAGCGTTCTTCCAATAATTTCGTTATTTATTTACATTGATTTTCATAAAATAGAAAGTTTATTGTTTTTTTTTTTTCGAAGTATTGAGTTTATTACTGTTGGACATCTCAGATTATGGACGCTTAAACTAAATTCTAATAGCTACGGTATAACCTAATTATTAATTAAAAATAATAAAAGAAAAATAACAATGAAAGATATAATAAATGAAAAGAAAAATATAATAGTAAATACTAATATTAATTTAGAATTACTTTTCTTAAAAATTAGGATGATTAAAAAAAAAAAAATATGGGAAGAAAAATTGAATTATATTATAATTAATAACCAAAAGGAAATTATGAAAATACAAATTTTATAGATACATTTTTTTGTTTTATGGTTTATGTAACACATAATTTTTATTGAAAATTTTTTTTTGTTTCTTTTTTTTTATACGTATCTTAATAAAAGAGAACGAAATTTTTCTATGCGGAAATGTGGGTACATTCGCTTATTTTATTCTTATCTGTTAAAAATAATTAAAAAAAAATGATAGTAATAGTAGCGCGACATTACAGTTTTAAAAAACTGATTTTAATATCAGAAATGATCTTATATCAAAGTTCAAGTATTAAAGGATCCGTCATTAAAATTTCATTCCTTAATCTTTGTAAATAAACAAATGGCGAATTTAAAAAAAAAAAAAATTATCTCAGCTCCTAATTATCACAGAATAACGTTTTTTTTTTTAAAATGAGCGTTAAAATTTAAGCAACAAGAATAAAAAAGTTGCATTTAAATATTTTTATTTTTTCATATATAAATTTAAAAAACAATCAAGAAAAAAATTTTTTTTTTTCGATCGCCATTTAAACAGCGAAAATAATAAAAATGTCAATCAAACTTTTTATTTTCACTAAATATAAGTGTCAAAGAGCATAAATGACAATGGTCATTTCTTTCTAAAATGACCGCAATAGGGTCCATTTGAGGCCTACATTTTACCTCTTTTTAGTGAACAAATTGAATATCTCATAAACAAATTAATATTTTTTGCTGAAAAAATTATGGGAACTTAAGGATGATAGAAGGCAACTTTTTACAAAGTTACAAGCATGTAGCTGTTTTTTTTATGGAATAAAAAATTATTGAACATTTAACGATTTTTGACTATATTTTTGCGATTATTTAAATAAATTATTAACGAAATTTAATGTAATAGGGCTTAAACTATTCGTCTTGAAGACCCTTATAAGTATTATAAATTTCATATACCCTATTAAAAAACGAAAAGAGCTAGATCCAAAAAACATCGATTTTTCACAATTTTTTACATAAAAACGTTGTTTAAAAAAATATGCCAGCCCAAATTTTGAGGGTCTTTCTAAATTTTAATATCTTTTGACCTAATGAACTCATTTTTCACTTCAGTTGCCTGTTACTAATTAAGTCAAATTTTAAGGTTTTTTGAGCTAATTCTACTGGACTATAAATAAATGTAAATAACTGTAAATAAATATAAATAACTGTAAATAACATTAAACTATTGTAAATAACTGTTATTTATGTCTTAATTCTGACATTTTTTAACACTTATATACAGTTATTTACATTTATTTACAGTTATTAACACTTATTTACAATTATTATTTCCAGAAATTATTTCCATATGGGTCTATGAGGAAGCATTGCTCCAAAACACTTGGCAGTGTTTTTATATTCAAAAAGAGAAATTTTAGGTTTTTTCAAAGTTTTTTATATTTTTACTTCTGATTTTTCGTTATTTTTCCTTTTTTTATGTAAATACCTTTTTTATTTAATACGCTGTGCAATAAGAAGACTTTTGAGCTTGAAGATAAAGATAGCTGCTGCAGCGACGCTGAAGGCTCAGAAGTCTTTGTTGCTGACAATAATGGCGGTGTCAGCTTTCTTGTAGCCTTCCTTTCATCAGTAATGTCGTTTTCCTCGTTCTTGTTCGGCGGCTTCACCAAATGTAGGTATTAGGTATATGATTAGTGCTGGATTACACCAGATAGCCTACTATATCGAGGTTGCGGATGAGGACAAAGTTTGATGAATTAAATGTACCTGGCCCCTTGCTCCAGAGTGATAAACTATATAGTACTATCTTTGTTTGGTACGTTAATTTTATATATGCTAAAGAAAGACAGCAATATGTGGTATATCGTTCGGGAGCATCCTCCCTGGATAGAACGACAAAAAGTTATTAGTAAAAAGGCTTTATTGTGTCGTCAATTATTGGCTCTCGTGAGTATAGCGTCAAGAATCTAAGGCACGACTAACTTATATGTTGCGCGTTCTTACCAGGGTTGGTTTAGCGTTAATGTACGATCACAGTTCATGACTGTAACAGCGCCACCGCGACTTGATTTTTAACTAACACACGAGTTCGAAATTAAAATTCGGATACTTTTATTGTAATTTAATATTGCAAAATAAAATATTTCTTTGATTTTTCCTAATACATATCTTTATTTGTTGAAAAAAATTTATTTTTCATTAATATAACGTTAAAATGATTTGGATTTAAATTTCGAACTCGAGTGTTAGTTAAAAATCAAGTCGCGGTGGCGCTGTTACTCGCTGTTACAGTCATGAACTGTGATCGTACATTAACGCTAAACCAACCCTGGTTCTTACACGCTTCGAAACTTCTTAATTGATATACGATTCTCTTTCTGTCTTTCTCCTATCTGCGCCTGCGCAGTGGCGCTTACATGTACACTATGCCTACATTTAAAGGCCGGTTTTCAAATCTCGCGATGCGCAACGGAAAGCGCGGCAAATAAAAAAGATTTAGTAAAAAATACTGTAAAAATTTTTTTTTTAATTTAAAATAAATTATTTAATCAACCTAATTTATAAGCTTCTTAAAAATTGTAATAAATACGTAATTTTTTTTATTAACTTAAAATAAGTAATAATACCAAATTTTAAAGAAAATTCATTTTATTTATTTTATTTTTTTTTTAATATTAAATATTATTTCTGATGTAGAATATAATAGAGCCTATTAATATATAAAATGAAAAAAAATGCGTGATACATTCCCTGTTGAAAAGGACCCATAGAATCCAATAAAAATTTGGTATGTCCAATTTGACAAAAAAAGAGTTGAAGAAAGGTGTCATTTCATTTTAGGCTAAAAAGAGGCGTCGTTTCTTTTTATATATTTAATTTATTCACTTAATTTATATAAATTTTGTAACCAATTAATTTTTTTAGAAGTCCATTACATAATAAAATACAAAAAATTTTTTTTTGACATAACACTTTTTTTTTAATTGAAATGAAACAAAACCTATTTTTAATCCAAAATAAAATAACATCTTTCTTCAACTCTAAATGAAATAGCACCTTCCTTCAACCAAAATTGAAATGGTACTTTTTTAAACAAAACATTCTTTAAAGTTAAGATTTTATATGAATTTGTATGAGCATTGACATATCTAATGACATTTTTTTGTTTTCACTAACCTACGAATCGATGTCACTCGTGTCATATACGGCCATGCTGAGCGATATCTCGATGATATTCAATTGTCCAATATTCCCTTAGGAAGTTTAGATATGTTAATATTTCCTAAGGGAGTATTGGCAGAGAGAATATCGTCGAGATATTAGCATGAACGTATGCAACCAACTACGAAATAAAAATGTAATTTAAAAAGTAAAATTATTTTTTCGTCTACAGATGTCGCCAGTATTATGAATTAATTATTATTCGTTCCAATTTAATAAAATTGACTCATTTCATTAGGAATTTAGAAAAGTCGATTCGGTTTCTTTCAACGATATTAAAATTTCTAAAACTACGTATATGTAATAATCGATACATGACAAAATATTTTTATCGATTACTAAATACTATGCGTGCACTATCTTGTTAATCATATTTCCTCGATCTGGAGGATATCCTGACCACCTAGACATCATAACCAGGAAGTGACAAAAATTTCTATATTTTGAATTATAACACTAGATATGATTTCTCATGAATGATGTTTTGTCTACCTGGAGGTCATCCTGGCCACCTGGAAATCATCTTCAAGAAGTAAAAAATATTTCTATATTTTCTATTTTAACACTAGATATGATTTCTCATGAATGATGTTTCGTCAACCTGGAGGTCATCCTGGCCACCTGGACATCATTTCTAGGAAGTAACCAATATTTCTATATTTTCAATTATAATAATAGATATGCTTTCTCATGAATGATGTTTTGTCGACATAGAGGTCATCCTGGCCACCTGGACATCATCTCCAGGAAGTAACAAATATTTCTATATTTTCAATTATGACACTAGATATGCTTTCTCATGAATGATGTTTCGTCGACCTGGAGGTCATCCTGGCCACCTGGACATCATCATTAAAAAGTGACAGAAATATATATATCTGTCAAAATATTGAAATTGCTAAAAGTTTGAAAACATATTTCATTTGACACCTAAAAAATACTAAATAATGTTTATAATTTTAGGTCAAAAGGATCAAAAGTTTGACATAATGGAATAATACTAATTTTTTATATTTTTCATTATATTTATTCACGAATTTTTTTATTGAGAACTATTCACTTATAGTAAAAACTTAATATGATACTTTTTGTTGGAAATAACATATAGAAAGCACCTATATTTTTGAAAATTATAACATTTAGATATTTGAAATTATCTGATTCTTTTAAACATATTATTTAGCATACCCAGAAACTGACCAGGTTGTTTTGCTTTTAAAAGGCTTATTTTAATTTTATTGTAAAAAACTAAATAATTTTGACGCCGTCAGGGAAGATTTATGAAAACTTTTTAATTAACGACGAAAAAGTATCAAAAAATAGTCATTTTTAACTTTTTCATTATATCTATATTTTTATTTTTGAAAAAAATTATGAAAAGGTTTATAATTTAAAATGATACATGCGATATATTTTAATTTCTATACATTGTAATTCAAGACATTATGAAGCGACTGTAAAGCACAATCATAATAAGCGATACAAAGAAGATATTTGTATATTCAAAAATCTCATTTTTAATAGATGGGATTTAATTGATAAAGCGAGAAAAAAGTAGTTTTCTCTCGCAAATTCAGGGGGCGAAAAGTTCTTAACTTCCGCCAAATTTAATTTATTTTAAAATAATAGGGCGAAAAGTACTTTTCTCTAGCAACTTAAATTTCTCGCAAATTAAGCAGGAGAAAAGTAGTTTTTCTCTCGTAAATTCAGTAGGTGAAAAGTTCTTTACTGCAGTCAAATTAAAATTATATAAATTTGTATTTTTTATTACCACTTTAAGCAAAAACAAATTTCATTTGAGTTTATTACCATTATGGCCATGACAAAACTGCTCACTTTCTAATAATGTTTTTAATCCTAACTCATGGATAAACGATCCGTTGAATCGATTTTTTTTTGCAGCAAAGAAAAAGTTTTCAAACTCTAGTGCCGTCAACTCAAGAAATGTACCAAAATACTGTACACTTACCGTTAAATGATTTTTTCGGAAGGTGCACCTAATTGACAACGTCGCATATTTAGTCTATGGCGTAAGCAAACTATGAATTATACATCGTGTTTCGAATCATCAATCTTTGCAACTTCGTCAATTGCACTCTGTTGATAAAACAGCATCAATATTTTTTAATTATTCTGTCAAATTTATAATTATATAAAAAAAATGAATTAAAACTAAATTTTAATTTGAATTATTCTGTTAAATATATAATTGTATAAAAAAAATTAATTGATAATAAATTTTAATAATTATAAATAATTATAAAATTAAAAAATTAAGCAAAATTTGGTCTTTATTTAAAACTTCAAATAATATAACATAAAACTTTTATAATTTTTTATTATCAAAATATTTGAGAAAATTTATGATTTTTTAAAAAATAATTAACCACATAAATTACAATACAATTTAAATTTATAATTGTAATACATAAACTATATTATAAAACAACTTTTTATTTATTAAATATATAAATATGCATATATCTGAAATAAACATGATCTACAAACTTCATGCTTGAATAAACTTCTAATTTTTCTATTATGAATAATTATACTAATTTTAATACAGTTAGTATGACATAATGAGCGCCTTCTAAATATAATAGTTGACAGAACCATTGCTTTCAATATTTACATAATTTTATTCAATTATTTTTAATAAAATTATACATAAATTAATGATTGATAAAATTATTGTTGTAATTTCAGTGGACTCTCGATACAACAGATCACGATATAAGAGAATCCGAGCTCTTTCCCCTAAATATGAGCGTGGCCTTAAGTACAGTCATCCCTCCGAATAAGCGCATAGAAGCCCCCAAGGGGAAGAGGTTTTCCACGAATCGGGGTTCCCTCACCTCGCGTACATAGATCCTTTTTTCCTGACTTGCTATCTCTCTTGCACATTTTAGGTTTAGTGCTTCTCAATAAGCGTATTGGCGATAGTCCCTTAAATTGCCGTACATTTATTGTTTTAACGGCTACTGTTTGAGAGCAGACACGTGTCATAAGTACAGAAACACTCAGTGAGTGTGTAAAAATGTCAGACTCGATTGAAAAAATCAAACGCGAAAATTCTTTTGTTCAAGCAGGTGCTATTGATGCCAAAAATGAAAGTGATTCCGTGAAAGTGAGTGTCGAAGAACCTGTAGCAAAAAAACGCAATTCAAAACAATTTTCAGAATGATTTTCAAAATGAATTTCTAATAACAAAAGCTTACAATATTTTCTCAGAAAACATTTAATAAAAGTAAATAAACGTTAGAATTAATAAAACTATAAATATTTATTATAAATATATTTATAAAAATTTTTAATAAAAATTTATGCTTCAATAAAAAATTTCGTTAAAAAAATATTAAGATTTTATTTGAAATGTAAATTTTAAATCCTCTATGAGCGATTGCGCTTATTGAGAAGCAGTCCGCAAAAGTTTAGTGAGCTCGGACTTGGTAGTCGCAGTGGGGGCATGGCTCACGAGCAAACATAGGGGTATGCGCTTATTGCGGATGCGCTTATTCGGAGGGATGACTATATTCGTGTTCTCTCACCACTATGAAAGTGAGAGGGATATAATACACACGCATGTTGAATAAAGCTCACACAACGAGACAGTGCACAGGAAAAGATCTTTTCTTTAAAACAAAGTGTAAAATTTAGCGACCTCTTACGGCAGAGTGCTTGCTTACTATAATAGAAAGAACTTGATGTTATTTGTTACTTATGTTAGTGACTCGTTGATTTCACGGTCGAGCACTCTGATTTTCTGTGCATCGTATTGAAGCATCAAGTATGGAAGTGTAAGATATAAGAATGTACAAATGTTCATCAAACATTTTCAGTCGTGTGCACTGAGAAATCAAGTGCACGCATGCTCAAGGAACGTTCACATGAATGAAGAATCTGCATGAAGGAACAGCACTTCCAACGAACGAGCTCTTCATTCTATTACAGTGGTCTTACCCGGAATCTCTAGATGTAAATTTTAATATATCTATATTATAAAGTCTGGAAACAGACTATCAGAGGGCAGAAAAGCGCGTACACTGAGTTTTTAAGAAAAAATCTTTATCCGTGTGGGCGTGGATATCACTCTTGACTCGAGCGTGTTGGGGACTCTTTGTATAAGAGGATTTCCAAGAAAATTCCTCTCCTACAGCCCCGTTGATTTTCTTGTATCGAGAGTCTACTGTAATCAATTCTGAATCAGAGTTATGTATACGGGCTCCATTAATAGTTATTTTAACAGCAGCATGAAACCCCAGATCAACTTCAGTATCTGCAACTTCTCGAGTAGTTGATAAAGTGACAAACAAGTAAATTGTAACTACTTCGCTTGCAAACAGTAGAAGCAAGACATGCATTTCATTTCTTTCTACACGAATGCTTATTAATTAACTACTCAGTAAGTTAATGGATTCGTTCCAGTATGCTTCTGTTTCAATATCCTATCTTGTATCCGCAAGGATATATATTTTCACTGAATATAAATTTGACCGCTGAATTGTAAACTTTAAATTTCTTGACAAGTGTTTGTTATTCCAGTATTCCAATATTTACATCTCCTCGATATAACCAATACAGCATCCATTGTTCTGTTAATGGCAAATAAAGGAATTTTACTCTATTTTACTCTGTTGGTAGCTTGCACCTGCTATCTAATCTTAGCGGCTTCAACATTATTTATGATTCCAAAACATAATTCATTTTTTAATATTAATTTTTTAATTATTACAAATATTATACTTTTAGACATGATTTAATTTAAAAAAAATGATCCACAAGTCATATGCTTTATAACACTTGAAAATGTTTGATTAAATTCGTAATATTTTTGAATAATAATTAATTATTTTTAATAATAATTGTATTAGATGACATAATGTTTGTTTTCTATGAATACTTGTTTACGCAATCAAGGCTTTTTATGATTACATAATTTTATTAACCCATCGTCTCCAATCAAATTTTAAATTAATTTCTTACTTATTGAACTTTTATTTTTATTTATTGTAAATCCATAAAAGTTATTGGTATGAAATTCCATACTTACAATTATAAATTAGTCGAGGAGTTGATAAACTGTGAAACAAGGAAACTGCAACTTCTTCGCTTGCAAATAGTTGAAGCAAGACATGCGCCTCATTTCTTTCTACAGGAATGCTTATTAATTAACTATACTGAGTAAATGAATGGACTCGTTCTAGATTGCTTTTGTTTAAATATCATATCTTGCATCCGGAAGGATATAAATTTTTACTGGATGCAAATTTGACTTAACTAGGAAGAATTTTAAACTTTAAATTTTTTAACGAGTGTTATTATGTAAGAATTTAACATTTCTTTAATACAACCAATACTCTGTTATGTCGGGAAAAACATAAAACTTGGCGCAAGTTACGAGGGTTGCATTTGCATGAAGATCTCGGGTATTTCACCGAATATTCTTCAGGTTATAGTAATCTTTTTGAGAGTATAAACAAAAAAAATGAAAATAAAATTAAGGAAAGCACTTGATTAAAATTAAACGATAATTGAAATAAAATTAAGGAGAGCACTTGAAATTCTCAAAGAGAATTTTCTATCAAATCTCTCTTTTGTGGAAATTAGACGGAATGGTAGAGTTAGAAAATAATAAAATGCTATGCAAACAACTGCTCTAATCGGCAACTGTTTACAATTATCGTTTACACAAACTGATTACAGTTGGTAAACGATGCGCATTAATTTGTTAAGTAAAAATGAAAAGGATTAAGGAAATAAAATACATTTTATATTATAATATTTTGACTTACTTTTATTTTTTTATGATGAGATGAGTGTAACAAATCAATAATTTAAACTTTTTTTTTTTAAATAATGTTGTTGAACCTTAATATTTATAACTTGTAAAGTAAAAACGAATTGTATATTTGAATAATTGTTTGAAGTTGAGAATGCAAAAAGTACTGATTTACTGTCATGTTAGGGCCAGTCTTTTTATACCAGAAGGCCCAAGCTTCCACGAAAGCCGCTCCTCTTTATTGTATCATCTATTATTAATTAGTGGGGATTTTATTGATTTTATTTTGCATACTTTCTTTCTTTCATTATTGTTAAGAACGATCAATACAAGTCTTATAAACTAAATAGTAATTATAATTAAAATACAAAAAAAATTAGACCTTAAAAATAATTTTATAGAACACCAAAATAATTTGAATTGATTAATATATACTAATATTACATAATATCGTCAGGTGGGAGGAAGAAGGTTACGATTCGAAATTGGCCACAAAAAAGTAAAGATTCGGATAAAGCCACAAAAAAGTTCAGATTCGAAATTGGCCACAAAAAAGTTACGATTCGGATAAAGCCACAAAAAGGTTCAGATTCGGGTTTAGCCACAAAAAGGTTACGATTCGGCTGCTTATTTTTTCCTTCGATGTTTTAGTGACAATTTAGTGAGTATAAATCATATATTGAAATATATTATTACTTTTTATAATCTTATTAAATAAAAATTAATTGATTTATTTTATAAATTAAAAATCTTTTTACTTTAACGTTATCAATGTAAGAATAAAAAATTCACAAATTTTATAATTTAATAAAAATTTGCAAACATTAGTTGAATTGACGTGAAACTGTTTATATATATATATATATATATATATATATATATATATATATATATATATATATATATATATATATACATTGTGTGTGTGTGTGTGTGTGTGTATGTGTGTGTGTGTATGTGTGTGTGTGTGTGTGTGTGTATGTGTGTGTGTGTGTGTGTGTGTGTGTGTATTGGAAGGCTTTATATAGTGAAAATATTCATCAACAAATACAATTTAAATTATGAGTCTCTAAGTAAAAAATCAATCATTAAATTTGACAATAAAAACATATTAACTAGGTGTTACGATTGATTATTAGCTATCGATGCTGATAAAGCGAAAAATTCACGTATCCTCATGGAAAAAGATTTAATTCCTGCTAAATACCATAAATTCTATAAAAATTTATTACGTTGAAATATATATATGATTATTAATTTAATAAATATATTTATATTAATATAAAAAATACTGTTAAGAATCGTTCATTTTGTTGGCATTGTCTCACAGCGTCAATCAATTTTAAATTAATTTTTAATAATTTTATGTCACTTTTTAATAAGTATGTTTAAATCATTTTTATAATATTTTCATGAAAGATTTTAAAAGTAATTTTTGTTTTCTTTAAAAATTGTTTTTAAATTAATTCAGTAAATAATTTAAAACAATTATTACAGTATTCTTTTAAATTCATCAAAAAAGCGAAGATAATATTATTATAGAAGGAATTTTACAATTGATTGCTTTTTTATGGAAAATATGAAAGAATAATTCTAATATTTATGAGTGCTTGGATATCGGAGATAAATTCTTATGTTTTCAATAGCGGTTCTCATCCAAAACATCGGAGAAAAAAATAAGCAGCCGAATCGTAACCTTTTTGTGGCTAAACCCGAATCTGAACCTTTTTGTGGCTTTATCCGAATCGTAACTTTTTTGTGGCCAATTTCGAATCTGAACCTTTTTGTGGCTTTATCCGAATCGTAACTTTTTTGTGGCCAATTTCGAATCTGAACCTTTTTGTGGCTTTATCCGAATCGTTACTTTTTTGTGGCCAATTTCGAATCGTAACCTTCTTCCTCCCACCTGACGATATATAATTATTTAAGTACAATATATATCTCAAATGAAATAATTTTAGTTATATATATATATATATATATATATATATATAAATATAAAAAAAACAATGGTAAAGAGTAGCCGCCACTTTTGCGTGTGGTGGCTACTCCTTTGATTTTGCTGGACGTTCTGCAATGCGAATCTTTCGCCGTCTGCTCTCCAAAACCTGCAACGGCCGTCTTAGTCGGTGGAAAAAACTTTTTCATCGAGGAAAACGGTCTTCCTCTATTGTTCCGCAGTTCTGTTTAAATGTTTTGTAGCGAATCGTAACCGATTTTCAAAATCAGGTTCATGTATAGCACATTTTTAGCCACTTTTCGATTTTTGATTCCTCGGCGTTTTTTTAATGAATTCCTAAGAGTTTGTTCTGATACATTCAAATTCAATAATTCAGGTAACTTACACATAGGTTGAAACGGATTTTCTCTTAGAACAGCAACTACACGATCTAAGTCATTGTCTATAAGTTTAAAATTTTGCCGATTATTTTGGCGTCGATCTTCTGCCTCCAGGACACCTTCTTCATCCGCTTGTAATCTACGGTTCCAATTTTCAACCGTACGTCGTGTACAATTAAGCTCTAAAGCAATTACATGAAATGGTACTTCTAATCGTATCATCTCCCGCATTCGCGCTAAATTCGCTGCAGTTGGTCGAAACTTTTCTGCCATAATCAAATGTTAATGAAAAAACACTTTTGTCACAATTTATTTATTCTAAATCAAGTTTCCTTTTAAAAATTACAAAGTTCTTGTTATTATTTATGACCAAAAACTATTATTATTTATCACTTTATTAAAAGAAGAAGTGAAACGCAACACTAATACTTTTACTGACGTGCTTATGTGATAACAAAAAGGACACTAACAATATCTTTCTGTATTGACAAAAAGGACACTAACAATGTCTTCAAATAGTGTAGTGCCGATTATTTAACAAAGAATGACTATTTTTCTTCTAATATCAACGCGAAGCGCTGTTAACGAGTGGGCTTCGGAAATAGTCTTTATCTGATAGTCAAAGAGTAAGGAGCGGTAGTAGTCTTCTGATATTCAATAGACAATAATTATCTCAACTAATTAGAAATGGATCCTTTTGAATTTGAAAATGAAGAGCTAGCATTAGTTTGTTTTATCAGGAGGAGAGAATTTTATTATAACCCTCTGCATCGGTTTTATCGATGCAGAGCGAGAATAAATCTTGTCTTGCGAAATTTGCAACAGTATTTAGAAGGATTTTATATAATAGACAAAAAACAAGTGAGCTCAAACTACTATAATACAAAATTATTAAAATAATGTCATTTTAATTATTATGTCATTTTAATTATTATGTCATTTTCATTATTATTATTATTTTCGCAGTGGCATTTTTAAGAAAAATGTAAAAAGTGTAAAAGATTATTTTAATGTTTTTAATTAGTTCTTATAAGACATGTAAAAATGTAAAATTTGTAACATGGCAGATTGGCCATATTACTTTTATGTATATTTGTGGCGCATATAGCCGACAGAAGGGAGCATCTAGCTACGGGCAAGACGGAAAGCAGACCACGCGAGTCAAATATTTAAGAGCATAACCCAAAATCGTTGGCACACACGTGCGAATCTCTATAGCACGTATACTGTGCATACATATAGCTAGCGAGCAGCTTGACTCGAGTAGCTGAGCTTGGGTCCGTTTAGGATCGTTTGTCTCTCTCTTGCGGCGCGCGCAGCGTACAGCAAGAGAGATGAAGCTGAGCATAGACGAGAAGGAATACCATATTATTCCTTCTGTCGCCGGCGTCCGAAAAAGAGCGTTTCGGCTTGCGATATCGAGTAGTATTAATTTTGTGCGTGCGAATATCGTAAGCTTGAGTGAGCGAGAATAGATAAATTCACTATTCTCAAAGTTATTTTATTGTGCTCAAAATTGTTGCGAGTGCACGATTGCTAATTAAACTTATATAATTTATTTTTGTCTTTTACGACGTGTGTGCCGGGCGATCGCGTGCGCGTTTTATTGCATATATTCCCTTCGTGCTTTTCTAATTCGTTATTTTCTTGTGTGTTTATTGCTCGTGTCCCTTTTAGCTTACGTTTTTGTAATATTTGCTTTTCGTCGTGCCAATAGTTATTTAATTAGAGCAAGCGGCGTCGCGTACGCTATACGCAGCTGGCGTCCATTTTGAGCGAGCGTACTATTACTGTACATATTTCTTAAATAAAGTTCCTCTTTTTGTTACTGATTTAATTACAGCTTATATATATATTTTTATAAATTAGTGCAACCTCCTGATCCCCAGGGTTGTCACAACTGACGCAACCAACGTGGGGCCGACAAAAATTTCGGTGAAAATTTTTGTTTAAAATCACGGGATCGAAAATTAAAAAGAAAAAAAATTTGTGCTTGAAATTAAATAGAAAAACGGTGCTTAAAAAATTTAAAAAGAAAAAAAACTGTGCGTAAAATAGGACAAAAACTGTGTTTAAAATAAAAGAAAAAGAAACTGTGCTGTGAAAAAAAAAAGAAAAAAAACTGTGCTTTAAGTGAAAGACAATTGGCTATGCCAGTGAAAAGAACAATTTTCTACTCATGCGTTTCCGCTTCGCCACGTGGTCGCCATTACGAACGACGCACACACGACGAGGCTGAAAGGAGGCGCTCTGGCGGCCATTTTTGTTCTTGGCGTCGCTTGGTCTGAGGTAACCGCGACAATTTATTTGGCAGCAAAATTTTTTTATAAGAGCGTGCAGTAAGCAAAAAAATAAGATATTTTGTTTTTCATTCTTTTTTGTTTTGTGCTAAACTTTAGCTTGCAAACTTTTTTATATATACATAGAGCATTATTTTTTTATTTGAGCGTGAGCCTTAAGCTAAATTTATTTGATAATAGCACTGCATTTAAATACACATACATATACATATATTTCGATACACATACATATATGTCATTGCATTGTTGCTTGTATTTGTCTTTACTTGTGTTCCCCTAAAGCTCATTTCCTTATAGCTTCATTACCTTTAACCCTACGTGTCTTAAAACTCCATATTAAGCAAAGCTGTTTTTTTTCTTGCATATATAATATAATTGAATATCGTAAGTGTGCTGAGCATTATATACTCCTATTTGTGCTTACGCGGAATATATTACTATAGTGGCTACCTTAGTGCGTGTCGGTACACAATAGCTTACGTATAATTTTCTTTTGCTTTAGCGTGCATCTGGCGTTACAAAAATTTTAAAATTTTAGCTCTTGAGTATTACCAGCATGCTATATAAAATTAATTGATTATTAGACAATTCTATTTATTACAAATAAATCTTTTTTGTTGAAGCGCTAATCCCACTTAGCTTTGTTTTCTTTTGTTTTTTAATTATAAAGCATTTAACAATTTTCTTTTCTTTTGCTGTAAGCCAGAGCTATTTTTATTCAAACCTCCTGAGATAGGAGCTCATCATAGCATTAATTACTAGTAATAAATTTTTTTTTCGTGCGTACCCTTGTGTAGTGTACTTTTATTGTAAATATGATAAGCCAACAGTTAAATGTAGAGCCCCTATGGATTTCTGAGCATATATGTAGGAATGAGATTTTTGAAGCAGCAAACGAAATTGTGCAAATAGCAGACCGACTATCTGCGGAGCAGCTCTTTAGATACAGCGAGCGAGGAGTGAGCATGGCCGGAAGTATTTCGATGTTCAAAGAACGAGTTTTACGATATGAGCTTAGACGACATCTCGGCGAAAGAGCCGCTTGTAAAATAATAATAGATGAGGTGACATATGATTCGCGGCTAGAATTTATTAACCTCCCAACAGAGCAAAGTGCGTGCAATCAATTCGTTAATCCCTCGAATAGCTTAGAAAATCCTATTCCTCCTAGCAATAGCAACGCAACTATTCACCCATCGACCACGTGTACCACGACTACATGTCCTTCTTTTAGTACAGCGAGCATATCTCATCCTGTGAGAGCAACTAATACCCTTTCCACTAATACTACAACGACGTACCATGGAGGATATGATGGCGCACCAACTCCTTATTTTTATCCATACTCGTATCTCCCTTCTTATCCGAATCCATGGAGTCATGTGCCGTATATTGCAGCATCTACTGGATATCTGCCAGTATCACAACCTTTAATACAGCCGCCCCTCTGTTCAACCATTTTAGCAAATCCCATAAATCAACCCCCTGCACAAGAGCATACAAGTTATGCTTCTAACTTCAGAGAACTGCAATGGTTGAACCAGCAAGAAGAGACTCGCAGAACCCAGAAAAACGTATGCCGACCCCCTCCAGCTCCGGATGAATCCTTATTTCCCACTACAGCTTGCACTGGTATAAAGTCGTCTAACGGGAATGAGACAGATTTTATTTCACCTCTTAAACTTGAAGATGTTCCGATGCATTCATGCCCACTACCAGTGTTAGCATCAATTACTAGCAATCACCCTTTAACCCCTTTAGCTAAGACGTCAAATAAGAGCGAGCGCGTACAGAAGGAAAATCGTCGCCCCAAACGAAGAGCAAAGAGTAAAACTCGAATAACGAGCCGAGCAAATAAAGAAGATCCAAAGACGAGCCCAACGCCAATTAGGAAAAACTTTTGGCGAAAGCACATAGAGCCGTGCCTCAGATGTGGTAGCTTAGGACACTGGCTGCGAGAATGTTCTCAGCCTATGAAATGCTATGGCTGTGGACAACTTAACGTCCGCATCAGAGACTGCACCCAGTGTCAACAGAGCGAGCGAGCAGAGCAGAGCACGGGCGAACGAGCAGAGCAGAGCCACAGCATACGAGCAGGGCAGTGCCACAGCATGCGAGCAGAGCAGAGCAAACGAGCAGAGCTAATCCAGAGCAAGCGAGCAGAGCAAAACAATAGCAAGCGAGCAGAGCAAAATAAGAACAAGGGCGAGCGAGCAGAGCAAAACAATAGCAAGCGAGCAGAGCTAAATGAGAGCATGCGAGCAGAGCATAGCAAGAGCGAGCGAGCAGAGCACAACTACTATCTCCCAAATTTTAGCTATGCAGAGTATATCTCTGCTACATTGCGCGAAAAAGCAACCCATCGACCTGAGCCCCCAATTCAGCAAAACCCTTTTATACCATCATTAACATGCCTATATTAACCCTCCAGCATCACATTTAGCTATTTAAAATCCTTACCGACTAAACTCGCGACCCATTCAGCTGATCCATTATTTGAGCATTTGCGTCTTTATTAAATTACCCCTTTTCTTTTGCTATTTAAGTATTCCTTATACTGACATTCCTAACTATTCACACTGACACATGAGCAAGTGCAACATTTTATTTTTATGCATTACTATTACGTAATTAAGAGCAAAATCTATAAAAAGACTATTTTTTTTGTGCATTTGAAAAATTGCTGCAAAATATTAATTATAAAATAATTAATCTTATAAAATCATAGTATGCATCGACACATACCATCAGAGCGTCACCTTTCAGTGAGTAAACACTTTAATTTTTATTTTTATTTTCAATTTCTAATTTTGTTATACGAAATGTAATTTTAATATTTTTTTGGTATGTGTATGAATGAAATACATGTAAGAATGGGCTATGAGTGTTATTTTCTTTAACTTTAAGATAACTAGTTTTAAGATTTGTAATTTTTGTATATAATATATGGATAAGCCAGTTGCGTCGTTTTAAATTAAGCAAACTCATACAGCGTGTAACACTTACACCTAATTTAGCTAAAAGTCAGCAGATACAGCAGAAGAAGAAGTTTATAGATACAATTCACACCGCTGCAGATAACACCGGTTATCTTAATTTAAGCCTTAATACTTTTCTTTTCTCTATATAAATTTTCTTTTTTTTGTTTTAGTTTAGCTTATGCCTTTTTTTTTCTCGTTTGACGAAAGTATCCGGTTCCACCGTATACTTCCGTGTGGTGGGGGGGGATTGTAACATGGCAGATTGGCCATATTACTTTTATGTATATTTGTGGCGCATATAGCCGACAGAAGGGAGCATCTAGCTACGGGCAAGACGGAAAGCAGACCACGCGAGTCAAATATTTAAGAGCATAACCCAAAATCGTTGGCACACACGTGCGAATCTCTATAGCACGTATACTGTGCATACATATAGCTAGCGAGCAGCTTGACTCGAGTAGCTGAGCTTGGGTCCGTTTAGGATCGTTTGTCTCTCTCTTGTGGCGCGCGCAGCGTACAGCAAGAGAGATGAAGCTGAGCATAGACGAGAAGGAATACCATATTATTCCTTCTGTCGCCGGCGTCCGAAAAAGAGCGTTTCGGCTTGCGATATCGAGTAGTATTAATTTTGTGCGTGCGAATATCGTAAGCTTGAGTGAGCGAGAATAGATAAATTCACTATTCTCAAAGTTATTTTATTGTGCTCAAAATTGTTGCGAGTGCACGATTGCTAATTAAACTTATATAATTTATTTTTGTCTTTTACGACGTGTGTGCCGGGCGATCGCGTGCGCGTTTTATTGCATATATTCCCTTCGTGCTTTTCTAATTCGTTATTTTCTTGTGTGTTTATTGCTCGTGTCCCTTTTAGCTTACGTTTTTGTAATATTTGCTTTTCGTCGTGCCAATAGTTATTTAATTAGAGCAAGCGGCGTCGCGTACGCTATACGCGGCTGGCGTCCATTTTGAGCGAGCGTACTATTACTGTACATATTTCTTAAATAAAGTTCCTCTTTTTGTTACTGATTTAATTACAGCTTATATATATATTTTTATAAATTAGTGCAACCTCCTGATCCCCAGGGTTGTCGCAAATTAAAAGTTTCGTTCTAAGTTTATTTGCACACTGCACATGCGTAAGCAGCGCACAAAATACACCTGTTGTGATTTCATAAAAGTAGTTCATAAGATTTTAAATTATAAAAGTTTTATATATTATTATTTAAGGTTTTGAATAAAGATATGATATAAGAAATTTTGCTTTATTTTTTAATTTCAAAGTCATTTATAATCATTAAAACGTATTTCCGTTAAGTTAACATTTTTATATAATTATATATTTCAAAGAATAATTTATAAATTTTGTTATTATAAAGTTTTCAAAGTATTTACAGTTATATCAAATATAAATGAAGTGCCTAAAATATATAATGTTAAAAAAATATTTTTCAATACATTTTAAGTTTGCAGTATTGGTTGTATTAAAGAAAAGTTAAATTTTTAAATAACAAACACTCGTCAAGAAATTTAAAGTTTAAAATTTTTCCTTGTTCAGTTAAATTTGTATCCAGTAAAAATTTATATCCTTCCGGATGCAAGATATGATATTTAAACAAAAGCAATCTGGAACGAGTCCATTCATCTACTCAGTAGTTAATTAATAAGCATTCCTGTTGAAAGAAATGAGATGCATGTCTTGCTTCAACTGTTTGCAAGCGAAGAAGCTGCAGTTTTCTTGTTTCACAGTTTACCAACTCCTCGACTAATTTATAATTGTAAGTATGGAATTTCATACCAATAGCTTTTATGGATTCACAATAAATAAATAAAAATAAAAGTTCAATAAGTAAGAAATTAATTTCAAATTTCATTGGAGACGATGGGTTAATAAAATTATGTAATCATAAAAAGCCTTCATTACCTAAAAAAGTAATCATAGAAAACAAACATTATGTCATCTAACACAATTATTATTCAAAAATATTACAAATTTAATCAAACATTCTCAAGTGTTATAAAGCATATGACTTGTGGATCATTTTTTTAAAATTAAATCATGTCTAAAAGTATAATATTTGTAATAATTAAAGAATTAATATTCAAAAATGAATTATGTTTTGGAATCATAAATAATGTTGAAGCCGCTAAGATTAGATAGCAGGTGCAAGCTACCCGCGTAAAAAAAAATTGAACCATTGCCAATATATTGCCAAGAGAGTTGCTTATCTTGGCAATATATTGGCAATGGTTTAATTTTTACGCGGGTACCAACAGGGTAAAATAGAGTAAATTCCTTTATTTGCCATTAACAGAACCATGGATGCTGTATTGGTTATATCGGGGAGATGTAAATATTGGAATACTGGAATAACAAACACTTGTCAAGAAATTTAAAGTTTGCAATTCAGCGGTCAAATTTATATTCAGTGAAAATATATATCCTTGCGGATACAAGATAGCATATTGAAACAGAAGCATACTGGAACGAATCCATTAACTTACTGAGTAGTTAATTAATAAGCATTCGTGTAGAAAGAAATGAGATGCATGTTTTGCTTCTACTGTTTGCAAGCGAAGTAGTTACACTCGTCAAGAAATTTCATGATATATGTCTTGCTTCAACTGTTTGCAAGCGAAGAAGTTACAGTTTGTTTGTTTCTCAGTTTATCAATTCCTCGATAAGTTGCAGATACTGAAGTTGATCTGTGGTTTGATGCTGCTGTTGAAATAGTTATTAATGGAGCCCGTATACATAACTCTGATTCAGAATTGATTAATTACAACAATAATTTTATAAATCATTAATTTATGTAAAATTTTATTAAAAATAATTTAACAAAATAATGTAAATGTTGTAAGCAATGGTTCTGTCAACTATTATATTTAGAAGGCACTCATTATGTCATATTAACTGTATTAAAATTAGTATAATTATTCATAATAGAAAAATTAGACGTTTATTCAAGCATGAAATTTGTAGATCATGTTTCTTTCAGATATATGCATATTTATATATTTAATAAATAAAAAGTTGTATTAAAACATAGTTTATGTATTATAATTATAAATTTAAATTGTATTGTAATTTATGTAGTTAATTATTTTTTAAAAAATCATAAATTTTCTCAAAGGTTTTGATAATAAAAAATTATAAAAGTTTTATGTTGTATTATTTGAAGTTTTAAATAAAGACCAAATTTTGCTTTATTTTTTAATTTTATAATTATTTATAATTATTAAAATTTATTTTCAATTAATTTTTTTTATACAATTATATATTTCACAGCATAATTCAAATTAAAATTTAGTCTTTTTGTATTAATAAAATTGATAGAATTTTGCGTATTAATGCGTGTGTATATATTTATATATATATATATATACACACTCACATTTTCATTTCATTATTTTGTAATGAAGCAACTCAAGACGACTTTTATGCGGTATCAACATTATTTTTCTACTCTTTAAGCAGAAAAAATGGACTCGTAAATAAGTTTTATTTCTACTTTTAAGGTAAATAGATGAATTTATGTTAACGCAAAACGAATGAGGATTTATTTTAATATATCTATTGAGTATTTTGGAAATTTTTCGATGTATATTATTATTATTTTTATATTTTTGTTGCTCATTTCACTTCAAATCGTGTTGCGGTAAATATTGTTATTTTCCCATAATAATTGAGTTCTTTCGTATGAGAAATAACATTACAGAATAAGAAAAAAAAAAAAAAATTCAGTCTAATTGAGAACCTCCTCCTTTTTGAAGTCGGTTAAAATGAAAGAAAAATAAGTAAGTGTTTACGTGCGAGCGCATTTAATATTGACAAATTTGCGTTTTATTTTGTTGTATTGTTTCGACTATTAACGAAATACAATGAGTAATTTATATGATCACAAAATAATATGATTTAATTTGAAATGTTTAATTTCCATTGTAAAGAAATTTTAGTGATACAAATGGATAAATACATTATTATTTTTTTTGCCATTGGATCATTAATTTGTTCTATTGTCGTATCAAAAATACAGATTGACTCGGTAATAAGTATTGGTGATCTAGGAGTATAAGAAAGTGCACAGTATCGACTTGTATATCATACTAAGGTCTGTCTATCGAAGGATCAGATAATCTTTTAAAATAAAGAAACTTATCGTTTCATAATAATATCGCAATCCTAGATTATTTATTTATAGCATGGATCTAGAAATAAAAGCTTAGGTTATTAAAATATTTTTTATAATTTATTGAGATGACAAAACTTACTTGTGATTTAGACTTCAAAGCTTCTAAGAATTTTAACTTCATTTGCGTAACTTTTGATTTGGTGATTGCATCGAATCTTGCTTTATCATAAAATTTCGAAAACATAATATCAACTAATCTTTTTAATCGACTTAATACTACGCAAGTTAAACTAGAAGAAAATTCTTTGGGACCTATATCGATAATTGCCCGCATTAGGGTTAAACCTTGAGCCTTATGGATTGTAATAGCGTATGCTAATTTTAAAGGAAATTGTTTTCTAGTAAATCGCATTCCATTTTTTTCCCATGATCGTATAATCGGTTTAATTGGAAATAAGTTTCCTTCTATATAAGGACCTTCATAGGAATCAAATTCGATCATGACATAATTAGGCAGGTAAGGAGGTGTGACGGTTTCATCATATAAAATGGCACGTACGAATCCTAATGAACCATTCACCAGTCCTCCTGTTGTCCACGTATTCTAACATAACATTACTCTGCAGCCAATGGTCAAATACAGTATATCAGATAACCCAGAAGACTCGTCCTGGTGATTTGGTAAATTCGGATTGTTTACTGCATTGATGACCACAACAGGTTGTCGAAGATTACGTAGGCAAGTCTCATTCTTTAATTTTACCATTTCATTGGTTGGTAATAAATGAATGGCATCTTTGAATCGATGATGATCTTCCTCATCTAAAATAAATTTTCTTCTTGTTGGTAATAAATTACAATCATCGATCGATATATTTCCATCTGCTAATCGATCTAATAACTCAGAGAATGTACGATCTGTATTCTGTCCATGACAAATTTTCAATTCAAAACACAACTGAAATGAATTGAATACAATCATGCCATTTGTCGACATAGAATCTCTGAAGGAGGCATTAAATAAGGCGACATCTTTCACAGGTGGTAATTGTTTGTAATCTCCAAACATTAAAACTCATAGACCTCCGAATGGTTCATTGACTAACGGGAATAATTCGCGGCATCTATTTTCGATTTGATAAAGCATCTTAGCACCTATCATTGACATTTCATCAATAATAATAAATTTCAAATTTTTATTTTTTAATTGAAAAGTGCGTAATGCTTCACCTGTCATCGACTCGAATTGATTAGCAAATATAGGTAATCTAAATAACGAATGAAGTGTGTATCCATTTACATTCAAAGCTGCTGCGCCTGTAGGTGCCGTAACAACGATTGCGTCAGAACCCAGTTTTTCTGTTACTTCGAACAATTCTTTGTATTAACGTGCTCTTTCCCGAACCAGCTTTTCCTTGAATTATTAAACGTTTAACATCATTGTCTGAGTAGATTATGCCTTGAGTTCTATTATTTATACGACGAATTTGTTCTATACATACATCAAGTATTTTATTTTGTTCGATCGACAAGGGAACCCATTCGATCTCTTTTGATTTAGAAGTTGATGCATAATTATGATCATTCTTATAATTAATTAAAAATTCTTCGATTGTATCGAATGATGGAGAATGCGTACAATTGGATTGCCAATCATAAGTAACGTCAATTAATCTTTGCCCCAATTTTTCATCGAATTTTTCTCGTCGTAAAGACGATGCTAATTCGAAAGCATTACAATAATTGTCGTTGACATAGCAATCATCCGTGTCGTCTTCATCAATGATATTTGAAGACAAGTTTATTGATTCAACCGATATTATATCATTCTTTTCATATAATGAAAACCAAGAATTTTCCTGAGTTCCATATTTGTTCCATAATGTATTTAAGTTTTCACGGAAGGGAATGTGTAGAATGCATTGTTGACGATAATAAGGTTCTACATCAATATCATCATTAATTTTCAGAATAGGATAGACTTACACAATATGTTCTTTTATACTTTTAGTATAACGTTGACCATATACGTTAATGCATTTAGTGAATTTAAATAAAGAATAATTATCATATTCATCCGGATGATTAATATATTTTTCGATGATTGTATCATTGGCGTCATCTGGTTTATTACCCTTTGGCTATAAGAATATATATATAAAATTACACACTTATACAAAATTAATAAAAACATATATAATTCGAACATACCTTAAAAATCTTCTAATCGTCATTATAAATAGGAAGTACAACGAAAGTTCGGGACGATTTATGTAATGGCCATCCCATTAAAATATGTACAACTTCTTGAGTAGAATAATCCCTTTCGCTGACAGAAGAAATAATTAATTTTATAGCACTGCGGGACCTAAATCCGCACTTAGGTAACACTTTTCTGTTACCTAGGTGGCACTTTTTTACACGGTACAATAATGAATTTACTTAGGTAACGTACATATATAATAAGAAATAATTTTATATGTAAATTATTTTTTAAAGTATTTTCATTAATAATAATAAGCTGTAGTATATTGAAACTCTTTTACATTAACATTCTTCAAATTAAATAACAATTATAAGCAAGTAAGATACGAGTAAAACTAAAATTGATAGTAGCGTAACATGTAAAGCGAAGAGGTATAGTCATTTCAGCGTTGTATAATAAAATGCTACGGGGAACCCCCTATTACTACACACGATTGCTATTGCTATACTAAACGTGTTACCTCCTCACCACTCCTACGACGCTAATTCATACGTGAAACAAAATTTCAATTTATGACTTCATAGAAGATGATTTCAACAAACAATTTCACATAATATCAATAATATTGATAAAAATTAATTATTATTACACATTTTGAGTATATTTTTGAAATTATATTCTTTTTTTTTTTCGATCTATTATTCATGGAGTGTTTAGTTTTAGTTTATTTATAGTTTTCTTTTCTTTTTTTCGATTTATCATTCACAGGATGCGTAGTGTTTGGTTTTTTATAGTTTTCGCTTTTATTTTTTGAATTATAATTCGTGGAGTGCATAGTTTTTGTTTATTACTGATTTTGAAGAGTACAGATTTAATTTGGCGGATTTATGTCCCACGTGCTACAAAATAGTATACGATACTCGTGACCTTAGTGGAACTTTATTACACGGCACTGCGTTATCGCCCTCGCTACGCTCGGGCGATAACTCCGGCCGTGTAATAAAGTGCCACTTAGGTCACTTGTATCGTAATGTACTATTGTAATTTGTATCTTCGGAATCGTTCATGGTAAACTTTTTGATTAGATCCATATAAGTATCAGAAGCTGTTTCACCTTTAGTGGTATATTTTACAATATATTGAATTAATGCTGTCGTGTCAATGATTGGTGAAAAATCACTGTTTCCTCGCCAAATTTGAGTAACAACGTTGTTAAAACGCTGAACATACGGATCGTTTCTTTGAGGACAATATTTATAATAACCATTTGAATTATCAATTGTACTTTCAATTTGAATATCCTTTGGGAAATCATACCTACATCTTAATGTTCCGCTTTTTAATCTCAAACAATGTTTCCCGCATTTTGTATGCCGATGAAAAGTATTAATCAAAGCATACAAATCTTTATCATATTCCGTAGGAGTAACATCAGAAAATCGACATTCTGAAGGATGTTCATAAGAATCAATATTGATCCCTACGGGATTTATTGCGAAACATAATTTATCCAAATAATCTCTTAATAAAGTAATCTGTTCATCCGAAAAAGTACCAGTATTGACAACAGGCTCGTCATTGAGATATAATATACCGTGGATATGTGGACTACCGCGATTTTGCCACTCGAATCTATACCAATAGTCTTTGACGTCGAAGATCGGTATCAATACTTTATTTATAAATAAATCAACCCGTTCTTGAAAGAAAAAGGCAACTATCAGAGGATTGTTGTGCATTGATTCTCTCTTTTGCTGTGATGTTAATTGATCATACGGCACATCGGGTGACAATAATCTGAATAAATCAGGCCAGCGATAATCAGCGGCTGACAATGTGAAAAAAATTGTTGGTTTACCCAATTGTTCAATCATAGATATTAACTCTCTATATTTTTATCCCAAAAACTTCGTGTTGACTTGAACAATATACCATGATTCGATTCAATATTGTTTTATCTGCAATGATCATATTTTTTAAATCATTTACAGTAAGATTGGTTACATCAATTGTTTTTAAATATAAATTCGATTGTGAAAGAGCTTCATATGTTAAAAATAATTACAAAAAAACAAAATAATTATTATATAATATAAACAATAATTACATGAAAGATTCAATTTTAAGAGTAAAAAGAAAGTACTAATAATTTTTTTATATTCAAAAGCAATAAGATGTCATTATTAATTATAAATATCATTTATTTATCATTTAATTTATTAACAAATTCAAGCTTAATAGCTAACATGAAATTGAACATCATATATGTATTTAATATCACAAAACTGTATTATAACATTTTTTTATTTTTTTTTTATTGTTTTATATTCAAACAAAATAATTAATATAAACATTAAATGCATTCCAATTTTAGTTTGTTTTGGTATCACCTCCGCGGATTTCTAATTGAGCAAATCATCATATTCACAATAGTTGTGAATTCAGCAGGAGTTAATTGCTCACTACATTTTTCATTGACATAATCTGAAAAATTATTTTAATTAATTAAAATTTTTTTAACATGGCTGTATTTATGTTATCATTGCGATGCTAATTAGCAATGGAGGTTGTCAATGTATTTGTGAACAAAGCACATGTAAAGTACAGTATAAAACTTGTATAAATCGGCGGAGAGTGGGATTCAAACTCGGAACCTCGAGATTACGAACCCATTGCTCTACCAAATGAGCTACTGAGAACTCTAATTAAAATTTTAAAAAACAAGTTTAGGCGTAAAAAATTTTGCACTTACATTCAACAGCACTCATTATGTCATGAGGAATTTTTCTTCTCCTTCTTGACCTTCCTCTAGCACACATGTTTTTTAAATTTTGTTTGCCAACTAGAATTTTCAGTAAATACCGGGTCATATCCTTTGGTTTACGCTTCCATCTTTGAGCAAATGTCAGTTGTGCTTTATCCATCCATACGTTCCACACATCGCAAAGTAGCACTCTTCCATTTCTTCCTTGACGACAAAGCTCCAGAGGATCTTCTTCTATCTATATTTAAAATACAAGTTATTATTAGGAACAGGTCACATATTTCTGTCTTTTTCTACACAGTCAAAAATGTCATGAAATTTAATGTGGTAAAGTAAAATAATTTAAGGTATTGCAGTAATTATACTGTAAAATACATGAAATTTACTGCAATTTGCATCAAAATTAATGAATTTTGCAGTAATTATACTGCAAAATACATAAATTTTAATGTAAATGTACATGATTTTCATTTAATGTACTGGCTTGAAATTTGCTTCCATTACATGTAATGGAAGCAACTGACATTTTTTTAACAGTGTAATCAACTAATTGATTTTTCACAAAAACTTATAATTATAGTAAAAAATAAAGAGAAATTCGCATCTCATATCATAAAAAGTAATATTTTTTTATGAGAAAAAATTGATTTTATCACTTTGTTTTCAAGAAAATTTTTAAATACTTAAAACATAGAGGTTAGAGTAAACAATTAGGTTTTTCAAAGTTTTCTTGAAAATAAAGTAATAAAATCAATTTTTTCTCATCAAAAGAAATATTGTTTTTTATGACATGAGATGAGGTTTTCTCTTTTTTTGCTGATATAAATTTTTTCAAAAAATTAAATCTTTGATTAGAAAAGGACAGAGATAAGTGATCTCCTCTTAATACATTAAGCATGAATAAAATATAAGTTGAATTAAGACATAAATGTGTGTGCTCGTGTGTATGTATATATGTTTGTATAAAAGAAAACTTACATCACTATTACTGTGACGTGAATTTGATCGACTTCTATCTCTTTCTGCATCTATTGCAAATCTGTCTCGTTGTCTTGCTTGCCTTTCACGTGCTCTTTCTTCAGCTCTCACTTGTCTTTCTCTTTCTTCTTCTTGGACTACTCTCTCTTGTTCCTCTCTTGCTTGTCTTTTTCTTTCTTCTTCTTCGGCTAGTCTCTCTTGTTCCTCCTCTCTTGCTTGTATTTGTCTTTCTTCTTCTCGAGCTAGTCTCTCTTGTTCCTCCTCTCTTGCTTGCATTTGTCTTTCTTCTTCTCGGGCTTGCCTCTCTTGTTCCTCCTCTCTTGCTTGTATTTGTCTTTCTTCTTCTCGGGCTTGCCTCTCTTGTTCATCCTCTCTTGCTTGTCTCTCTCTTTCTTCTTCCGTTGTTTGCCTCTGTTGTTCTTTGTATTTCTCCATTAACTGCCTCTGTTTTTTATGCTTGTGTGCTCTCTCTTCCTCTCTTGTTTTTTGCTATGACATACAATTTTTATGAAATACAACAATAAATTAAAAATAATATAATATTCTAAATATTATTTTTACCTGGCTTGAACCTGTAAATAAATCATCTTTCTCATTTTCTGACTCAATTCCGCTGTCAAAAATATCTTCCATTTCAAGAAAATGTTTATTTGCATTGTAAGTTGATTCCTTTTTCTTCTTCATCATCGCTTTGGCAACAACTTTGGCATCGCTATTAACTTTCTTTCCAGAAGTATTATTTTTGCTAAATAATACTTCTCCATCATTTGAAACTTTAATTTTTTTCAAATATTCCTTGTCCCCTTTGAATTATTAAAAAATTTAAATTTTTTAATTTTATTTAACGTCGTTGTATTTATGCTATCATTGCGATGCTACTTAGCGACGGAGTTCTTCAGTGTTTGTGAACAAAGCACATCTAACGTACAGTGGTGCTTGTATCAATCGACCGAGAGCGGGATTCGAACTCCGGACCTCGAGATTACGAATCCATCGCTCTACCGTATGAGCCACTGAGAGCTCTAAATATATTATTTCATTTAATATATTATATACAAAGTTTTAAAAATTTTTAAAATTTTAAATTTAATGCATTCTTAAAGTCAAAATATTATAATTATAACAAAATTAATTAATTTTTTTTTATAATACTTACAGCTTTTCCTAATGATTTTGGCTCTGTACAGCTTGTTGTTATAACGAGCATTTGTAATTTCACCATCTTCTTTCGTTGGAATCAATTCTTCCTCAGAGATGAAACTAATCTCTTTACTTTTAATCCAAAAGACTAAAACGTACATATTTTCCATATGATACGTATTTAATAAATTTTTTAAATTGTATTAATAATTCTTTTCAATTACAATGTAAATTACTAACGCGTAACCAAAAAAAATAATTTTCTGATTATCATGTCAAATGAAATATCGATATCCAACTTCACACGATTCGACAGTTTTTTTTATAACCTATTATTTCTTGCGACACATAATAATGGCTAAACGACCAAATAATTTCGAAGATTACTCGGATTATACAAAAAACCGAGCAAAAAATCTATTTAGTAAAAATCTGTCGATTGTTAATTGTGATTTATCAATAAAAAATAAAGATATTAGTTGTAAAGTAAGTTGTTCTATTTGATTTATTGACTTGAAAATTGTAATTTTTCTATTATTTAAACTTATTATTTACATTTCAAATTTAACTATTTATAAAATACAGAACTTTTATTGTGAATTAAAAACAATGCTTTATTATAATATGATACTAAGCTCTCTAATCTTATGAACTTTTAATAATTATTTAAAGTTTGTACACTACTTGCAAGTAGTATGTTTACTCTATTATATCTTTTGTAATATAATATTGAGTATTGCTTTAAAAAAAATAATTGTTATTGCTTCTTATTTATTTATTATTTATAGGTCAACAAAACAAAATTTAATGACAATACATTCGATAATCTGCATCCTTTAAATTCAGAAACGATAATGCCAGTTAGTAATTTTTCTACGATTTTCGTGGAAAATAATGATTATTGTGGTAAGATATTTTAAGATGTACTCATTTATATAAAAGTAAATATAGTACACAGTACACAGTTGTGTGTTTTGTGTAAATTTATACAGATGACACTAATTGCGTGTAAATGAATAATAAATATTTTGAATAATCAAAACACACAGCTTCGGTCTTAATATATGCATTTTTTTTTTAATAAAATGTGTGTAATCAGACTTAACTATCTATAAAAGCAAATTGCATAAAATTTACTCAAAACTTATGTAAATTTAATAAAGTGTATTCTGAAATACATTTAATGCATAGGATTTGTGTAAAATTATTTTAAATTAATTGAACTGTATAAAACATTACACAATATTTGTGTATTTTATTTATCTCGTTCAAATCTAAACACTCATCGTGTGCTTAAATTTGAACTGATTTTTAACTGTAAATATAAGCAAATAATATAAATTGTATAATTTAAATTAGAAGAAAACGACGATTATGAAGAATGGAGCGACGCACAAAGCAATATAAGTAATGAAGATGGCGATGAATCAAATGAATTATTAACTTCAAATGAACTACTTTACCCAGGAGCTTCGATGAAAGTAATAGAATTTATTCTGTGTATAGCTGCTTTGAAATCGCAACTTCGTTTACCAAATACGCACATTGCACATATACTCAGACTTATATCAATTATTCTACCCAAACCTAATAAATGTCCATCTTCTTTCTATAAATTTCAAAAATATTTTAATGACATTGAACAAAAAAATATTATAAAACATTCTTATTGTGCAAGTTGCAGTTCTTTGATCTTTAATACAGATCACGATATTAATCATGATGAATCGATTGAGTGCGAAAACATACTAAATGATTTTAATCCATGTAATTGCAATGTTCGTGATTTTAAAAACTATTTTTTAGAAATACCTTTATTTTTTCAAATAAAATCTTTGTTTCGACGATCTGGCTTTTATAATAAATTGAGATCAACTTTGAGCAAACAGCTAAATGTTTTTAAAGATATTTATAACGGGTCTATTTATGAAAAGCTATCTCAAAGCCATAAGTTTTTATCAAATTTAAATAATATATCTTTAATGTGGTACACCGATGGTATTCAAATTTTCAAATCTTCAAAATTTAATATTTGGCCTTTTTATTTAATAATACTTGAATTACCATATGAAGAGAGGTATAAACTAGAAAATATGTTGTTGATAGCACTTTGGTTTGGTGAAAAAAAAACCTAACCCTAACATATTTTTAAAACCTGTTGTATCATCGTTGAAAAATTTATATGAAGGTATACCAATATTTCTGAAAGATTTAAACAGTACAGTAACTATAAGAGGATTAATTTTATGCGGTACATGTGATCTTCCGGCGAAGGCATTATTTTTATCGATGAACCAGTACGATGGTAGGTTTGGATGCCAAGTGTGCAATCAAGAAGGAGAAAACGCTTATCGTAGACGAGTATATACTTTTAAAAAGACTATACAATTACGTACAGAACAAGACGTATTGACATGTGCTAAGCAAGCATGTGAAATTAAAAATCCAGTTTGTGGCGTTAAAGGACCAACAATTTTATCGAAATTTTGTCAAAAGTTTATAACGTCTACAGCAGTCGATGTTATGCATTGCGTTTTCGAAGGCGTCGTAAAAAAATTAATAGAATTATGGTTTGATGCTAAATACGCAGATGAAATTTTTAGTATATCCCATTCAGTAGATGTAGTTGATTCTAAATTGAAAAGAATAAAACCTCCAACATTTACAACTAGGCGACCAAGATCAATAAAAGAATACGTAAAGTTTTGGAAAGCATCAGAGTTTAAAAACTGGTTTTTTTATTACTCTATTGTTATTTTGGATAATTTATTATTAGAAGATTATTTTGATCATTATAAATTTCTAGTGCTCGCTGTATACATTTTATGTCAAGAAAGAATTACGAGTGAGAAAATAAATTTTGCCGAAATATTACTTTTCGAATATGTCTCAAGATTTCAAGATCTTTATGGATTGACATATATGACTTGTAACTTGCACAGTTTAATTCACTTACATATTGTAGTTCGTCGATTAGGGCCCTTGTGGACTACATCATGTTTTAAGTTTGAAGATTTAAATGGCAAAATAAAAAGTTTTGTTCATAGCAGCAACGATCCTGGTTTACAAATCATTCATAATTTAAGTATATATGTTCAATTGTACACCTTGAAAGATGAATGGATAATAAAAAACAGCGACGCTGATTATTTTTGTCAAACGTTAATTTCCCCAAAAAGGAAACTTAAGTTAACAAAAATAGAAAATTTTACATATATAGTTGGAACTCTTTCTAAAATTCCAATAATCGAAGCAAAAAATATATTAAGATCTTATAAAATACAAGGAATAAATGTTTTTCGTTTCAAAAAATTGTACAAAAATAATATTTTATTTCAATCGAAAATTGGACATAAGCAACAAGCTACTGATTCAACAATTGTTAAATATCTTGATGGTGAAAATTTGTATGTAGGACGCATTAATTATTTTATTAAAGTAACTAATTGTAATTGTAAGAGAATATGTGCATGTGCAGGCCTAACTTTGGCGCGTGTTACAAAATATAACGCAAGAAATCCTTTCCATGTTAATGTAGAAGGAGGTACACTACATTTTATAAATAAATGTATGATCAGTAAAGATTCAACAATAATGATTAATGTAAAAAATTTGATGTATGTGTGCTATCATATTGATATAAATAATAACTCATGCTATGTAATAGATCCAGTTAACTTAGTAGAAAATGAATAAATAAATAAATATTATTTGTTTCATTAACAAAATTTGTTTTGATTTAACAACTTTATGATAATTTGATTTCAATTTTTTTTATTCTCAAAAATACAGATATTTATGTAATTATTGTTTATGTTAATAATAGTTATTTTTATATTTTTTGTAACTCTTGGTAGTATATTGACATTAGATAGATAGATAGATAGATAGATAGATAGATACTATCCAACCATTGGGTAACTATTGCCAATATATTGCAATCATATGGGCAATTGAGGTTTGGCGATATATTGCCAAAATATCGCCAAAATTATCGCCCACATATTTGCAATATGTTTGCGATAACTATTTCCAATATGTTTGCAATATATTGGCAATAGTTCATATTTTTACGCGGGACGTTAAGAGTATTTATAATGAATATTAATTAAGGTAACAGTTGCTTAATCGAAGTGGATGAATACGGAACATATCGGAATTGTTTGTACACAAATATACAAAAATTTTAAGGATCATTCGAATACCCCATGCTTTGATTTTATTAATTCCATAGATACATCATATCATATTGAAAATTGAGAAATTCAATATCAATCCCTGTGTATTTTTATAAATGAATTAAAATTTGGATTTATATTTTAATGAAATGAATACCTGATAATAGAGAAACTTTTTCAATGGTTTAATGATGAATACTAATCACTCGGAATAAATTATTTCTTATCCAAATCGTAATTCCTGATAAGGTATGGAAAAATCTTCATCGGACAAACGTAAATCGTATACCTATAATAAATTATTTAAATGTCATTATCTGCTAATTAATTATGTTGGAATAATAATTTTATAATTATGATGAAATCAATGATTTATAAATATTGTCATCGTTTACACAACTCATAAATCGTAAATCTAAACCAATGCATAAAAAAATTATTGTAATGGAATTATTTATTTAAAAATACAAAATTATTGTTTATTATTATAATGTCTTTCAGTTTTAATTAAATAAAATATTTCAAAATATTAAAATTATAGACTATTCATTTGTAAAAAATCGTAATATTAATAATTAAAATAAAATTAATTCTAACTATAACATAACTTTAAATATTAATAATTCGAATATTTATAATATACTTACGAAGGAAATATTTTGTTCTTGAATTAAGAAATCCAACAATATTTAGTTGTTTAATCTTAATTCTTATGTAACAGAAGATAGTAAAATCTTGAATGGAGTATGAAGATGAACTAGATGATCTTTAATTTTTTTCAAATGTAAAACGAAAACTCTTTGGATCAATTATCGTTCAAGTAATAGAATTATTATCACTATATTTCTTACCGATATATATTTCTTACCGACACCTATAAATGTAAAGTATTCCGCTAATAAAATATTTAAACATTTTATACGATCGTACACATTTTTTAATAATCGTATATTATCATTACTACAACTCGCATACAAAGAATTAAATGTAGATAATATAGGTCGACATTACAATCCAACTAACGAATTTTAAAGTTAAACCGGTAAACGAATCGTATAATGCTGACGGTAATTCATATGAAATCGAAGTAGATGATGTAACTAATGTCATTAAAATTACCAACCCGCCGGATTTGCAGTTAAAAGACGCTATAATATATACAGAGTTTTGTGACATCGCAGATTCACCAATTTCTAAGGCCATAAGTAAGTTCAATTGTATCTTTTTTCTTATTTTAAATGTATAGATAACCATAGTATTTTCATTTTAAATTTGTAATAATGATTATTGTAATTAATTAAATGCAATTTTAATTTTTTAAATTATTATGATGAACATTTTATAGTGAGAATTTTAATATTCATTCAATTCATTATTATATTAGTCATTATTTAATAATTCAATAATAAATTTTATTCAAATGGTATTGTTTAATAACTCAACAATAAATAATTCGACTTATTTTTTGCTCATATATAAATAGTTATAATTTTTAATTATTATTAATAAATTTATTATGTTCGTATTCATTGATTTTCTTCAATTATGTAACAAAATTGTTTTTTTTATATTAAAACTCATGGATTCTATATATCAACTTATTTGTTTGATTTTAGATATAATTGGCATCCTAAAGACAATCGGTGATGTAGAGATTGTCACACTCAGAAATGGTACATCTTTGCCAAAACGATGCATTACATTAATTGATGAAAAAAAAAACGCTGTAAGATTTTTATTATAGTCAAATATTTATAGTATTATGAGTTATTAAATGAAGATTAATTTTAGTTTCAGATTACCCTTCGGGGTAAACAAGCCGAAGAATGGAAATATTCTGTAAGGGATATTTTGTCTTTTCGTGGACTAGGATTAAACGAGTTCATGGGCTTTAGGTCCGGAAAGGTTTACTCCTCTTCAATGATTTCCGTAGAGGAAAAAAATTGTAAAGCTACGCTGTAAGTATAAAACAAATAAAAAATCGAAATTGAAATAACATATTATCAATTACTAATAAGTTTATGAAGTTCAATATATTTGTTATTTAATTGTTTTCTAGATTAAAGAATCACCTTCCTGTTCTTATGCCTGTTTGATCTTTATACAAACATTGACCTTGTTTAATTTACTGTTCATATTCGTTTTAATTTGGTTATGTGACAAAAATAAAAACTAATATTGTTCACTCGTAATTGTAAAGTAGAATTGATCATCTGCTGTTTGTAAATAATAAATGTATTAATATGATTACTAAGTTCATTTAGGACTTTATAAGGTTGGAGTAGAGTAACATCGCTGGTGACTAGAAATTAAAAATTACAAAGGAAATTAGTGAAAAAATAATCATTTCATGGCAGGCGTGCAAACCAGGAATCCTGGATAAAGTTAGTGTAAATTTTCAAGATTAGTTGCTATAATACTGTGGTTGCACACGTTCAAAACTATCGCATGGCGTAACCAAGAATTTAACCCTCAAGAAGATTACCTCCATTAGTTGAATTGTTTTTTTACGTGACCGTATGGGAGAAGAATGCATCCGCGATCAGTTTTGCAATTAGTTTATAGAATGTGCAAGATGTATTAGTGACTTTTTTTATTGAGAAAAAATCGATAAACCAAATAATCGATACTATTCATATGATCAATGTAAATATCCAAGTGTACCTTTTCGTGATTTAATGTTCCACTGATGATTTGGTTTGTAAACTTGAAGCATCTTCACAACTTCTTCGCGATCGGCAAATTAAAGACTAAATACACAGTATTTTATATCTACTTCATAAAATGTGTAATTATAGAGATTCTTATTAAGGAGTTGACAAAAAATGTAAATTTATTTAGAAATATTACAACTTTGCCGCTGATGTCTATTTTGCATAATATGTCGATTTTTGTTGTTAAGCAATGGAGCGTTTGCCTTCATGAAACAAAATATTGTATGATTCAAGAACATAAGCATCTACCTGTCGGTCGTAAGATGATAACACAAAAAACCTGAAATTGATGATGATATAATATATATATATATATATACAAAAAATCTAAATTCATCAATATAATGATCGTGTGAAGCATTTGCAAATCGACGGCAAAATAATATTTATTTTCTTATGAAATTAACATCATTATTATCGTAGTATTAGAATTAATTCAGTTAGTCCTCGAGTTTGCGATTTAGATAAATTAAGTTAATAATCATTATTTAAGTTCTTTATAATGGAATAAATCGAGTTTCCATTTACTACGGTCATGATGATTGTGATCAATTCTTGTTATTGAAAAACAGAATTGAGTAAAATTAAATTATTTATTTGATATATTAACTAATTAATTCATCAATGTAAAAATCATTTTTCTTATTATTGACCAACGAACAAAAATATAATTTGTAAATAAAATAAAATTCATAAGTTCAATCGATTACGACAATTGTTGTTGTTTATATAAAAATACGTATGAAAATCTAGCAACAATCAAAAATATTTCGTTACAACGCATCAGATGTATTCGTTTATTGAACTATTATTATTTAAGTGTTAAAGAATTTTAAGTATAAAATAGACGATTATACAACATTAGTATTGTTTAATTGTATCGTTAATAATAAATATTAATTTTCATTACATATTGAATATTGTTTGATTAATTATTTCCACCACTCAACACTCTCGTTTATTCGATCCAATTCACTTTTTAACCGACTTCAAAAAGAAGGACGTTCTTAATTCAATTCAATTTTTTTTTATGTTTGTTACCTTAAAACTCAAAAAAATATATTCATTCGTGCAGAACTCGGAAAGGGAAGAAGTACCAAAAAATTTGTAGACGTACTAGATTAGTACTTGACTAATACAAGTAAATTAATTTGTTTGTAATTGTTGATTCAAAAATTTTGTTAATAATTCACTAAAAAGTAGAAAATAAAAAACTTAGAAAAAAAACCGATTTCCAAAAAATACCTTAACAAGTAACCAAAAACTTATTATCTCTAGAAATTATATAAATAATTCATAAGAAAAAATTCTTGAAGTCGACGTTTATCACTCCCAAAAATCAAAATACAATTTGTACTGATTGGAAATAAGAAAGGTACTTCGTTTTAATATATTCTGATTTTTTGGTAATATAGGATTCCCGTACAAAATTAAATCCCAAAGAAAAAATAGATTGTCAAATGAGAAATTTCATCATATATAGTCAGGCTCAATATATTGTATAAAATGAATTAAGGACTAATTAAGTTTGGAATGTACGTTATTGACCGACGCAATGGGCGAGTGGTTCGGCGCGCGCCAGGCGATATGCAAAGTTGGATGGGTACTTGGATGGGTGACGGTCCAAGGACCCCAGACGTTCAATCGAGACTTGCTTTGTATGACGGTAGCTTGGGCGTCCTAACCACACGATAATGTGAGCGGGAGATGTAGCAGATACGGTGTAGGTATCCGGTTATTTCGGGGTACCTAATACGGAATCTGCTATATACACCGACCCATTCCGGGGAAGATTTTCCTAAATGGGATTTACCCCACTGGGTTATGTTGAGTACGGAGAAACTTGGGAAGAGTGTATGGAATACGTAGAAGCCTTTTACAGGCGTACGTGGAAGCCACCAAATTTTTATTTTATTTTAGATTGATCCACGTTAAAAATAAGTTATTTAATCGCATTAATATTTTATGTATTATTTTTATATATCTATTTAATGATATTTTTTTTAAATGGGTGTTTCGGGACAAATATTAACAAACCTTCGGGGTAAATATTAACACTATCAATATTCATGTTCTGTTCATATCATATTGTTTTAGTGTTTCAAAAATATAAATAATGTTATCTTATTTAGTAAGAATCTCATTTTTTATATATGAATTGTTATTAGTGTATTGAAAATATATTATATAATCAAATAATACTTACATAAAATTGAGATATTTTAAAAAAAAATGTTAATACTTGCCCCGGTCTCCCATATATTATTCTTCTCAAAAAATAAGAAAACATGTATTTTTTGTTGTAGCATCAATATTGCATAGAATATATGCACAAAATGCATACAGACAGTAAATGTTTTTACTGAAAATTTTGATAATAACTTCAAATGGCTTCTATTTTACCAATTATCAATGGATTTTGTTAATTTTTTTGGTTTTATTTCACTTTGACTCCTCTTTCATTATATGCAAGAATATTTAAAATAACCCACATAGCACCGAAGTTTCCAAGAAGCTTCCATAAAAGGTTCGGAAACTTCCCAGAAGCTTCCATGTAAGCTTCCTGGAAGCGTTAAATGTCCCGCGCACTTTTCATTCAGAAAGATTTAATGGAAGCTTCCAGGAAGCTTTCGTGGAAGAAATCAGTTAGCTTCCATGGAAGCTAGCATAAAGGTCTTTTTGAATCTTACAAAAAGTTTCCAAGGAAGATTGCCGCAAGGTTCCAAAAGTACTTCATGGAAGCTTCCACGGAATAATGCAAAAAGCTTACATGCAAGCTTCCGTGAAAGCTTCAATTAAAGCTTCCTGGAAGCGTAAAATCTCCCGCGCACTTTTCTTTCAGAAAGATTCAATGGAAGATTCCAAGAAGCTTGCATGGAAGAAATCAGTAAGCTTCCATGGAAGAAATCAGTAAGCTTCCATGGAAGAAATCAGTAAGCTTCCATGGAAGCTAGTATAATAGCCTTTTGAATCTTACAAGAAGCTTTCAAGGAAGATTGCCGTAAGGTTCTAAAAATACTTCATGGAAGCTTCCATAAAAAAATGCTAGAAGCTTCCAGGATGATTCCAGCGTAAGGTTCCCGGAGGCTTTGGGGAAGTCAAAAATTCAAATACCATTTGGTTAATTTTATCCTTTTTCACCGTTCGAAAGGTATTGTGTTATGATTCTGTTCAATATTCTATTTTTCATTTTATATTTTATAAATATTTGCTGTGCAAAACACATATTTACTTACAACATACTATTTTATATACTATTATATCATATTTATACTTCAATACATATTCACATATATTAGGATTTACGTATAATTATAAATACGCATTTACATTTTTAGGGCAGGTGCTGTGGGTACATACTCAAAACCGCCAACGTTCGACTTATATAGTGAGTGTGGTATCATCTCACCACTTAGGGACAAAACGCCCATTCAACGCGTATCCCCCTGTAGGCGTAACTGCGAATCGAAGGTGACGGACTTGTATGATATCTGTCGGTAGTTCCATTCCCGACTAAACATAATTTTTTTTTTTATAAATTATGTTGCACATGCATATATTTCACTATTTTTTTTAATTTAAATATTTTTTATGTATACAGATAAATGTATATGTACATGTACCTACGTATTATTCACACTCAAACATTTTTATGCTATCTGAAGTCGAAAAATTCATTTTATATAGATTTTAAAATAAATTTATTTAAAAAAACTTAAATAAATAATACAATACTCTTTCTTAAAACTTTATTCAATTAAGGACTTTTCTTTAAAAAAGCAACAAAATGTTTTGTGTGCTTATTTACTAACTTAAATTAATATTGAAAGAAATTTTTTATCCAAAGTTATACAATTTTAGAAACTTTTAATCATTTAATTTGTAATCTGTTTTATTCGTATTCATATAATAATCCGATATTAATTTTTAATATTAAAAAGAATATTTTTATACATTAATTTAACAAAAAAGACTATATTTTTAATTTATAAAATTAATGTGGGATTATTATATAAATACGGAAAAAGCAGATTACAAATTGAATGAATTAATATTTATAATTATGTAACTTTGGGTAAAAATTTTTTATTACTATTAATTTTTAGTTAGTAAAAGAACACAAAATATTATGCTTTTTGAGGAAAAATCTTTTATATTTGATAAAAGTCATGTATTCAAAACATTGTAAAGATATTTAGACTTTGTAATTGATTTATTTAATTTATAAAATTTTATTAAATTAACGACTTTCTCTTAAAAAAAAAACATATTTGTTTGTGTTCTTTTTTATTAATTAAAATCAATGATAATAAAAATTCTTTATCGAAAGTTATACACAATTTTAAAAAATTTTTAATCATTTAAAATGTAATATGTTTTACTTCATATTTAAATAATCTACCATAAATTTTGTAAATTAAAAAGAATATGAGACATTAATTTAATAGAAAAAAAAGACAATATTTTTAGTCTATAAAATTAAATTAATGTAAAGCAGACACTACACCTGTACTCATAAATATTGCCTAAACTTTCATTTTATTGTAAAATTTTAGAAAAAAAAATGCAATAGCTTAAAGTATGTACCATGAAGATTATTTTCTGAAATTTTTAAATAAATTCATTCATCAGTTATTTAAAATGTTGAAGTCCAATGATATATATAAAAATTATTCGATTTTGTACCAGGAATACAAAATTCCTATAAACAAAGGAATAGATTTATTTAAAAATTCAACTGAATAATTTTCATGATATTTACGAGGTATTATTCTTTTAAAAATCATACAAAAAATATTTCATAAAGAATTCACAAGACATTTCAAAATCCTTTCAATGAAAGAACTCTGTAAGGATCCATGAATTCTTTTGGTAATAATTCGTAAATCTTTTCATACATCTTCCATTGAAAGGATTCTGTAAGAATGATAAGAAATATTTTTAAAATATTTCATTGTATTATTTCTAAAAGGAATATACCCGGACATAGAATCATTACAGAATCCTTTCAACGAAAGAATTCTGTAAGGATCCATGAATTCTTTTGGTAATAATTCGTAAATCTTTTCATACATCTTCCATTGAAAGGATTCTGTAAGAATGATATGAAATATTTTTAAAATATTTCATTCTATTATTTCTAAAAGGAATATACCCCGGACATAGAATCATTACAGAATCCTTTCAATGAATTCCTAATTCAATGTTTATCAAAACACTTTGTCATTTATTTAATTTATTTTAATTTTAATGATAATTAAATTTGAATACATTGAGCAAAGATACATTTCCTACTTTTAGATTAAATATATTTTTCTTTATGACTTGCGTAAATAATAAAATAATAAATAATAAGACATCGGTTCACTTTGTAAGATATTATTTTTTTGTTTGCAATATTATTATATACAACCCAAGGTTCTTAGCATGTGTCCCGAACTGCAATAATACTCAAGTGATATTGATAAACTTTACCCCAGTATCAGATCTTTGTCCTACTAGTCGATCAAATTTACAAAATATGTTTTTTTTACGCAAAAAAAATTTTGTTTTTTGTCATTGATTATATCAGCGATCTAATAGTTATATCACATGTGCTCACATGAACAAGAAAGATTTACTATAATTGTTTTAAAAGAATTGAAGAAGTTTCTTCTCTTATTAAAGTTCAACTTTATGTATGCATCGATTCCCACTTAAAGAAGATGTTGTAAGTATATGAATCTTAATAAATATTATAAAAATCAATAAATATTGTAATTGGATTCAGTTATAAATTGTAGAATAATAAAGGATTTATCATAAAATTATTAAAACATATTTTTAATATATTTTATGAAAATTAACTATTTCATTAACCTTACAGAAATATTGTATGACTTCTGTAAGTAACATATAATTCAAATTTATTATAAAAGAAATAAGTATTTTCATTAATATATTTTTAAATATTTATGATTGTTTATGATAACATTTTACAAGACGAAATTGTATACAAATGTATTATATTATTCTCATTTATATTTGATAATAATTATTGCATGGATAAAATTTTATGAATAAACAAATATTATTATAAATATAAAACATTTTTTATTTAAGTATATGTAAACTTTCCTAAGCTTCTAAAACTAATAATAATTACTCATAATCATATGATTCGACTATTCTATGATTATATACGAATTAACGAACAACCATAAATAATTTAATTGTATATAAATGTTACCGAAAATCATTTATTTATGGATGATCCATTCTTAATTTAAATACGCTACCAAATGCTTTGGCGCAATGCTTTTTCATAGAGCTCATTGTGTTTTAGTAATTTTATTTTATTTCTTAAAATGTCATTTCAATGTAAAAAATGATTCATCAGCAATATTCTCCAATACGAAATAACAGAATTCTACAGCACCTTTAGAGGTATTGTTATTTATTCCTTACATTGAATAATTTATAATACAAGTTAAATAATAAACAATATATGATATTTAATTTTATAAAATTTTAATCATTTCGTTTAAATTTACTTGTATATTAACATAAAAATTGTTTTTAATTACATAATATTTAACAGATTACCACACCACCCAAAAAAGTACAGTTGTCTCCATAAAGCTAGACAAATTTTCTACCAGGGTATTGTCAGAAAAAATACTTTAATAAAATAATTTTCTTAACGTAGTTCATTAAAATAACAGATATCTAAACCACCCTAAGAGGTACTGTTATTTATACCTTACATTGAATAATTTATAATATAAGTTAAATAATAAACAATGTATGGTAACAATTGTTTAATATTTCAAGTTCATGAAAATAACAGATTTCCACACTACCCAAAGAGCTACTGTCATTGTTGCGTTATGAGGTCTTACAGCTTGATCTCGAATCCACGAGTGTGTAAACCTTTCGTGTTAACTTAATAAGACACAAAAATATTCTTTTTAAAGTAAAATAATCTAAGTTTATTAAAAGAAATATACAAATACAAGTTATTCATTATGACTGCCTGCTCGAGAGGTTAAGCAAAGAGTGACGAAGGTACAAAATTTTCTAAACTAGAAAGGTTAGTGTAATAAAAAAATGACAGCGTCGTTTGAGTACAAAATTACAAATTCCTACACTGAGAGAAAGATTTCATAACTGTTAACTTAGTATATTAACTATTAAAGTATATATTGTAGATTCTAATTAAATATACAAATCTTAATAGTTGAAATCAAATATTAATAGTTAAGATATTATATTCTTTCTAAAGATACGTAAAGTTTTATAGTAAATATATGAAGTTATTAGCTTTATATATATTAACTATTAATATATAATACAATAAATACTAAAAAAACTCAAAACTAAAATCAAATATACAGATATTTTAACAGTTATTAAACTTTTCTCTCAGTGTACTCTTACAAATCTAAATTGTCATATAAGTAAAGAACGTTAGTTGAGATCAAGGGTTTTTCCGGCAATAAAAGACCCGTACTAATTACTACGTGTTTTCCGCTATGTTATAAATGTATAAAACTGAATAGTACTTTTTCTTATATTGAAGAATACATTCCCTTTACACAGAATAAAGATTAAGAATAAGCAAAAATATGTTAAACTTTAAAGCTTTAAGATAGATATGTTAGACTTAAATTATATATTTTATTACGGTATTTTAGTAGAAAAAATTTGTTTTTAAGTTTTTTGTCCCTTCTTCTTAACGATCTCGAAAGAAAATATATTTTCCTGTTGCACGGCAACAGTCATTTATACCTTACATTGCTCTAAAATCTGTACTACATTAATAAAATTAGTTTACATAAGTTTTCCTTCTTTTAACAGTTGCAAATAATTTTCATGCAAATTTTATATAAAATTCAACGAGTATTTTACGTATAATACCAAACCAATGAAAAATCAAAATAAAAAAAAAATTTTTAATTTATCCAAATTCAAAACTATGCTAAGAAAACCAATATTCAATGGCTTTCTGCCTGGTCAGACAAAAAAATAAATTGTATGCCAAATTTGAAGCAGATCCATTGATTAGTGTTCGAGATCTAATTGTCTAAATCAATAAAATTTCTTTTTCAAACATTTTTTTTCAAAATTTTCAAAATGCATTCATATTTAAACTACGCTGAGAAAATCAGTTTTCAAAACTTATCCTTCTTTTGGCAGTCACAAAGAAATTTCATGCAAACTTTAAAGCAAATCTATCGAGTACTTTAGGTAAAATAACTAAAAAGAAAAAAATTAAAATCAAAATTATTTTTAAAATATTTAAAATGCTCTAAAATCGTAACTACGATAAGAAAATTAGTTTTCAAAAGGCTGTTTTCATTAGACAGTAGCGAATAAATTGTATACAAATTTTTGAGCAAAACTATCGAATAGTTTACGTAAAATAGAAGAATAATAACAAATCAATATTTTTTTCAAAATCTTGAAAATGCCCTCAAATTTTAACCACGCTGAAAAAATTTGTTTTCGAACGCTTATTTTCTTCAGATAATAGCGGATAACTTGTATATAAATTTTGGAGCAAATCCAACGAGTAGTTTACGTAAAACAGAAGAAAAATGGAAAATGGTAATTCTTTTAAAAATTTTCAAAATGCGCTTAAATTAAAACTACGATGAGGAAATTATTTTTCAAAAGTTTTCCGACTCAGTTTTCCTTTTTTTGACAATCGCAAATAATTACCATGCAAATTTTAAAGCTAATTCGTTCAGTAATTTACGTAAAATTAAAAAAAAAATTAAAGTCAACATTTTTTTTAGTTTTTTAAAATGGCTATTAAATTAAAGCTACGCTAAGAAAAAAAATTTTCAGTAGCTTCCGTATCAGTTCGAACAAAAAAAGTAATTGTATGAAAAATTTATAACAAATACATGGAGTAATTTTCGTGATCTTATTGACTAAATGAATACATACACACACACACGTACATTTTGACTAGTCTACATTTTCTAGAAACCACTTTTTTCGACTCCTGGAGTCCAAATATGTACAAATTAAAAAATATAAAAAAAATTTTTATCGATACAGTGCCGCTTTTTCTATGAGTAAGCAAAATTAAACGCTTGTAAAAGAATAAATATAATTATAAAAATTTTGTCACAGATTAAACTTATTAAAATTTAAATGCAATATTACATTATAGTAAATTCTTGTAATGCCGACTAGTCGTAATGCCACAAGACGGCGTAGAAGCGATTTGCACCGTTCTTTTGTTTTATACTTTGTTATAGTCATAACAGCTATCTTTCTCGCTAGTCTGTTGTTAATGTTAGAGTTCGCAATATTATAACCACAATTTTTATAAAGGTGTGCTACAATTAGTCGTAATTTATTTTGAAAATGATGGATGAAGATGGATATACGTACCATAAAAAGTCGTATTATTATAAGACTTGTACAATGTATGTATATATATATATATTTTTCTCGCATTCTAACCTCAAAATCGCAATTTATTTTCTCTTTTTTGGCTCTCAAGCGAGAAAATATATTATGAAACTGATGTGTAAAGGCTTTTTTACGAAACTCGTTACAGCCCTCGCCTCCGGCTCGGGCGGTAAACCTCTCGTTTCGTAAATAAAGCCTTTACACACCCGTTTAATAATGTACTAATTTAAAATATTTTATTTGTCAAATATTTATAAAACTAAAAGGGTGTATAGTTAAGGTTATTTTAATTTCTAAAATACTTAAATAAATTAAATGCCTTTTTACATTTTACATTCGACTACTCTTACATGGACAGGATATTTTAATGAGCGATTTTTTTTATCAATAATTTATGAAGATTATTCAATCTAAGGACAACGTAAATAAAATGTACTTTATAGTCCACTTAGCGATTCATTTACAAATACATCTATGATCTTATTGATACACTCCAACATTTATCAATTTTTCTTTTTTCTTTTATTTCGTTATATTTCTCTTTTTATTAAATATTAACAGAAATAAATGCGAGAAAGTTATTATTCAATAAACTTTGTTATCTAAACATTTAAATCATTTTATTTTAACAAAAATAAATTTGTAAAATTAACTTTTTTTATTATTTAAAATTTTGTATTATTCATGAATTTTTATGTTGAGATTTTTACTCTGAAATGTAGACAAAAATTACTTGTAAATTTTAAAACACAAATATTTGTGTTTCATCTATAACACTTACGTGTGTTAGAATTACAAAAAATGTTATTACAATGTGCAAAAACACAAGGGTAATTCACTTTTATGTAGGAGTTTTTCATGTAATAATGACAGGAATAATTGTCCAGGAACAATGAGGGTAGTTTTGAACCCTGATACTGGAGAGTGGACAAAAACAGTTGTTCGGGCCCATGATCCCAATGTATGCCGACCTAATATTATGAAAGAGCGGGTACAAAAATTCAAACAGGAATTTTACGAAGTAGTACAGGCTCCTGGAGTGCAAAGCATTTACGCTGTGTATCTTCATTTATGCAAAAAGTATATTATACTAGTTATATATTTATTTTATTTTATTTATTAATCCAGTCATTGAAGCTTTTCAGCGACTAGTATTTTTAGCTAATGATTTTTTTGGATAAGATGGATTAACGTGAAATTTTGTCAGTATCTAGAGAATAGTTCAAAAAACAAAAGTTATATAATGCCGATGTGTGCTTTTGCCCAGGGGGCTGGAGCCGCCCCTTCAAGGGGGTGGTGAAAATAAATAAATAAATAATCATATAATTTGATGAAAAAATCAATTATAATAAGAAAGTTTTTTCTGAGTTTTTTTGTTAAATGAATACTTTACGAATTATAGGTGATTGAAAACAGATCTTTTTAGTGTAAAAAGCATGTTTTCAGACGGTTTTTAATACAAAAAAAAGAAAAGTTTGAATTTCATTGAAAAAGTCATGAAAAAGAAAAATAAAGCTTGAAAAATAACGAAACGATTCCATTTTTAATCATTATTTTATATAGGATACATAACGAATTATGAATCATTGAATGTTAATACTGTTACGCTTGAAACTTTAGGAGCAGTATTCAACGTTAAATAACAGAAAAATGGCAAACTTTTTCAGAAAAATGTATAGAATATTTTTTAAAGGTGTTGAGGTTATCTTTTAAATAAATTTTATTACAAGTCAATAGCATGAAAATTTAAGTATTTATAAAGAAAATTGAATTATTTATTATTGTTTAAAAATAAAAATACTATATTAAAACCAATGTCATTAAGACAGGTTTTGAAATATAAAGGAATCCTTTTATAATTTATCTAATACAGGTAACAACTATGTGTTCAAAAAGTTTCAGCAATTAAGGATGCTTATTTAAAATAAAAAATCAAGTTTATATGAAAAAAAAGTTTTGTTATTTTTTAAAAATTAACACTTTTTCAAAAATATTTCGATAATTTTGAAAAAGTGGACACGTAGTCACGTACATCCGTTATATTAACGGATGTACGTGAAAAATGCAAAATTTAAAAAATGTTGCTTCTTCTTTTATGAATATTTTAATTTTTTTTTCATTTTAATCCGATAAGAATAAACTGAGTTATCAGTGCTAGAATTTTGTAATCGGAGACAAGTACCACTCATTTTGGGACTTTCAAACTAAAATATCTCAAAAAATAAAACTTATTGGAAATTTAGATTTACTTACTTAAAGTTGATACAATTACCTGTAAAATCCATTTTGGTGCGATTAGATAACTTAAAAATTAGCGGAGTTATCATAAAAAAAAATTGTACTTTTTCGGTAAAATTATCGAAATGCATAAATTCTTTTATTTTTGAGTATTTTAGATACATACATATCAGGCCCGGATTATAGTAGGGGCTAGACGGGGCTGTAGCCCCGGGCCCCACACAAGTGGAGGGCCCTCTAAGGAATAGAAAAAAAATTTTATAGACTAAAAAAATTAGTAATTAAAATAAATTAATTTTAGTTCATCGATTTAAAAAAAAAACATGTAAATTTTTTATTGACGGTATTTTCCATAATACGTTTTATAAGAAATACCTTAAACTATTCTTGATTTCTGTTTTACTGAAAGATTTAATGTATGAAAAACAATTACACTCTTGATAAATATATATTTACATACACAAATACAATTATTTTAATAAAACATTTTAATTTAAAAATTAAATACTTGGAATGACATTTTAGCTACGATTCACGAATCTACTTGAATAGAGTTTCCTGCTATACTATAGTGCAGCGCCTTTTTTCGTGGAAAAATTAGAAATATAAACAAACTCAAACTGTATACAAATATAAAGTTTGCATAGAGTCAGTTTGGATTATGTTTCTTATAGATACACATGTAATTTTTTATTGAAAAATATTTGACAATCCAATTAACGTTTTTATAGTTTCTTTAAAATTATATTATTTATTACTCTGTGTACTAAAGAATTTATATAATTAATAAATTAAGTGTTTATTATTAGTCTTCATAAACAATGTCTTCTAATAGAGTTTATCCTAGCGGTGCTCAAAAAAAGGAAACTTCAAAAACAAAAAAATGAAAACGTTCTTAAATTGCCGAAATCATCGAATTATTTTTCTAAAATTCAAACAAGTGCTGACGGTAATGAAAATAATGCTGAAAACAGTGAAAGAGATAGTGAATTTCAGATAAATGATAATTCGATAGTCTGTAATAAATCAGCTGAAACAGAGGCGTGTAGCAGTGTAATCTTAAATTCGAGTAATGACGCACTTTTAAATGAAAACATTAGTTTTGAAAATAAAAAACATACTGTCGATATTATAAATAATACAATTGAACGTCAATGTACCTATAGAAAATAGTCAATCTTTATTTGTTATATCGTCAAGAGAAATAGAGACAGGTATTTTTATTTTTCTACTCTCATATAAAAAATAAAATTTTTCTTTTTTTTTTAATAAGACTTATTATTTATTTTTTCAAAAGTTATGCATTTTGAAATTATTCACAGCTACAGTAGTTATTTTTTTTTTATCCATAGATTGTTGCAAAGATCCAGCTTTATGGCCATTAGATTTAAATGTAAATAAAACTTTACTACAAAATTATATAAATAAAGGAACTGAATATTTTCAAAATAAAAATTCCTCTTTCAAATCCTCGAAGCGTGAATATGCAAGTCAGAATAGATACTTTTCTTCGTCTTATTTTTATAGAAAATTAAAAAATGGCGAATTATGTGAAAGAAAGTGGCTAATGTTTTCGGAATCGACGGGGTCAATTTTTTGTTATATTTGTAAATTATTTTCTATAGAAAGAGAAAACGTTTTTATAAAATCTGGTTTTTCAAATTAGAAGAAAATTGACGAAACCATTGCAAGTCATGAAAGTAGTCAAAATCATAATAAATGTATGATGGAGTGGATTAGTCACACGCAAAAAAATATGCGTATAGACACTAATATAGTAATTGCTGCCGAAAAAGAAATAAAATATTGGTGTAATATTTTAAAAAGAGTTATTTCAACCATCAAATTTTTAGCTTCACGAGGACTTGCTTTTCGAGGAACTGATGAAAAATATGGATCATCGAATAATGGCAATTATCTTGGAATATTGGAGTTGATTGCAGAATATGATCCGCTTTTAAAAACTCATATCAAACTGTATGCAAATAAAGGTCGAGGAAGCACGTCTTATTTATCAAAAACAATATATGAAGAATTAATAGAACTAATGGCTACAGAGGTTATGAATCACATGAAAAAAGAAATACGTGAAGCAAAGTACTGGGGCTTGATAGTAGATTCTACACCTGATATTGCTCATGTAGATCAATTATCTATCGTTTTCAGATATTATTCAAATAAACACGTCTACGAACGATTTTTCTGTTTTATAAAAATTATAAGCCATAAAGGACGATCATTAAGTAGTAATGTATTAAAATTACTTGATGATCATGATATCGAAATTTTAGATAATAGAGGTCAAGCATATGATAATGCTTCTAATATGTCAGGGAAATATTCAGGAATACAAGCTTGCATAAAAGAGAAAAATAATTTAGCTGTATATACTCGATGCGTTGGTCACTCATTAAATTTAGTTTGAGAACGCTGCGTAGAAGAATGTTTAGATGCAGTAAACTTTTTTGGCATTTTACAACGTTTACATGCATTTTTTAGTCTTTTAATTTATACATGGGATGTACTTATGGAAAATGATTCTCGAGTTACAAGCTTGTCGAAAACTAGATGGTCGAATAAAGCCGATGCTTCTAAAGATTTTATCAAATTTTTTGAAGGAATCTGCAATTCTCTACACATATTGGCAAACGATTGTGAACAAAAATTAGATACTCGAAACGAAGCTGAGTTTTTGAGAAAAAGTTTACTAAAATTAGAAAATTCATTCATGGCTGTACTCTGGAATGAGGTTTTGAATCGTTTTAATGTAACGAGCCAATATCTACAAAAAGTTGGTGTAGATTTAATTTCAGCTAACGATGCATTAATTTCACTAGTTGATTACGTTAAAAATTTACGAAACGATTTTTCTTCATTCGAAAATAAAGCTAAAATGTTAAGCTCACTGGTTAGCCAAGAATATTCTGATTCAAAGAAAAGAAAAATAACAAAAAAGTTGACTGATAATCAAACTCAACTTCAAATGTTACAAGGCTCGGATAAATTCAGAATTGAAACATTTTACGTAATTATTGATAAACTTGTTTCAGAGTTGGAAAAACGTAGTAAAGCATATAATGAAATAGTACAGCTCTTCGGTTTTTTATATAATTTAATGAACATAGAAATGCAAGAAATAAAAATACGTGCAAAAAATTTATCAAAAGTTTATGCAGTTGATCTGCAAGAAGATCTAATTATTGAATTGGAACATTTTCTTTCTTTTTTAAAATTGCAACTACAAGACAGTTACTCCAATGTCAGTGATAATGAAAAAGATATTCATTTATTGAATCCGTTAAAAGTTTTAAATTTAATCAAAACTAAAAATATGACTGATATTTTTCCAAACGTATCTATAGCATATAGATTACTCTTAACAATACCTATAGCTAACTGCGAATAGGAAAGATCATTTTCTGTTCTCAAAAGAATGAAAAATGCCTATAGATCAACAACGACCAACGAACGATTGTCTTCATTGGCAATATTATCTATAGAATCAGAATTATTAAGAAGTTTGAATTTCGATGATCTTGTAACAAATTTTGCAGAAAAAAATGTAGAAAAAAATTATTTTGTTAATTTAACATTTATATACAAATAAAAAATAAAATCTAAATTTAAATTACCTGTAAAATCCAATTAATGTAGTATCAAAGATATATGATTTATTGAAAAAAGTTAAAAATCTCTGGCCTTAAATGGGCTCCCATCCCAATCTAGCCCCGGAGCCCCAGGTAAGTCTAATCCGGGCCTGATACATATAAATATTTCACAGCTTCTTTGAGTCTGTACGGTATACAGCTTCTATTCTTTTATGTTTCTACCTGCATATTTTGTAAGTGTGTATGTATATGTAAATATATTTTTTCCTTTTGTTCTTATAATAATAATGAATAATTTTAAGTAATTATATTCTTATAATTTTAATTATAACTAGTAATTTTGAAGTGTAAAATACTTAAATATATTTCAAATTATATAATAAGACATGAAAAATTTATTATTAATCAAATAAAAATGATTAAATTATTAAAAGTACTAAAAACTCGTTTTTTTAGCATTGTATCAGGGTTGTTTTCAAGGGTTGAAATGTTACAATAAAATATAAATCATATTATGAACTGTGAAAAATGTCTAATTTAATATAAATATGTCATTAAAAAATAATTTTGCATGATCAAAATTATTTGTTTCTATCTTTCATCATAAGGGGTAGTCTTAAGGGTTCAAATCTACATTGTAAATTATATCATATATTTAAAAAGTTAATAGTTTTTCATAATTGTATCATAAAAATATTTATTAATGTTAAAAACTGTATATAATCTTTTTATTAAGTCAAAGGGGTGGTTTTTAAGGGTTGTAAAAATGCTTAATACTCTTAGATAAGTTCCACAATATTAAACAATACTTATTTTAGATATTTCAAGATTATTTTGATTATTTATTAAGCGTAAATCGGCATTTTTACTATTTTTTAACTTTAAGGGTAGTTTTTACCCCTTTAAAGCAGAAAGCACATATCGCCGATATATAACTTTTAATCTGTAGGGTAATATAAGCTTATCCCTATATTTTTATAAAAATCAAGCTTATCCGAAAGAATTCCGAGGTAATACCTTATTTTTGCCCTCAATTACTGGACTATATGGGAGACCATGATTAAAAGTGATGGGGTGAATATTAAAAATTAATTTTATAGCGACGCACACAGTCTTATAGGTTCTGTAATTTACTTTATATGTTTAATATGATTGTTTCTGTTATGTAAACACATTCAGTACCTATCAGTACACAAGAAACACGTATGATGTAGCGATTTTTTTTTCAGATAATAGAACATTTTCACATACTTATGCTCGTTTTGTTTTCTCATAGAAGAAGCATTGTATCGATAAAAAATTATCTTCATATTTTTTCACTTATTCGTGTATATTTGGACTCAGGAGTCAAAAAAAGTTATTTCCAGAAAATGTCTCTATGTCTGTGTGTATTCAGTAAGCTACTTTGATCTCGAAAGACACTCGATTTATTTGCTTCAAATTTTCCATACAATTTATTTTTTCGATTAACTATTGCAAAAGCTATTAATCATTGGTTTTCTTAGCGTAGTTTTAATGAAGTAGCCATTTTATAAATCTTTGTTAATTTTAGATTTTTCATTTTTTTGATATTTTATGTAAATTATTTGATAAATTTGCTTAAAAATTAAAAAAAAAAAATTATTTTTGATCGTCAAAATAAAATAAAATTTTTGAAAACTTATTTTTTTAGCGCAGTTTTAATTTAAGAAAATTTTTAATTTTTGAAAACAATGTTTGTATTTATTTAGCCACTTAGATCTCGAAAAGTACTCCATGCATTTGCTTCCAATTTTCTATAAAATTTATTTTTTTTATTGAATAGTGCGGAAACTACTGAAAATTGTTTTTCTTAGTGTAGTTTTAATTTTAGAGCCTTAAGAAAGTATAAACTGAACATTAGTGATCGAAGTTATAGCATTTGTCCTTAAATTTAGAATTACTGTTGGAAGATTAAAATGTTAAATATTATAATAAAATAGGATTAAAATATTAAATCCGCTTGAAGCGATCCCTGTTGCGTGTCCTATGTTGCATTTTCTGGCAGGGTATAGTTGACGATTTTTGTGAATTTCGTACACGTATTTCAGACTAGTCGTATTTCACGTTGGTAAAGCATATAAGTATGGCAACGCGCATGCGCGTATACAGACTGCCGGCATGAGAGATAGTATGAACGATGAATTAGTTGCTTTACATTCGGCTTATTCTTCTATATATATATGTGTGTGTGCGTATTTCGAAATAACTAGCAAGTTTTTCAGTTTGTGTATATTGTATTAATAATTATTTACTACAATTTCACGTTATGAGTATCTTTTTGAAATTGTTTTTTTTTTCGATTTATCATTTGGAGAATGCTTACTTTAACTGATACATAGATTTCGTTTTTTATTTGAATTATCATTCGTGGAGCGCGTATCTTTTGTTTAGTATTGCTTTTTAAGGAGGTTGTCAAGTACTCGTCGGAGACAAAAGTTTTATTGCTCGAAGTATCAAAAAAACGTCTGCGCACATGCGCTATAGTTTCAACTTTTGATTCCGACTGTGCTCACACACGTGGCGCGGTATATATGTACACGCACACACTAGTCGTCGTTACCCCACCACTACTTTCTGACTGTTTCACGTGCTTAGATTCATACATTTTCTATGGACATTTTCTATTTGTATATATTTTTGAGTTGTAATTTCTCGAAAACGGTACCGCTAGTATTTTTTAATTTGTGATCAATATATTCTTTATGAAATTCTAAATTACATATTAGTTTTTGGTTTAAATCTGACACAAAAAAAATTCAGAATCATTGAAAACGTCCCTTTTACAGCACGTCAATATAGGGATTACGTGTTAAAAGTTAAAACTTTAGAAGTTTATATCTCAAAAACGGTACCGCTAAAGCTTCTAAAAATTTAATGGCAAGTGCATAATGTTATTATAAACATGTGATCAAAATTTCAAGGTAATCTGACACAACTCGATTTACTTGATAACCCTCTTAAGGGTATAGATTTCGTGTGGCGAATTTAGCACACACGTACTAGAAAATAGTGTTCGATACGGGAAATAACACATAGGGCACGCGTATCGAAAAATACTATTTTATTAAATATAGACCGCATTCGCTATCATTGTCTAATCGAGTTTTGTGTTATTTATTCAAATATTATTATGACTGCGCAATTGCTACTTCGAGATCGAAATGGTTACTTGATGATATTTATTGCTCAAGATTGAGATTCGTTTTTATATTACATTTTAATTGATGTTTTATTATTGTTAAATTGTTGTATTTTTTATCAGCTGTGATTTAGCTATGATATACATTGTATGTTTTTACTTGAGTTTTGTGTTATTTATTTTTAATTGTATTATGAAAAAAATTTGTTGAAAAAGTAACTTATGGATAAAGTAACTTTTATGCTAAATAAATTTTAACAGAAATTTTTTTTATATCGACATTGTAACTTGACAATCTTCATTGCTCAAGATTAAGATTTATCTATAAATTACAGTCTAACAGATGTTATATTATTGATTTATCAGCTGTGATCTGGCTATGATATAAACAGTATGTTTTAACTATGCATTTATAGTATACTACTGTGTAGATTTTTTTATTATTCTTTAATATCAAATAAATTTATATTATCATTGTGGTTTTGAATAATAAATAATAATAAACTCAATGATCTCTATGAAAAAGCATCGCGCCAAAGCACTTGACAGATTTTATTTCATTCGATATAATTGCTATGAAATGCAATAGATACAAAATTAATTTAATAAGAACTTTACTGTGATTTTTGTATAACATTATATAATGTTTGTAATTCTAATTATTGTATAAGACGAAAATTAGATGTTATTTTTACTTTAAAAAAAAATAATTAATTTTTTAATTTTTTTTTTAAATTTTATTATATTTCATTTTATATTTGAATACACAGTAAAAAATATATAATTTTTGTTTACATTAATTAAATATTTGCATTTATTACCGAACTGCATTTTTATAGTAAAAAAATGTAATGTTAATACTTACTCCGAACGCAAGGCAAATATTGAGACAGAAACCTTTTTCATAATTCCCCTTCTACACTGAGAGAAATTCGCTCTTGAAGCAAAAAGAAAATTCTAATACTTGAGTACAATCTGTTTCAGTCAACTTGAAATCCACTTTATGGAAGTTGAAATGTATTATTTCAGAAAATAAGTGCTTTTCCCTTCATATGGAATATTTACTTAAATCAACATGAAATATGTTTGCATTTAGTGCATGTTTATTTGCATCAAACTGAAATTCACTAGCTGTAAGTGTATTTTCCTTTTTTTTACATCCAATTGCGGTTAGTGGATAAATTTATTTATATCAAATGTGTATCTACTTGCGGCTAGTGGATTGTAGCAAACATATTTTATGCATCATTTAAGAAGATCGCTATTAGGACGTAAAACAAAAAGAATTTCTGTTAGCGGCAAGTGGGTTGCACTTGCTTCAAGAGTGGATTTCTATCATTATAGAAAAATCTTTTAATGATTTAAAAAAAGTTCCTGTACTAAGTTATAGTTAAAGGGAATCACTAACATGTACGGTAGGCAAAATACACTGACAGAGATATTATCTAGAGGGAAACGGAATATTGGGATTTAAAATGGGCAGATAGTGGGGGAAAAATGGCGCCGACAAAAGTCTAATTTCATTACTACAGTTCAGCTCTCGTCGGCGCCATTTTTCCCCACTATCTGTCCATTTGAAATCCCAATACTTGATTCTAGTATAAATATATTTGTTTTACGTCCTAGCGTAAATATACTTAAAGGTAGCATAATATCTTTGCAGCAAAAAATGTAATATTGGTGCAAACATTTAGCTACTTGCATCTAATGGATTTAGTTTTCCATCTAAATTATCAATCAATAAGGACTCATCCACTTGCTGTTAGATACCTTTTCTGTCAGTGTACTCAAAACATTCGTAGATTAAAAAATAAAGATACTTTTTTAAAAACTGTTACTTATAGCTCTGGTCTCCCATAATAAATTATTTATAACTTAGACCTAATGGCAACAAAAATAATTAAATCAATGAGTTCTCAAATCAATATTTTTGTTAAACTTTTTATTAAATGTTTTTCATTTATTATTTCGAAGAAAAAATTGTTTTTATAGTTATCCTTCGAATGTTGGACAAATAAAATACAAAAATATTGCCCGATACGCACGTGATCTAAGAAAAAAAAACAAGAGGCTGATGTATATATAGGTGATATAAAAAATATTTCTGATGTAAAAGAGATGGGTGAACGCCTTATTGATGACCAGGAGTCATTATCCTACAAATGGAATGGGCAAAAATACAAATTAACTACCCATGTTTTGCAAGCGGCCCCTAATAAAGATGGAAAAGAAAAGGTAACAGTACTTTGGTACGACGAAACTTTTGTGCAACAATTTAAAAATTGCCGAATATGCATTGATGACACTTATAAAGCAAGACCAAAAATACCATTACCAAGATCGTCGCAATTATTAACCATAATGGCGGATTGGAATAATAAAGTAAGTTCGTTTTACATTTAATTAATTATTCTCCTGAAAAAAAAAATAAAAACAAGGATGTCAATGAGGTAATTTGTTTAATCTTGGTATAAAAAGACTTTTAACTTTTAATAATAAAGTTTTAAAAAATATAAACTCAATTCCTTAACTTTGCATTGAAAAAAAAGGAAACATTTAATAATTATAGTAATTTTTTTAAATATCAGCCGAAATCTTTATTTTTGCTTTCTCATAGACAAAGCATTGTATTGTTAAAAAAAATTTTTTTCTATTTTTTCATTAATTTGTACATATTTGGACTCAGGGAGTCGAAAAAAGTAGTTTCCGGAAAATGTCTGTATACTGTATATTGAAAAAATAAAATAAACTTTTGAAATTTGATTTTCTTAGCGTAGTTTTAATTTTAAAACATTTTGAAAATTTCGAAAAAATTTTTATTTATCATTTTTTTTTCGTAAACTATGAGATAAAATTGTTTGAAAATTTGTATGCAACGTATTAGTTATTGTCTAAAGAAAATTAGTTTTGGAAAATTAGTTTTCTTAGCGCAGTTTTAATTTTAGAGCATCACAAAATCACATAATGGAAATGGCAAAACTAAGGGAGAATAAAATTTATATATTTTTCATAGATCTTAAGACAGCCTTCGATGCAGCGTAAAGTAAAGACCCCAAAACGCGATCACTTTTCTAGAAAATGAGGTTAAATTGAATAAAAATAACAGGAAAAGAATGATAATGATATAATTGTTTTTTATTATTATAAAGAAAGGTATTAACATTAAAATTAATACGAAAATGTATTCTCTGTGTAAATAAATTTAATGTGAAAGGATTTTCAAGAACCATTTTCTTAGATATACCAAAAGTTGATTACTAAAGGGTCCATTGATTTCTTTACGTTGAAAATTGTATTTTATAATAAATTTGATGATTTTATATTAAAAAATATATAATTTAAATATAGAAATTTTTAAATTGTTATTTCTTTTAAAACATTTGCAGTAATTAACTTATTTAATTTTGATAATGTATTGGCTAGTGATCGCGTTTTGGGGTCTTTACCTTACAGGAACATTTACATTAAAATCTTATTTCAAAATATAAAATCAAAGTACTCTAACTCAATGTGATCTATGAGAAATCATTGCGCCAAAGCACTTGGCAGCGTTATTGACTTAGTTTTGCACTTATAATCGTTTAATTTCCCTTCATTTCCTGACATAAATTTTTTCATTTTAGTATTTTTACTATAGGTAAGTGTTAGGAGTGTGCGCATATTTAAGTGCGATTTGTTTGTGAAGACTGCCGTGGGCAGAAGCGCCCTCTTAGCTTTTCCCTCTCTGTTCAAGAGTCACTTCTTTTTGAGACGCGCGTGTGAATGCAGGGCCGGTGTATGAACGAGTGTTTGTTAAAATATATTGTACTAAACGAGTGACTCTGTGTTGAGTGTGAATAAATAAACAAACTTATTAACTTTATATATGTGTGTGTTTTATTGTGTGCATCCTCAACTCTGCTAAAATAATATAATCTCAAAAGGTTATGAGCCCAGCAAGCTTCAACTGCGCTGTGCGAAGATGGCGAAAAGTATTTTCACCAGCAAGCTTTTACTGCGCTGAGTGAGGATGGCGAAAAAGAACCTCAACAACAACTACTAGGTAAGGTGTTGAAAAGTGAAAAAGCGTTCCTTGTGTTCTCGCGAGTAAAGCAAGGAATGGACGACAATCGAGAGGCGTCCTGCGGTCGCTGCATGTGCGAGTTTTTGTGATTTGATGTAGCGAATAAATTTAAGGAGTATTTTTGTTTTTCTTATAGTTGCATCTGCAACTTTTATCTAAAAGAAAAATAAAAAAAAAAAAAGGCTCCATGCTGCTCTCTCATCTCTTGTCCTTTTCATATAGACTAACATGGGTTAGTTGTAGCAGAGGAAAAGGAGAAAAGAAGAAAGGAGTCAGTACGAGAAAAAGAATTAACGAGTGTGGCTCACTAAGAAACGATGAAAAGAGAGAGAGAGAGAGAGAGAGAGAGCACGCACGCGTGAAAGAAAGATGGCGCATAAAGAGAAGCTCGCGATGAACGACGCCACGACGAACTTGTCGACACGAGTAAGGAACGAGAAACAAGAAATGCAAATGGAGACTATAACGATGAACGAGAGGGATATAAGGAACGATGTGTTTATGTGTGCTATAAGATAGCTATGGGACGCCATAGCATATAAAAACGCACAAACATAACAAAACGAGATCTAAACAATAATGCATGCTAGATTTAATATAAAATAAATTAAATTGCAAATAAGGTGGTACAATAAATTAAATTGGAAATAAGGTGCTGAAATAAATTAAATTAAAATAAACCAGTGCAAAATAAATTTATAACGATGTCATTTATATGAGTGCGGCGAGTATGTACGTATATATGAAGAATCTTTAACTTATGTGTACATACACGAATATAAGCAGTACGTGAATACGAGATATGAACTTGTGTACGAGTGTGCATACGTATATGTATATGTACGTATATATACGTGTATATGTATACACATAAATGTGAATGAGTAATCATTCAAATTATTCAAATTATACACAAAACGAGAACGAGATATAAAAAGTTTTTATTGGAAGTTTTATTTAATCTAAGGAGTAATATGACGGTAACAAGAAAACCGTTGCTCAGACGAGAACGAAAGAGCGATATTAACGATGGACTCTGGCCAAGTCTAAATCTTAAATATATATGTATATAGTTATATATACAAGTATCTTGTATGTATTTTATATACGTACAATCAAACTAAATAAAAATTAAAATGTTAACATAAAGGCCGGCAGTGGCGCTGCAAACAATTTTAACTTATACATTTATGATTAAAATTATAAAAATATATGGCAGCGCCTATTACAAATTCAAGTGTATACGAGTTCGAGTGTTTTATAGTGAAATTAAATTTAGCAATCATTTTGATCGTCTTGAAACTGCATACTTGTGTTCGGTATACCAGAATCTTAACGATCAACTTAATTGCAGTTGTTTGGATATTAATCATACTTGTGTTCAGTATATTAAAATCTTGACAATGAAATTAAAATTTTACAACTGTTTAAAGACTGATAATGCTTGTGTCCAGCGTATCAGAATCTTTATAATGCAAATAAAAATTTCAACTGTTCTGAGTTTGACAAGGCTTGTGTTCAGCATGTCAGATTCTTGACAGTGAAATTTATTAAATTGAAATTTGTTAAAATTGAGTTATGCTAAATACGATAAATAACGAATATATAATTAAATAAATTTAGTTTTCAGTTTGAATTTAGGTACTGCTTGTGTTCAGTGATATCTGAATTTCTAACTGTATAACTGATTGATAGGAAAGGAGTTCATATCTAATGAACGGATGGCAGCACTTACGAGAGCAATTATCTAAGAACGAAAGGAGGGTCTGCCATTCTATATATCTTACTGCCGTGACCTATTCAAAACGAGGCGCAGCTGCGATACGAGAAATTGAGGAATTGAACGAGGAACGATACGAGAATATGGAGAATAGAACGAAGAATGGAACGAGAGAATAAGAGAGTAAAACGAAACCAAACATCGAGACAAAGAGAAACGAAGACCAAAAGGTAAATGATGTATATAACCAGTTTGTAATTGTAAACTAAGATATAAATCAGGCAACTATTTTTATGTTAAAAGAATCTACCAAAATTGAAATTTAATATATATATAGAAAATTGCCATTATAAAATTTGAAGTTTTCTTAAAGAAAGATGAAACATCGTCTAAACGAGTGCATAACAAAGTTAATATTAACAATGAAAACTGTCTAATTTCGATTCTTTTATAGGAATCAAGGATCAAAAGGCCACCTTTATGGTTCGAGTTGATGTATTCGAAAAGGAGACATCTAGAAAGGAGTCATGATCTAGAAATAGAACCACAGACAGAATTGAGGTGGGTCGCAAGGAGGTGCAGACAACGAAAACAACGATGTACAACGAGTTCAAGAACTTAAAAATTCAGATTGACATTTCTGATAAATTCTTATGAAATACTTTCATAAATAAGAATAGTATTGAAAATCTGATAACGAGATAACCGAGTTCGATTTAGTACGAGCTGTAATTTTACAGGGATCAACATTGAACGAATTGATAAATCGAAAATATCTCTGCTTGTGCTGGCAGAATGGAAATCTTTAACGAGAGTAACTTAACGTATAATCCTATATCAATAAATGGGCTCCTCAGCTCAAACGATGATTTAAAAGAGAGTGTCGAAGGAAATCATACAGTTCTAGTATGAAACATTATTATCAACTACATTGACACTCATTACCATAAGGAGGTTGTAAAATAAATGGAGAAATAGGATTATGAAAAAGAAATAACTGTATAGTTTGCTATATAATCTGAGAAAGAAATAAACGAGTGCATTTTGGATTGATTTTACAAGTCAATAAGGAATTACAATAAGTATCAAATGTAAAATTGTTAATTGGTAAATATATGGGAAAAACCAAAACATGGAATGCATGACGAGCGACAAAACAGCAGCTGAAACTGCAGATTAAAAGAGTTTGATTCTACCGATATTCTAAGCTAATACTTATATGCATACAGTACTTAGTTAATAATTTCAATGTGTTACGAGATCAACTGGATGACCAATTATACAGAAAGCGATTATTCAAAACGAAAATGACGAGAAAAATAAAGAAAATATAAAATAATGAATGTAAATGGAATTGTTAACGCAATGTTGTTAATTAATTCTTGAAAATTATTAGAAGGAGGATAAGTAAAACGAGCAACGAAATTTAAATAAAACGAGTTCAATTTAACATCCAAAGTAGAAACATTACGAGATTTAGCAATACAAGAAATACTAAAAAAATTATCAACGAGTGAAAACTGGAAGTCAAGAGTAGAAGAAAACACTTACAAGGAAGATGATGAAAATTTAGAATCAAATAAAAGAAAAAGAGTTTTGGATATTGAAATTAAAATCGATGTCAAAACAATGTGAACAGAATAAATGACTGTTCTGAGATTATACAAATTCTCACTGACTTCGATGTAAGATTTTAATCAACGAGTTTCTCATTAATTTTTAAGGTTCTAACGAGGATAATCAAGAGATTAAATTTACTTACAAAACAACAACGTGAACTTAAGATCGGAGGGAGTAAGTACGAGTCAAAGCACTGCTGACGAGTATAAAATTTATCTTATGAGGTAATACCTTTATGCAAATGCTTTACAGAAAATTTATTACATCAGTCAAAGTTTACGAATCAGTGTTTAAATATATATATATGTATATATATATGTATGTATATATATGTATGTATGTATATGTATATATCTAAATAACGAGTCGATTAATATATATGCATATATGTATATGTATACATAGTCATGTATCAAATAAAAATATTTATTATTGGAGTACAAATATAAAATTGCATTGCTTAAGAGAATACGACTTCTGTAAAAAGAGCAATAACGAATGCCTAATTTCAACGAAATTATAACATACTTAACTACAAGAGTTTTAATCAATAAAGAAGAAACGAGAGGAAATAATAAAAATTATAAAAAATTATAGGAAACGAGTACGAATGCGAAAGCACTGAATCATACTAAAATTTAATAATACTAGATTGAATAGTCAGTGTTACGAAGGAGATTTGGAGCACTGAGTTATACTCTGATTTCAATAACACTATATTGAAAATAATAAGAGTTACAAAGGAGATTATAGAAATTAAAAAGGATAGACTTTGAAATCACGTAAGCTGAGAATATCGAGATAACTTCTCTTAACAGTGAAACGATGATTTGATACGAATAAGAAATTTTTCTTAAATGATTAAAGGAGTTACAGAGAAATTATAAATATGCCGTGGATTATAATTCTGAAATATCGGAAAGCATGGGTATTGTGGCTCTGGAATCTGCTGTGTTCGCAAATAACAGATTGCCACATATCTCCAACGATTTGCTGTCACGTCTAGAAAAACTGAAGTCCAATTACGAGTTTGAAATAACATAATAAAACGTTTTAAGTGTTTAACGTGTACAAGGATGTTGAGAAAGATTGGTCTTAAAATTCAAGGGTATCCGGAAAGGAGTGATATTGGTAGGTTACGAGCAAACAGAATAAATCCTACTAAAATCAGAAAAGGAAAAGTTGAAAAGAATCAAGATACAAATTCAGCGAGGAGCAAATGTTTGTCTACAAACATAAACGAGGAAAATTAAATAGTCGAAATATGAAGGCGATCTGCGAGCATAGGCTATGGAGTTGAAGAAAATGATATAAATGGAGATATTAAAAACGGAGGGAGCGTTAAAGAGAAGACGAAGTATAAGGAGGCTGATGCTGCCAAAACAGAGGAAAACAACTTTATGCATTAATGACTGAGATGGAAACTGGTCATGCTGTATATCAGTTAGCAACAAGATCTAATGTCAAACAACGATGGAGAAAAGCTTAATGTTAATACGACGAGTTAGTTTTTATATTATATATCAAAATAATGTCTAAAGAATAGTAGATAGAATGATTACACGGAATGAAAAGGAGTTCAACTTAATAGGTTCAAAGGAAAAGACAACTATATGTTGATTTCAAGTATAAAATTGGATTTTTCATAAGGAGACTTGAAAATGAATATATACGAGTTACACATACATGTGTCGCGATTATTGTCAATCAAAGCTGCGCTGATTATAGCGAACTGATAGAATAAAGAAGTTTTTTTTAAAGGATGTAAAAACAGCTCGATTCGCTCAGTAGTGAAATATTCATAAAGATTCATAAAGGAGTATACTCTTCTGCTGAAACGAGACAAATTATATAAACTGGAGTGAGTTTTAAATGGACTGAAATTTTATAAATTGGAAAATGATAGTTTACGAACATCTACTATCAGAACAGGTTTATAACATCACAACGAGCCATGTAAATCTACTTGAGTAAATGATTGTTGACCATCGAGTTTTGATGTTACTTATAAATGATGTTACATTCATATTCGATATTATTAAATTGGAGGAAATAAGCAAAATAATTGTTAAAAGGAGTTTAAAATATCTAATACTGGAATATATAAAATTTTCTGGAAAATATAAATTTAATGAGACAAACGAGCGAAAGTCTCGAAAATCAAACGAGAAAATTATATTAATGAAATGTTAATTAAGTTCAATTTCGAGGAAAAGTATCTACTTAAATAATATTAATGGTCACAAATCAAGTGACAAACCGAATAGAAAAAGATCACGAGGCAAACGAGGAATTTAATACTAGTAATGATATTTGAAAACAGTAATAAGAGATCTTATATAGAAATTGTTGGTACTTTGTTAGACTTGACAAACTATTAAAAATCAGACATTGCTTATGCCGAGAATATTCTGCGTCGACATCAAATAAAGTCAACTGAACGAGAATAAAATACAACTGAACGAGTATCCAGATATCTAAAGAGAACAAAACTCAAAGCTATGTAGTATCATGAAAATTTGATGATTTTCAAGGTTTCACTGATACGAGTTTCGACAACTGGAGGATTTTGTAACTACAAGCAAATATGTTGAAAAATTGTCCAAGGTCCCTTTTGCGTGTGCAGGCTGAAGGGGAGCAGCGTATATCTCACTCATCCATCAAGTAGAATATGTATTGATGAGTAATTGAAATCTGAAACTAATTTCTTTATAAAACGTAATACGAGTTCAAAAGGAGTTTAATTATAAACGAGTTTTAAGAAAAGACTTTACACAAATGGTACCGTGATAGTCATGTTGCTGCAACGGGTGTTTAGACAAAGTCTGGTTGGAAACGAGTATATCACGAGTGAATTTTGAGCGAGTTAGTCAAAGATAAATGATTGACTTGAATTATCATGTTGTCAACATTTTGACCAAGCTATTGACTTTCGATTCAATAGCAAATTAATAAAATAAAATCAATGCATAAGCTCATGTTGTTCTCTTCTGTTACAGGCCCTAAGACCCGAGGCGACTATTCATCCATGAGCCCTCATCGTGTCCTTTGATTCAATTTAATTTATTTTGTAAATATGCGGGAGGGAGTGTTAGGAGTGTGCGCATATTTAAGTGCGATTTGTTTGTGAAGACTGCCGTGGGCAGAAGCGCCCTCTTAGCTTTTCCCTCTCTGTTCAAGAGTCACTTCTTTTTGAGACGCGCGTGTGAATGCAGGGCCGGTGTATGAACGAGTGTTTGTTAAAATATATTGTACTAAACGAGTGACTCTGTGTTGAGTGTGAATAAATAAACAAACTTATTAACTTTATATATGTGTGTGTTTTATTGTGTGCATCCTCAACTCTGCTAAAATAATATAATCTCAAAAGTAAGCATTGATAATAGTTTTATACGTTTCCTTGTGTTTTCTTATTCGCTACTCGATCGTTCTTATTTTCATGATTTTAAATTTAATAAAATTTTCAGATGATCTCAATTTCTTGGGCAATAATGGAGACAAAAAAGCAAAATCTTATGAAGTAATTTTCAATCACTTTATTGAAAATTTTCCAGAATTGAACCCTATTAGGGTAATGTCGGATTTTGAAAAAGCCTCAAGAAAAGCTGTTGAAAAAGTTTTTCCTGAAGCGCAACTATTTGGTTGCTATTTTCATTATGCCCAAGTACGTATATTTTTTTTAATATTAATAGTAGGGGATACCTGAATTAAAAGAAACAGGGATAAATATCAAGACAATTTATAGCAACGCGAATAGTCTTACAATTTATGTATTTGCCTTTATATATTTTCTCGCATTCTAACCTCAAAATCGCAATTTATTTTCTCTTTTTCGGCTCTCAAGCGAGAAAATATATTATGAAACTGATGTGTAAAGGCTTTTTTACGAAACTCGTTACAGCCCTCGCCTCCGGCTTGGGCGGTAAACTTCTCGTTTCGTAAATAAAGCCTTTACACACCCGTTTAATAATGTACTATCAAAGAATTGTTTCTGTTTTGTAAACAATTCAGTACTTTTCACTGAAAAAAATGTGTTTAATGAAAATTACTTTATAGTATAGTAAAACTGAATTTATTACCGGAACCATAAAATATAGTACTCATTATTTTCTAATAGTATATAAATGCAATTAGGATAACCACTCAGTATAGTAAAATAATAATTTTAAAAAATCATATGTTTGCTAGTAAATATAACAAAATTGTATTTACACTCCTATGCTATTCATAAATAATATTCTCAACTACATTTGTATGGTAATAATAATTGATATATTAAGTATACAATAGTTGCTCTCAATAAAAACATTAATGATACAAATTAATCTTTTGTTAAAGTTAACTTTTAGGATTTAGTTAGTACTACAATATATTACAATACGTGCTACAATTTTATTTAGTAAACTTAACTATTAAATTTTTGTTAACTATAAAGTATAGTAGCGGAATGTTAAAATATATTATATAATAATATTGTAGTAATAGTTGCTATATTTTTATCGCACAGGAAATATGTGCGACATAACGATTTTTTTGACAGGTAAAAGAAAATGTTTACTTTTGATTTAATTAATGAAATTAAAATTTTATGTTAATATACTTTAAAAATAATATTAATAATCGAATGAAAATTTTATGATTTATTTTAAAATAATTTATAATATTTATAAAACGTGTTTGCTGGGGCAAGTATTAACATATCTTCTTTAAAAATATTAAAATTGTTAATACATAAACATATATTATAGAAGTATCCTGATAGAAAATTGAGCATATTTTGGGAAGAATTAGTAGTCAACGGTAACATAAGATGGCAATCATCTAAAAATTTTGTTCAAAAAATTTCAAGATAGGTGTCATTTTAACTTGCGTTGACCATAAATTCGAACTAAAATATGCTTAATTTTGTACCAAGATATAAAGAAATGCAATAGATAGAAAATTAATTTAATAAGAACTTCACTGATATTTTTATGACGTTATATTAAGTTTTTTGTCATATTCTATAAGATGAAATATCAATGATATTTTTACTTACAAAAACGAGAAATTATTTTTTTTATATTTTAAAAAAAATTATATTATATTTCATTTGTTATTTGGATACAGTGAAAAAATATAGATTTCTTATTTACTTTAATCAAATACTTGTATTTATTATGAAACTGCATTATTATAATAAAAAAATGTAATGTTAATACTTACCCCGAATGTAGAACAAATATTATAACGGGAACCATTTTAATAAACTCTTCCCAAAAAAAAAAAATATTTTGATAATAAAAAAAAATGTTGTGTTGAATTATAATGAAAGGGAATCACAAATATGTACGGTCATCAGGATACTGAAATACGTATATTGAAAAATAGAGATACTTTTTTAAAAACTGTTACTTTTAGATCCAGTTTCCTCTAATGTTATGTTTTAAATTAAACAAAATTGTAATTAATTATCATTTTTAGGCAATACAAAGAAAAGCTAGAAAATTAAATTTTTCAAAAAGAAAAAAAAGTGATCCAAGAATCAATAAAATTATAAAAAAGTTTATAATTTTGGCTCTATTAAGATCAGAGCAAATTCAAGAAGGATTTGAACTTTTAGAAATATATTAAAAAATAAATTAATGAAAGATATAAATTTAATAAAGGCGCAATGCGATTACTTCAGTATTATAAAAAAAATTGGCTTAGCACACCAACAGCCTTCTCTGTTTATAGAGAAAATGACAGAACGAACAACGCTATAGAGTCGTACTATAGGACGATTAATAGCATGTTGAAGAAAACGCCTGTCCTTAAGAGGAGGTCGAGTATATCTGTCCTTTTTTAATCAAAGAATTGATTTTTTTACAAAAATTAATAATTGTAGCAAAAAATAAAAAGAAAGCCTCATCTCGTATAATAAAAAGCAAGATTTTCTTTTATGAGGAAAAATTATTTTTATCGCTTCGTTTTTAAGAAAACCTTGAAAAACTGAATTGTCCATCCGAACCTCTATTTTTTAAGTTTTTCAAGGTTTTCTTCAAAACGAATCGATAAAAATAATTTTTCCTCATGAAAGAAAATCTTGCTTTCTATTATACGAAATGGGGCTAACTCCTTATTTTTTGCTACAATTATTAGTTTTTGCAAAAAAATAAATTCTTTGATTAGAAAAGGACAGAGATATACGACCTGCTCTTAATAAATTTTTTAGTAAGTATATAATGTATATGTACATATCTCAGTAAACTTTAAACTTTGTAATATGACGCAATAATACATTTATAATACAATATTAGGATATGCGATAGTTCAAAACAAAAATAACAAACTTCTCCTTTATGTTACTCTAACAACTCGAGTCATATATACACATTAATACCTCTTATTTATATCATAGTTTGTAAAAATTCGTTAAAAGAGTGTGAGGCTTTTGATCTACGATTTTTTGCAAAGGCTATAATTTTTTTACCGCATCAATAAATCGACTAGTCATTTTTTCTAATATTTGTGAGCATGTAAACTGAAAAAAAAGTAAATTGAAGTACGTACATTCAGCTAATAATGCAGAAGTAATTTTTGTTCATGTGAGTCAATATTTTTGCAGAATTATATAAACATTACTTTTTCTAACATAACTTTTTAAAATTATTTTTTACTCAATGAAATTTGAGTATTGTATTGTATACTTGATGATTAAAATAATACGACCAGAACGGAGAGTGTGCCTATTTTTCAAACGTTTTTACAATATTTAGAATATCAGTGCATCACGGTAAACTCGTAAGTAAATATTTTGATTTTGAATGGCACACTGGGAATTTGATCAATAAACTTTATGACAAAAATTAGTTATTTTTAAGCATCAAATTTGATGAAGTAATTATTCAATTAGTTGAGAATTTAAAATTTAATTATTTAATTAGTTTATACATATTCACATGTAAATATGAGTTAAGAATTAATTTTTGGTATGAGGTTAACGTAACCTCTAGAGGTCAAATAGAGGCCAAAGTATGACTTCTTAAAAATCTCTTTAGTTTAGTGGTAAAACAAAACAAACAAACGACATACCCTAGGTAACTTTGAACAAGGAATCCGATGGTGACCTTGAATTTGACCTTCAACTTTATTTTCAAGGTTATCTCTGGGGGTCCTCAAGGCTTGGCTTGACTTGCTTGCACCTGTGCATCTGCATCTCTCGGACCCTGGACATTTTTCTGTCTTCGTGCAATACTCTACCAGCATTATCATTTTTTGTTGCTTGTGCTGCTGTTGCTGACGGTTGCGGAATGGCTGGAGCATTGCTGGTTTGTTGTTTTGCCTGTGAAGTGGGGTGTTGAGTGGTGGTGCAGTGGGGGGATGCAGTTGCATCTTTATGGTTTATGCATGTATTGCATATAGGTTATGCATTTGCTACATAACCTACAATAATTTTGGCGCCAAATTTACTATCTCTTAGGTGAATCTTTAATTTTAATAAATTTTTATTTGGCAATTATTACAGAGATATACAGCCATAACGCATTAAGTCGGTACATGGGTATATTACATTCGACGTATATAATATAATTTGAGCGCGCAAATACAAAATAACTAGTGAACATCTCACTATAGTCAATTTAATATAAAGAACCTAGGGTGCCTCGGGGTCGTTAAGCCCGTCTTATAGTAATTATAAGCCCTGAGGTATACTGTTGTCTATTATTATTATTATAAAATTTTTAATTAAAAACATTACATTACAAAAATATACAGCTATAATGCTTTAAGTACCTAAGAAAATTACATTCTACATATAAATAAGTTTAAATTCGCAAATACAGAATAGTTAGTGATCGTATCACTACAGTCAATTTAATACATAGTAACTAGGGTACCTCGGGGTCGTTATGCCCGTCTTATAATAATTATAAGCCCTGAGAAATAAAATAAAAGTGAAAATAATCTAAATTATGATATAACCTGTATTGAATAAATTAAAACGTGTTTGCAAATATTAAATATATAAACAATAAACATATAACCTTAACTCATTAAATACTATATTTTCTTATCTATGTTCATAATAAAATGAGAAATTATAGGTAGAACACACTCCTCTAAACGAGCCAGCATATTAACTATGGAAAATGGTCCAAACGGGTGAACCCTGTACAAATCATCCAATATAATTTTTCTTTGATCGCTGTATAATTCACAATTCCAAAATATGTGTTCCACCGAATCGGGACACTTCCCACATTCGCACATATCACTATCAACAATCTTATACCGATGCAGGCTACTATTCAGAGAAGTGTGGCCACTTCTAATTCTATTAATAATTGATATCGTTTTTTTGGGTAAATTGGTTTTGTAAAACCATGGTTTTTTATACTCATTAAAAAAATGTTTGAAGTAGAAATTACCCTTTGTTTCTTTTTCTTTCATCAAATTTTCAAAATTATTATTATCACAATGCATTCTATATTTTTGAGTCAAATCAGAGTGTGGGATATCCACATTCGCCAAGGGGCTGTTTGAAGCAGCATCCTTGGCCAATATATCGGCTCTTTCATTACCTATGATATTCTTGTGTGAAGGTATCCAAAACAACCCCACATCCAAATTTGTTCTATTTTTTTTAATTTCGTATAGTTTGTTTCTGATCTTGGAGGTAAGTATCGATCCCCTGTCCAAACCTTTATCAGCACTTAGTGCTATTAAATTACTCAAAGAATCACTAAATATTCTAAATTTTTTAATTGTATTTGTATTCAGCAAGAGCCATCTTTCAATATTAGAAAGTGTCATAAGTATGGCATAGGCTTCAGCCGTAAAAATTGAAGCCGTGTCAGGCAATTTATAAGAAATATTGAAAAATGTATTTTCACTCCATGCGGCGAAACCCACCGCCGCGGAGTACTCTTCGACCTTTTTAGATCCATCCGTAAATATGTCAATACTACTCTCGTTACAACCAAATAGGTCAATAAATGTCTGATTTGGATCTGTAGATTTAGCTAACCTTTTGCCCAGTTCAAAGTTACATTGTATAGAAAAAAAATTAGATTCGTAGGAAATATTGTACTTAAAAAAACCTTTAGTTTGGATTATAAGGCCATCATTAAACCAACAGTTCCTATAGCATTTAATCATCATAGATTCATTAAAATTGTGTTTCAGCACTGGGTTGTCTGATGACTCTAACAAATTATTAGTGGAATTGATAATTTCACTATTTTCTAGGGCCATATTCTTAAGGAGATATTTGAAGCACAAGAATTCAAATCTATGTTGCAAATATGGAATCCTGGATTCAGCAGTTAAGACACATATTGGGGTGCTATTCTGGCATCCCAACGCCAATCTTAACGCTAAATTCTGAATTTTTTGCAGTTTATTGAACTTTATATCTTTAATTGGCGAAAGGAGAAAACCGCCATATTCCAACCTAGATCGAATCATTGAGTTATAAAGCATGAGTAGAGTATTAGGGTTACAACCCCAATAAACTCTTAATTTCTATCAATAATCACTAGATTTTCCAAAAAATTACATTTTTCAATTAGAAAAGGATAGAGAGATACAGCGTCCCCTCAATGAAGCTGTAAATGTAGAAACTTTACAGCACATCGTACGTTTGGAAGTTCAAAGATTATTAGATTCAATATCTAGTTTGAGGAGTGATCTCAATAACCTAAATAAAATTGTAGAGGTGCACAGAGATGGGCTAGATAAGAAATTCATACAAAGCGAGATGGAAATTGAGACTATAAGAGAAGCATTAACATTGTTATTGCAAAACAATCAATCGATAACTATCGATGGAAAAACGTCAAAGAATAGTAGAAGAGCTTCACAAGCCAGCACGTCGTAATTATCCTCGTCGAAAGTTTGATGTGCGAGATTTGGACGAGACATGGCAAGCTGATCTAGTAGAGATGCAACCTTATTTTCGAGAGAACAAAGGATACAAATACATGCTTATGGTTATAGAAATTTTTTCCAAATATGCATGGGCTGTTCCTGTAAAACAAAAAACTGGTGAAGATGTTTCTGCTGCTATGAAGTCTGTATTGCGTCAAGGTCGAAAACCAAGAAATTTACAAACAGATAAGGGAAAAGACTTCTATAATACCAATTTCCAGAATCTCATGCAACAATATAAAATCAATCTCTACTCGACGTCTATTTGCGAACGCTTTAATCGTACGCTCAAAAACAAAATGTGGAAACAGTTTAGTTTACGTGGTAACTACAAGTGGATTGATATTATCTCCAATTTGATTGACAAGTACAATGATGAGAAGCATCGAACTATTAATATGAAACCGAAAGATGTTACAGCTGAAAACGAAGCTGAAGTTCTTCGACGATTCAAGCGTAATGTTAATTTAATAGAAAAGAAACCAAAGTTCAAAGTTGGTGATAAAGTACGAGTAAGCAAGTTGAAACAAGTATTCGAAAAAGGATACAACACCCAACTGGTCCACTGAAATATTTACTGTACACCAAGTTCGAAAAACAAAACCAGTTACTTTTCTCTCGCAGAATTACAGAAAGATCAACCAATAGCTGGAGGTTTTTATGAAAAAGAATTACAAAGTGTCGAATATCCTGATTACTATCTTGTAAAGAAGATTCTTAGAAGACCTGGAAATGAAGTATTGGTGAAGTAGCTTGGTTTCGACAATACGCACAATAGTTGGATTAATAAAGCAGATGCCCAATAAATATTTTATAATTAATTTACAAAGAATAAAAACTTACAAATAATTCAACGTGATCATGTATCGAATACAGCAAAACCGTCTTGAAAGTTTTAAAAATTAGACTTTGAGTTTTTTAAAACCTGAAAATTTAGCTGCAGCAGGATTTTACTACACTGGTGAAATAGATAAAGTCCGTTGCTTTGAATGTTCTACATAAATATGTAGATGGCAAATCGATGACAATCCACTATTAGAGCACAAAAAGTGGAATGGCCGTTGTCGCTTCATCCGAGATATACCTTGTCAGAATGATTCTGCTGAAGAAAATACCAATAGATGTAAAATTTGTCTTTATAATGAAGTAGAAGTCGCATTTATACCCTGTGGACACTGTTGTAGTTGTTATCATTGTTCATCGATTGTTAAAAAATGTGTAATTTGTAGAAAAGTTATTAATCAAAGAATTCGAATTTACATATCATAATTTTTTTTTTAATTTGAATTCATGAAAAATGTATTTAATAATGTATATTAAGAAATTGAAATAAAATAAACACTTTTTAAAGTTAAACATTAAATTTATTATAATGATATCCAATTTTCATTTATACACTCATAACTATACACTTATTATATATAAATATAAATATTTACACACATGTACGCACTTAAAATTAGAAAATTCAAAGACTTGACCACCTTCGTACATTATAAAAAGTTTTAATTTATTAGCAGCACTCTGCATTTCCTATAAACACTCAGCCTTTTTCAAACACTTCAGACACTTTCTTAGGTAAGAAAATTTGGATTTCTTGATCCAGTTCTGCTACAATCTTAAATCCATATCGAGTGTTCACCTGTCTTAATTTTGTGACCGTATACAGGTTATCTTTCGTGAGTTCAGTCGACTTTTTCGTTGGAAGAAATCCTCCTCGAGCGATAGCGTTTAATTTAGAGACGTCCATTTTATCTATAACAAGAACAAAAATTCATAGTTAAAAATAGTAGAATTTTCAATTTAAATTCTATTGATACTGTATTAATACTGTATTAATACTTTATTGATACTATATTAAAATTATATCGAAACTATATTAATACTATATTGATACTTTATTAACACTTCATTTAAATACTATTAAATCACTTTAAAAACTTTTTTCATAAGTTCTATCAAAAGACTTAAACAATTGCTAAGATTAAATTATCATCAAAGAAAAAAATACTAACCTTAATTTAAGATTCGCTGGTAAAATCAAAGTCTGGATCTTTTACTGCCTGCTGCTTTTTCGCTAGTTGATGAGTTCTTTTGAGGACTTGTTGATTATCTCTTGAGGAGGCTGCGAACTGAATGATGCTAGGCCGCTCGTGCAGCTACTCATATAGGGATCTCCCCACCTCAGCAGTAGCAACTTCTCCCACCACAAGTCTCGGCGGCTCGGCTGCAGCTACCCCCACCGTAAGTCTCGGTGGCTCGGTAGCGGCTATCCCCACCTCAGATCTCGGCGGCTCGATAGCTACTTACCCTACCTCTGGACTTGGCGGCTTTGCCAAGTAATGGCCCCAAGGAAGAGTGTCCGTAGTTTCTGACTGCAGATATCGTTTGTCGTCGTAAGCAATGAGAGCAATCTTTGTTTCCTCCTCAGTGTACAGCTGGTGATTACGAGATCTTACGTTTCTCTGTTCTCGAACCTTGTTCTCTTTCTTTTTTAAACAATTGATGCAGTTGTTGAAACAGATGGTTGCTTTAACTACGGAACTCTTCACTTCCTTGACTTTTTTTATCGGCTTCTGATTTTCGACTCTGACGCTGTACATTTTACTCCTCAGTCCAACGAATTCCAGCATGATGTTTTCATTGGTGTCATCCTTCATTAAACCAACAATTTTCTTGTTGGCCTGAGGAATGTCGAATTGGTTAGGCTGTGGGTAGTCTGGGGTGTCGAACTTATGGATGTCCCGTTTGATTATCTTGTACATGTCGATGTTGGTCATTTCGTACACCAAGCTATCAGTATCAGTGTACAATAGCTTACAATTGGCTGCATTGTTTGCTATGTTGTCCAGCATATAGTCATAATGGAAGCGGTATACGAGAGTTTTGGACAAATCAAGTACAGAGAGCCAGATGTAGATAGGTTTCCTGATGCAAATCTCTGTTCGTAAGAGCTGAATAGCCACGAGATTTTCATCAAAGATGGCACAACTACTGAAGTTAGGTCTAACGATGAGCGCCTCTGCACCATAGCGCCCTTTCCATTTACTGACGAGCTTGATGTCCACATGTTTCCGCTCGTTTTCTATGGTTTTTCCATAAACAGCGTTGTTGAAGACTTTAAAGAGCATCTTCTCGAACTCATTCTTAGCATTTTTTCTCTTCTCTCTGTTCAAGTCAATGTATTTCTTGAGCCATCGACTTTGATCAAATTGAAGAGCTCGATGAATTTTCTTTAGACGTAATCCATGGAGTAATGCCTGCTTCAATGCACGATAATAAAGCACGTAATGCTGCTCATCGTGCAAAGTTGTCATCAATTTAGTTTGTTTGGAATCTGGAGGTGCTCTGTGCTTAGCACAAAATGGCATATCCTTGTGTTTGTCGTGAAGAGATTGAGGATATTCCAAGTCCACTTCCAGTATATAACCGAATGGATAGTCATCAGGAATATAAAAAAAGCTATATCTGTCTAGGTTATCCATCCATCTGAAACCACCACATGGTACAGGTTCAGTCATAGCCCAACCATACAAGTTATTGACATCGTAATACATCAAATATTTTTCATCTTCGTGGGATTATAATCTTGTCCCATGTATGGATTATTCGCTTTGCCATAGCGATTACAGCACTGACTGATCCCACCTCGTATATCTCGTTCAATAAATGATGTTCTTCTTCTTCATTTTCATCTTCATCGATATAAAATTTCTCGACTAAAAGAAGAATCACGTGCTTATTCTTTTTGCATGTTGTCACATGACGAAGTGAAACAATAAATTTATTTCCTGTCTTTTTCAAAAAATATACATTTACAGAAATATCATTCTGCTTCTCAAACTTCCCAACATCTTTTAGATCGACTGGAAATTCTATTCCCTTAAAATTTAATTCATCTTTATATTGCTCATAGGATGAAACCCTGTGAGCATTTTGTTGTGCTGGATGTAAAGCTGACAGAATAGCCCACTTAAAACATTGATCATCTTTATTCTCAACATTTATACAAGCTCTCTTATTCTTAATGAAATCAGGCACTTCAAAATAAGAATTACTTCCTCTCATGGGATTCAATTTATTGATGTTAACGACTAAATTTAGTATTGCGCGCAGAGACCAGCCTGATTCTCGTTCTGCGAATTCTTCCATATCATTCCCAATGAGCTGCTCAACATTTAATGAGAACCATTCATTAAGATAGGTTGTAGAATATATATCAATAGTCTTTGTATTAAAGTACTTTATATCATTAGTCTCTACATCATATTTAATAATCACATACTCAGCCGCTAACGTTGTATTAACTTTTAAAGCAGGATGTTATTCCAGAGACTTAATAAGTTGCGCAATCAATTCACGTTCAGCATCTTTCAAAAACCTTTGAATGTCCAGATGCTTATTATTGGTGATTACAGCGGTTTTGATTCGGTTCTCGAATGCACTGACAACGTTGTCCCAACTGACTTTTGGATTGTTATCAGAAGCAGCAACACCAGAAGAAGCAGCAGTAGCCACAACATCAACGCCATAACCAACGATTGCACCACGATGAGCGCTTAATAGCTGCAAAACGCTCTTGATTAGAGCTACAGCAGCTTGTAGTTTCTGCTTATCCATGACAGCTAAATTCGTTGAATGTTTTAACAAATTAGCGTTCTCCAGAGCCGTTTTGCCAAGATCAAGCCATCTGCGTATATTCTCAGCATCAGCTTGACCATCAGCCATCGTATGCTGATATGATTCGAATAGCAAACGTGCTGTATACTTGAAGTACTCTGTGGTAGCCATTATTCTCGAGGAAGGAACTCTTCGAAGGTGATGATTCCCGATGAACTGAGTTGCTCTCTCGAGAACGCTTTCTTATATAGGCAAAAAATCGAGTAAAATAGTGGGGGAAATGATCAAGACTCGAGGATGAGAGAGAGGGGGAAACGCTACGCTCGAATACATATTTTAAGAAATAAAAAGTAACTCAAAATATGCTCAAATACATCATTCTAAAATATAAAATAAATTTATTGAATACAAAAAAAAACTTGCATATCTATTTCTAAACCTCCATCCCTCTCAGTTTTAAGGATCTGGAAAAATTACTGACAGTAGTAGTTTGCAAAAAGTCTAAATAATCAAAAATACGTATTAATAAATTAAAATCTTATTATTTATTGCTGTTTTAAGGATATATGAATATAAAATAGTTTAAGAGCATGACGAAGCTGTCCGCCTTCTAATAATATTTCCAATCTTAACTTATGAATAAACGATGCGTTTAATTGAGTTTTTTGCTATAAAGAAAAAATTTGTAAGATTAAACTCTAGTGCGGACAACTCAAGAAAACCGCCAAAATATTATACATACAAAGCTATAATAAAAACTTTCAATATATCGTATTTTAAGGTAAGGTTTGTCGAGTTTGATATCTAATTTCCAATCCAAGCTCATAAAAAAATAACAAGTCCAAATGATTTTTTATTTTAACAAAAATTATTGTACTAATATAACTTTAGTGCGGACAAGTCATTATATTTGTTTAATTTAAGAATTTAAAAAGATATCGATAAAATAAAAAAAGCAAAACTCGATAGCTGCAGCTCCGACATGCCGTTAATGCAATTAGATCAAACTATTTCATAGTTGAAAACATGTGTTATGGTTTCAATCTTAAAAAAATCATTCATTATGTCATGATTTTTAATATAAAAATTGAAAAGTGGTACCTCATAATATTAAAGTATATGTTGAATGTTTTTTTATATAAAATAGTTCAATCTTATTGCACTAAACTATTTTATATTCATATATTCTTTGAAAAGCAATAAATAATAAGTTTTCAATTTATTAATGCATATTTTTTAATATTTAGACTACGCGGAGAGGTTCGACTCAATCGTTTTTTAAGATCTCTGAAACTAAGAGAGATATAGGTTTGAAAATCGGTATGCAAGTTTGTTATGTATAATAAATAAAAAAGAAGCTATTTCTGAGGCTGTTTGCTATATATTTCTATTTTATAGTCTTATACGCTTGTGTAAATTCATGAAATGATATAATTATATTAAAACTAATTTTCAGCACTTACCCTTTAAAAAAAATCCTAACCTTAAATAAAGAATGATTCTAAATTAATAAAATTAATTAAAAAGAGGTTAGGATTTTTTTCATCATCATTAAAAATTTAAATATATATATATATGAATAAATAATAAAACAACACACACATACAAGGGAAGGTTTGGGAAAAGGATTTTCTTTTCCTTTTTTTTTCTTTTGAATAATCTGACCTATCAAGATTATTTCCTTACGTATAATTTGTACTGAAAAGTACAGATAACTAATAGAGAGAGTCAGCATTTTTTTTTTTTATGAAAAGAAAATCTCACACACGAATTGTATTAATGAATATCTTTGTCTACGTTTTAAAATATACGAGGCGAAGAAAAAGAAAGAAAGTCTCACATGAATCGCGTTCGAAATAAATCATGTGAGGCAAGAAAATGTAAATTTTGCATAAGAAAAAGAAAATAGAGAGCACTACAAAACACAAAAACCATGACCATGAACAGATGAATTATATGCCCGTTGTTAATGACTCTTCTGGCAATTTTATTGACGGTATAAAGTTTCCATTGCACGGAAACTGTCTCTGCGCTGGTGCTCGATGAACGCCTTTATTTGACACACTAAGTCTATAAGCACGAAAGTGCCTATACTTATAGACTTTCAAAAAGCTATTCCGCGTCAATCACTGACTCAAACTTTCGCGCAGCTACGTCGCGTCGCTCGTAAAGAGTTACGCAGCACCAATCACGCATCGTCCTCTTTCTCGCGACTTGACCGAGTGGTGCCGTGCGTTGATTTTATTCCTTCTCCCACTCTTCGTAACTTACCAACATCGCGCGTATAATTACACGTTGTTTGTGTAGTCGTGGAAAATCATTCTTCCGACTTCTATAATCTAAGGAACATGGAAACTCAGATTTTAAAAGATTTGGAAATTTTTAGTCCCAGGACTTTCACGCTGTTGCAAGAAGATCTTGCGGACTTCAAACCCCTTGTCATTCAGGAGATTGACGATTTGGATTTCATGGATATGATCATGCTGGAGGATCTGCATTTCGACATCTTGCAGCCGTTGGTAATGGATGAAGATAAGACGCTTCCTGTGCCAGCTTTGCGTCAGCCCACTTCTTCGCCAAAAACAAAACCTAAAACGATACGACCAACACTTCCAACACCGCAATCACTCTCGCCTATTCTGCTGTACGACCCAATTTCATGCCGATACGAGGAGCTGAACGTAGAAGAAGAGGAGAAAGAAGATTTTATACAGTTACCGGGCTTTTCTCCAGTCAAATTGAATGAAACCATCGATTTGATTTCATCATCAACATCTTCACCTTCCGTAGAAATAATTGAAAAGATATGGCGATCAATACCAAAGAGGAAATTGGATGAGGAGGAAGAGGAAGTGGATTGTAGAATAGGGAAGAAGTTCCAAACACCAAAACGTCGTCAGCAAAATGATAGGAGGAAGTTAAGTTACTCCGTTTAAGAAAATACGGTTTATAATCGGCCCTTTCCAGGGCTATAATAACGCGATTGGTCCTTTCAGGGAAACATGGTGACAATCGGCCAAATTCAGGGCCACAAATATTTAAACGTAAGAAGGAACTATTCCTTTAAAAAATTATAAAAATATATAATATATTTGTTAATATTTTATTTTCAGCATTTTTAATATATTTCATAAATTATTTAGGCATTAATTATTATTTATTGTTAATATTTACAATTTACAATAAATAATTATTAATGCCTAAATAATTTATAAAATAGATTGCAATGTATTAGGTAAATTTCTATCATATAAGTTTTAAAATCTTTTTTAGTAAAGTGGCTCCTTGGCGTAGTGGTATACATGCTTGCCTCGCAGTCTGCGAGTAGCCGGCATAGCGTTCACACGCAAACTCAACCTCGGCTTGACTATAATTAAATAGTAAGCACCATTGTAGATTTTTCGCTTTATAATCGACAATGTATTATCTTAAAAATGGACTTAGAAATTTCCGTTTGCTACTCGTAAACTAATTCTAACAGTGAAAGTTGATAAAAATATAGATAAATTAAGTATGGCACCGCCAAGCAATAAACGTAAGAATCTCAGTTCACAACCATTAAATAAAAATCAAGGAGTTCAACCTGTACACGATAATGAAGCTAAGAGGAAAAATTTATCTACCTCTCCATTAAGTGAAGCTGAATTCGAGGCGCTAAAAAGATCTAATAAATCAATAAAGATCGATAATCAACTAATGGATAATAAAATAAAGCAACTTGTTAACACTGTTAGAATGAATAATACTAACAAAAAGAGCACTGAAAAAAAAGGAATTCAATAATAAAGACTCTTCCAAAATCACGGAAACTAAGTCGGCATCAAAGAAAATGGAAACAGAAAATCCACAACTGCCAGATGATTTGAATGTAACGGCCGAAAAAGGAAAAGAGGGTGGATCGACCAAGCAGACGTTACCATACTCAATCATAGAAAATGCTACATTAGAGGAAAATACCAACATATTGAATACAGATCCAGCCACCACAAGCACGAACATCGAGAAAACTTCACTTGTAAATGAACTTCAGGTACCAAATGAAGAAAGGAATGACACATCAACTAAAATGCCGCCAATATTTTACAAGACCTCACAGCGGGAAAAATAGTAAGAATCCTAATTGATAATAATATAAAAAGTAACTTTACACTTAAAAACATTGATATAAAAAAAAATTAGTATATTTTCGCATAATATTGAAACTTACTCTAACATAAAATCATTACTAAATAATAAAAAAATTGAATTCTATTTTTTTACGCCTAAGAAAGATAAAGTAAAAACTCTGGTTTTGAAAGGTCTGAGTAAAGATACTGATATTGTAGAATTACAGGATGAATTGAATTCTCTAAAGCTCGTTAACGTAAACTTTGTAAAAATAAACATCTTATCATCTAATAATGTTGATAATCTAATTACTCAGAACTTTCTAATTCAAGTTACAGCGGATAGCGATCTAAAATTAATTTACAATATTAAAAGCTTATTATACCAAGCGGTACGATGGGAGAATCTAAGAAAACCAGAGCTGACGCAATGCAAAAATTGTCAGAGATATGGACATGTTGCATCTAATTGCAACATGCAATATAGATGTGTTAAATGCTTAAATAAACATGAACCTGGAAAATGTTCAATTACTAATATAATAGATAAAGACAAATTGCATTGCGTTAACTGCGGTCAAGAAGGACACCCAGCCTCATATAAAGGCTGTATAGCGTATAAAGAACATTTAGAAAAAGAAAAGAATAAAAGTAAAAGCGAGATTTCAAATAAAAATGAAAATTTGAATCATAGCCGTCTTATAACGGACTCATATGCAAACATCGCAAAGAGTAATCAGGATAATCCGGATTATCCTTTGTTGTCTATTAACAATGAAAACTTAAATAGCAATAATAATACAGTAAACAGAATTAATGATGGAATTGTTATTAACAGAGGTGTTATGAATTCAAACTTAAATACGTTAATTAACGGTTCAATTAATAGTTGTTTACCTAAACTAGTTAATGATATCTCGATTCAAATTATAAGCGCGCTTTAACCACAATTAGACGTTTTGTCAAATAATGTTAGTACTAATACAGACAAGATAAATAAAATTATAAATCACTTAAATTTAAATTGGAACAGCTAAAATCTGATAATAATATAATTGATTTGTTGAAAATATGCGCGCTTAACGTTAATTCCATTATTAACAATAGTCGACGTTACAATTTGAAAATTTATTTAGATAAAATCAAACCGGATGTTATGCTTTTGTGCGAAACAAAATTGAACAAAAAACACAATATTAATTTTAATGAATATGTAACTATAAGAAAAGATAGAGAAAATACTGCAGGCGGAGGGCTTGCGCTCCTAATAAGAGATGATTTTAAGTGTAACGTAGTTAATTCTAATTGGAATCTTAAGGTATTTGAAACATTAATTATAAAGATAGAGTTACAAAATAATAAATTTTTATTTTTGATTGGCGTTTATGCACCGCCTTCTAAAAAAATTAGTATACTAGAAGATCTTAACAAAATTTACACTAATCTTGAATTAATGAATAGAAACAACTATCATGTCTTATTGGGCGATTTTAATGCCAGACATATTCAATTTGGTGATTCAAAACAGAATTATAGAGGCATTGAATTATACAAGTGGTATAACGATAGTGAAATTATTTATAATATCAGATCTTTGATACCGGAAAAAGCAACGTTTCTGAGAACTGAGGCGTATTTGGACCTTGCTTTCTTGAGTGATGAGATTAAGACAATCGATAACTATTTGAGAGTTGACGATTACGATAGCGATCATAACGTAATTCGCGCATTATTAATACTTGAAAATGCAGCTCCTGTTCTCCAAGAACCTAAAAAAAATATACTCATTTTTAAAAAAACCAACTGGAAAAAATTTAATAAGATATTAGATAAAAATTCAGATGAAATAAACATACCTTATAATACCAACTTAACAAATGAAGAAATAGAAAATAATATACAGGATCTACAATTACAAATAAACAACGCAATAAATTTGTGTACACCCAAATATAAAAAATTTAATAGATTAGATTGTTTAATTAATAATAAAATCTTAAGACTACAAAAACAAAAACATAAAATTCAAACTAAAATTCATAAATCATTAAATAACTCAAATCATATATTAATTTTAGAATATAAAGAACAAATGAAAATAATTAAGAAAAAAATTAATAATGAATTTATAAATAGTTCAAATAATAAATGGAGAGACCTAATTCATAATATTGACTACAGAGATTCCGCTAACTTTTTTCCTTCATTAAATAACATTTTTAGAAACAAAAATAGTAATATTCAAGAAATCATTATTAAACAAGATGAAATTAACCTTATAAAAAAAAACAATTTAAATCCAAACAATTTTGCAAAAAATAATCAGAATAACATCATTATTAACGACGCGCAAATGCTTCCGAATATTGTGGGTAGTTACTTCGAACAAATTAATGATATTGATAATGACGATGCTTCTAATTTAGAAAATATCGTTGAGAACACTGTAAATAGTTTCTTAACAAATAATATGAATAATTATAATATGCTAAAATTTGATAACGACAATACAGCTCTAAATCCCTAATATGATTTGAGACCCTCTCCATTTGTAAGCCTAAATATGGTATCTAATCTTTTTAAAAAAATGAGTAATAAAACTTCATTTGGTCATGATGGTATTCCCAATATAGTATTAAAAAACTTATCGCCTAAGATGATTAAAAACTATACCATAATATTTAACAACGCTATCAATAACTATTATTATCCAAAAACTTGGAAAATAGCTAAATTAATAATACTAATTAAAAAAAAAGATAAGCCTACCATGCTGGATAATCTGAGACCAATCAGCCTACTCCCAGCAATTAGTAAAATTTATGAGAGAATAATTGATAACTATCTTGAAATATTACTTCACAACATGAATATTATTCCTGAATATCAATTTGGATTCAGAAAAAATCACAGTACCTTACATGCTATCAATAAACTTATATCAGACATGCATTGGCATATTTCTCAAAATATGATGGTGGGGGCCTGTCTGATTGATCTCAGAAAGGCATTCGACTCAGTCTGGTATAAAGGTTTTATCTATAAATTAATAAAAAATAGCTTCCCCAAACATTTAATCTTACTTATTAATAATTTATTAGATGGCAAGAAATTTAAAGTGAACATAAATAATATTGATTCAAATAAAACTTTTACTATTAAAAAAGGTCTACAACAAGGAACTGTCACATTCCCAAAGTTCTTTAATATTTATAATGCAAACCTTCTAACGTTATTCAATCTTAATGATGCTAATAATCATGCTATAGCTTTTGCAGATGATTTGATAGTTTACACTGCCAATAAAAATCTTAATATCATTAATAAAAACTTACAAAATCTTTATAATAAAATAAATAATTATTATAAAAATTGGAAACTTAAAATCAATGCGTCAAAAATGTGAGACTATCTTATTTAGGGACCATATAGGAAATAAATCCAAAATAACAGAAAAGAACTGGAAAAATTTCCAAATATGTGATGAGGGCCCTCCAGTAACTAATATTTCCCATAACAGATTTGTTAAATACCTAGCAATAACAATTGATGATTTAACCAAACTAAATATGCATATTGAAATTCAACTAAAAAAAGCCGCTAATACTTTTAAATTGTTGCATAATTTGTTTTACTCTCGTCACTTGAGCAAGAGAGCTAAGATTATCGCTTATCAGAGTCTAATAAGACCAATTATCACTTATGCTTGTCCGATTTGGTTCAATTTTAATGCAAGAACTGCTGAAAAATTGAGAAAATTCGAAAGAAAATGCCTAAGAATTTGCTTAAGTTCATATCGAACATCTATTAGTAATTATAAAAAAAAGAATTAGTAATGTTAAATTATACGAAATGGCAAATATTCCTAGAATTGATGTTTTTGTAATTAAATTAATCAGAAATCATATTAGGAGTGCAATTAACAACAATAGTAATAATTTAATCAATGGTCCTTTTTATCCAAAACCTGATTATTATAATAAAATAATCAAGACTAATTTTGTTCCGCTGGAAGCATTTCTATATCTGGATGAAAATAATTATATTGTTAATGATGGATTTATACCAATTATATACCATAAAACAAGAAGTTGCAACACAAAAAAAATGTTGTACACAGCCAATATTATAGATAATTTAATTTACTCAACATCAATAACTGCAAAAGATATAAATACTCGAAATTTTAATTATTATAAGAAAATAGTACATTGTGCAACAAGGGAGCAAAATAGGTGTTTGCCGACGAGTGCGTGTTTGTCGCTCGAGCGTAGCGAGAGCGACAAATCGCACGAGGCGACAAACACCTATATGCTCCCGCGTTGCGCATACTATTTTCTCACGCGAAGAGCATAAAAAATATTATTTTTCTAACAAGCACGCAAAATTCTAAGAATGACAAACTTGCGTCTGTGATAGCATGTACAATCTTGTTCGAAGGCTATCAAGATCGTAAGAGGTAGTCGAGGTCGGGGCGCAGGACGGGGTCCAGGGGTGGAGCCCCGGTGGGGTGCAGGGGGCGAAGCCCCTGCCGGGGGTTCAGGGGGCAGCGCCCCGCCTCCAAAAAATAAATAATATTACTAATATAAAAATAAAATTAATAAAACCATTAACGGCAGGCCAGAGTAGAACCTGATATTGACCGAGTAACAATTGAGTTGTTTGTTATTTACTCAAGTATTAATCGGCGTATCTTCAAATTAAAAGTTGAGCGCAATAGATATTATTATTATGAACATCTATGCACAAGAAAAAAAGAATCTATCGATTTGTTTTTGAGAAAAGTAAGTAACGCCAAAGTGAAAGTTTATGTTTATAATATTTTCGCGTTACTTACTTTTCTCAAAAACAAAGCGATAGATTTTTTCTTCTTTGTGCATAAATATTTGTAATAATAATATCTATTGCGCTCAGCTTTTAATTTGCAGATTCACCGTTTAATACTTGAGTAAATAACAAAAATCTCAGTTAGACAAGTTTTCAATACTATATATATATTTTTCTTATAATACATTAAAAATAAAATTAAATTTTGATTTATTCAAATTTAACATTTTTCCGGAAATCGTCCATCACTAACTTGTAATTCCAAGAATTTACGATTCGGCGTTGAATACTTGGCTGATATTATAAGGATATGAAAATGTCTTCGATGCAACGTGCAAGATTAAATATTACATAAATAATACTCGAAAAAATCAATGCTAAATAGACTGAAAGTTGCTACTGATATATGTGAACTTTTTCGAGGAATTTGTTCACCCCTGACTTGTAATTCGGGGAATTTACAATTCGCAGAATTGACCATTCTAAGTGAAGCACTTAACTGATGTATAAAAAGCATCGAGTTACACACACTGACTGATGTATAAAAATATCGGGTTACATTATCGAGCCTGTTAAAAGTTCGAATTCATTTTGCTCCCTAGGGAGGCAAAGAGGTATTTTGCTCCCTCACAACAGCTGGTCAAAATAGTATTTTGCGCTCTGAGTGCGAGAAAAAAAATTACTGTAACTTCTTGGGATAGGTAAAGTTTGTAATTACTTGTGTACCTTATATTATAAGAATTGTTAATTACTGTTAAATCTTTATAATAAATATAATGTATAATTATATACTAAGAAATAAGTATTAAGAAGATTATTGTTCTTCTCATCCTAAAATTACAGATAAACATAATCAACATTCTAAGAAATTTTAGTTTATTGTAACTCTTAAGATATGTAATGTGTACCTTATAATACGAGAATTGTTAAATATTATGAAATCTTTTATTACAAATGTAATGTTTAATTATAAGATAAGAAATGAATATTATGAAGAGAAGCACTCTTCTTATTCCAACATCATAGATAAACATGTATAATTGTAATAATAATAAGCGGTATATTCTAAAAATTAAGCACCGCTAGTTTTTGTCATAACGACTTTTTTTCTAGCATCGCACTCATATTTAATTCTATGTCACTAGTTCTCATATACTCATTAATGTGTATATATATTATAGATAAGTGAATTTTGCAAGAGCTCCATGTGGAGTCATTCAAAATAAAATGTTATAATTTAAGCGTTTACCAGCCATTATTTCCGCTGTATTGTCTATGTAATTTATATTGAAATAAAGACTGTTTAAAAAAAAAAACATGCTTGCCTCGCGTCCTAAGGGTCGTGGGTTCAATTCCGACCAAAGTCAAAAATTTTTTTTCATGCTTATTTAAATTTTAATTTATTTATAATGAATAAATAAATATAAAAAAATATTAAAAAATAAAAATTAAATCAATATAAAAAAATATTCAAAAAAAATTACGAAACTTTATAAATCCTGTAGGTAGCTTCATCACAGCTGACTCCTTCCCAAAAAAAATACCACGTCGATCCCAGCTTATTGAGCTATAATCGGTTCCCCCACCACGAATCCCTATATCGGGTCTAGCTCAGGTGATACAGAAATGCTTCCCCCACCAAAAAATCCTATGCCGGTTCTAATTCAAGTGAATTAGAACCGGCATAGCTTATCTACTAATCGATTTTCGCTTTTTTGATTTTATTGATATCTTTTTGAATTCATTGTTGAAACAAAGATGATGATTTGTCCGCACTAAAGCTATGTTAATATAATAATTTTTGTTAAAATAAAAAATCATTAGGGTTTGTTATTTTTTTTATTTTGTTACTTGGAATGGAAATTACAAATCAAACTCGACAAACCTAACCTCAAAATACTATTCACTGAAAGTTTGGATATAACTTTTCATGTACAGTATTTTGGTGGATTTCATGAGTTGTTCATACTCAAGTTTAATCTTAACAATTTTTTTATTCTAATGAAAAAACTTGATTCAATGCACCGTTTACTCCTGAACTTGGAATGGAAATATGATAAGAAGAGCGCAGATCCGTTATGCCTTTAATAAGTTATAATGATTTATTGAAAGGAAATTAAAGAATATTTTTATTGGTCTTACAATCAAATTAATAATATGATTAAAACAGAGTAAATAAGAAAAGATTATTTACAGTTATTTACAGTTATTAATATTATCAATTATTTACAGTTATTTGAGACGTATCATAGCATAGCTTGCTAAGTCGATTTAGAAAAAAATTGAGTTGTTGGTATAGGCATATAGTACAATAATTGTACTTGTAGCGAGAAAGTTTTTGGTTTTTGTATAAAGAAGATTTGTGGAAAGTTTCAAATCGATTGATAAATAATTAAAAAAGATATAACATTTACAAGTAGCGCGCACGCGGTCGAGCGCTGCAATTTTCTTATAAGTTAGATTCTCAGTGAATATTACGTCAACTGAATAACTCTTGGTAATATTATTTGGAAAAAGCAATAATACAAATATAACAATATGATATTTATTAAGAGTAAATAAACATATAAATGAACAAACAAATAAATAAATAAACGAAAATCTGTAATGTAATTATTTAATAATTAAATGATTACATTATAGATTTTTGTTTATTACTGATTTTTTGATTGTTTCAAAGGATTTCTTTTTTATTTTGTCTCTTAAAACCTTTTTTTCTTTCGCATTAGTAATATGAGTTTTCTAAAAACATAAAATGCAATATTTTTAAACAATATAATGTTGTGATTTATATTTATAAAAGTAAACATATATGCCTGTCTACGTTCACTCATCTTCTATATAAACATTATTATGAATTTTGTTCGTATAAATAAGTGCTGTGGTCTTAACATATAGGGATATTTTGCTACCAGTCTTCTTTTGTTGAGCGATTAGATTTGAAAAATTGTACAGCACGAGGAATGAAATTTATTTTATATTTATAATGGAATCAAAAAACGGTCGGAAAAGAACGATGTCTCATTTCATGTTCTTTTCTGACCGTTTTTTGATTCCATTATTCCTCGTGCTGTACAATTTTACAAGTCTAAACGTTCAACAAAAGAAGACTGGTAGCAAAATATTCCTATATTTAAGACCACCGCACTTGCCTAAATGGTATATATATATTTATGTCCTCATAGGCCGTATTCGTGTCAGTATGTAAAGAGCATGCTAAATTTGTATTGGCATCCCATATGTCTCAGACGCGCTCCTCGACTTATTGCAAGAATTATATGTCTTCCTGAGACATATTGAGACTCAATATGTCTCAGGAGAAATCCATATGGCATCACCGATCCTACTATGTTTCGTTCAATATGTCAAAGAGCAATCATATTAAACGTAGGTTAGTGAAAAAAAAATGACTCGCGCTTCGACAGCAGCTATACTCATTACAAAATGTCAATCTAAGAAACAAAAGAAAAAATCAATAGAACTAAAATTTAATTTTAAAAGTATTGAAAAAAAGATTAATATTTTCAACTAATAAGTTATATTTCCTCATACGGCCTACTTCGGACATAAAATCATCTATGTCCTTTAGCCGTTTATTTAGGTGGAATCTGAATCTCGAACAATGTTTGCCGCTTGAGTTGAAATCTACCTCGGACGCGCTTTGCGCGCCCTCGGCAATTTCAGCTCAAGCGACAAACATTGTCCTCGATTCATATTCCACCTGAATACGGCCAAAGGACATATATAACTAATATATATATATATATATATATATATATATATATATGTATATATATATACGAACAAAATTCATAATAATGTTTATATAGAAGAAGAGTAAACGTAGACACGCATATATGTTTACTTTTATAAATATAAATCACAACATTATATTGTTTAAAAATATTGCATTTTATGTTTTTAGAAAACTCATATTACTAATGCGAAAGAAAAAAAGGTTAGAAAATATATTTCAAATTTCAGCAAAATCGGTTAATATTTACTCGAATTAAACGATTTAAGTTTAAAAAAGTATTGAAATTTAATGTAAAAAATTTTCTTGTTTTTAATTTTTTTCTTGAAAAATAAAAATTTTATAAAAAAACTGTTAATATAAAAAAGATGCGGCATGATGAGTTTTACAACGTCAAATTTTTTGAAATTTATTTGAAGAAAATGAAATTTTTATTACCAAGTGACTTCAGTTTTACTTGCTCCGAGCGTAAATGCCCTTATTGCATCCGGGCCTTCAATTGATCTATTATTTCATAGAAATATTTCTTAAAAGTTTGATAGAATGTTTTACAAATATTCCGCTATTTTATTCGAAAATCGCTGATGTGAAATCTTTAGTAAAGCTTTCAAAAACATTTCGTGAAATATATCGATGAAATGTTTTAACAATATTTTTTCTTAATTTTTTTTAATTGAGAATCTGGCACGTTAATATTGTTAAAAATTTATGGAATATTTCGGAATTTTTTATTTGAAACTTTGATGCAATATTTCAGTAAAAAGTTCCTTGAAAGCTTGATAAAATATTTTATAAATATTCCAGTATTCTTTTTAAAAGTAACTGATATGAAATCTTTAGTAAATTTTTAGAAACATTTCATGAAAGATTTTTATGAAATGTTTTAACGAATTTCAATAAATATTTCATGAAATGTTTCTTAAAGGTTTTATCGAAAGATTAAAAAATTGCACTAAATATCTTGCTTCGGAATGTTTCAGAAATATTTATGAAACTATTTTTCAAAACATTTCATATGTTTTGAAACATTTCACTGAAATTTTCTTGCTATGTGGAATGTGAAATTTTCCGCAAAGCTTTACAGAATCTTTCATAAAAGATTTTAGTAAAAAGTTTTAACAAAATTTTGAGTGGGCCTTAGGAGATAAATATAATAAAATATTGTTAAAAAATTTATGAAATATTTCAGTAAACCTTATTTCAAATTTCTCGACAGTATTTCATTGAAATATTTGTAAATAGTTTAATAAAAAGTTTCATAAATATTTCAGATGCTGATCCACTTATGGTCGATATGAAATATTACATAAAGCTTTACAAAATCTTTCGTGAAAGATTCCAGCGAAAGGTTTTAACAGTATTTCGAGTCGGCTTTGAGAAATAAAAAATTTCGCTAAGCAATATTATTGAAATATCTACGAAATTTTTCAGGAAGCTTTATTTGAAAGTTCCTGACAATATTTCATTGAAACATTTCTGAAAAGTTTAATGAAATGTTTCATAAATATTTCAGATTTTGATCCACTTATGACCGATATGAAATATTCCATAAAACTTTACAAAATCTTACATGAAAGATTTTAGTGAAATATTTAAACAATATTTCAAGTCGGCTTTGGGAGATCGAAAATCTTGCTGAGTAATATTGCTAAAATATTTATGAAATATTTTAGGAAGTCTTATTTAAAAGTTTCCAAAAATATTTCATTGAAACATTTCTGAAAGGTTTAATAAAATGTTTTATAAATATTTCAGATTATGATCTACTTATGGCCGATGTGAAATATTACATAAAACGTTACAAAATCTTACATGAAAGATTTTAGTGAAATATTTAAACAATATTTCAAATCGGCTTCGAGAAATAAAAAATCTTGCAGAGTAATATAGTTGAAATATTTACGAAATATTTCACAAAGCCTTATTTGAAAGTTTTCAACAATATTTCATTGAAACATTTCTGAAAAGTTTGATAAAATATTTCATAAATATTTCAGATTTAGATCTACTTATGGCCGATGTGAAATATATAATAAAGCTTTACAAAATCTTTCATGAAAGATTTCAGTGGAATCTTTCAACAATATTTTAATAAATATTTCTCGAAATGTTTATGAAGTATTTATGAAAATTTTCATTGAAAGAAATAAAAAGTTCGTTGTAAATCTTGCTTTGAAATATTTATGAAATGTTTATGAAAGCTTGTACTGAAATTTTTCGATGAAATATTTCAAAATATCTCACCGAAATATTTCATGCTATGTGGGTGAAGACCCTCAACTTATTATGAGTCTGTTGGTTTGTAGTTTTTCAAGTTCCATGTTTTAAATTCTATATGTCATTCTTAATGAATAATTTAAAATTTTCTAGAACATGTACGATTTTCTTTGCTTATAAAATCAACTAAACGTCCCCATGAATCAGCTAAGTCAAATTCTTGTATGTCAATCATAAGAGAATTTCATATAATAATTTATTTAAATCTTTACAAGAGATTCCAGCATCGTGTTATAAAAAATAATTAATTGTAGAATCGTTTAACAAACATACAAAAGAGGGTTTCGTACATGCGTAATTAATTACAGTGTTTAACCTTAGGAAAAAGTTAGAATCTTTGTTTGCAGTATTCATACTTTTAATGGATTGCGGCAATGCAACTATACGGAGAAAAAAATTGAGTAAAAATTACCATATTTCATCGTAAACCAACCACAGACTGTCATTGTAGCCAAAAATTACCATATTTACTAGAAATATTATAAAAATTCCTAAGTTGTATAGGAATTTTTACAATATATCTAGTAAATTTCATTAGAAAGTATAGTAATTTTTGGCTAGAATGACAGTCTGTGGTTGCTTTACAATAAGGATTGTAATTTTTGCTCTACTTTTTTCTCTGTGTACTATTGGAACTTAAATGGAGAAACTTTTTAAGGCGAGAGAACCCGTTAGTTTAGGGCCAGATGCCTCGATAAAGTACGCGAGTCGTCCCATCTTGAGCATGAAGGTCTGACATTTTTTGACCGAGGTGTTGCATCTATTATCCGTTTGACCGATATATACACGAAATTAGTTTACCCACGGTTTTATGCTTTTGGTCTTTAAGATAAAGGTTATACTCAAGGCGCGATGCCTTTGGACCTTTGTAGGCTAAAAGAATAACGCGAGGAAATAGAAATAAGAGAATAAGGTGGACATAAAGATGCTTATGCTCCGCTTATTCCTCTTATGCCTATAATGTCCATGGCCATAAAAAACTTTAAAGAAATAAGCATAACATAAGCACATTTATATCAACCTTATTCTCTTCTATTTTCTTGTATTATTCCTTTAGCCTGCCAAGTCCCTTATTGTGTCGCTCCAATTATAAGGGTCTCACAACTCAAGATTTATGAAGGTCTCCCGCCTTAAAAACTTTCTCCGTGTACTGAGAACTTATAGAAAGCCTTCTTCTCAATATATTGTTTGGTATTTTTAATGAATTTTTTATAATTAGTAATACATTTTAGTAAATGTAGTTCGTTGTGGATGAAAATAGATATTTGATATGGTAGAAAAGCATGTGAATCGTACAAATTAGGAAAACAATAACATCAAACGATCAATCATTTAAGCTTGAAATGACATTGCTTTTATCAAACAGATAATCAGATTAATTTTAATTATTTCTATTTATTTCAGAATGAACCAATCACCTTTTAACAATATTTTTTCAAATTTTTCGATTATTTATAATTTTATACTGAGTTTGAAAAATAATACAAAATAACTGATGTTTCAGGCACTTTTTTCAAAAACAAAGGAGGTAATGACTTGAAAAAATTAATATACAATATATTATCAGCAGCTATGACCAATAAGGTTGCGAATACATATAGTTACATAGGGCGCAAAGCACTCAAAAATTCCTTCAAAGATTTGCATCTCTGCAATTACATTAATCGTAAGTACCTAATTTTTTTTTTTTTTTTTTTTAAGATTAATATATAAAGGATATTGTCCTCTATATCTTAACCTTTTTTATATGGTGATGTCGAGGGAGCCCGGTTCCCGTTTAACACGGTACATCAGGCTAGACTGTCAGACCCACCATACCGAAAACTTTGACTACCGATGGATGGTCAGCCACTTTTGTGACCAACAATCAACCTATACCCAATGAGGTCGGATTTTTCAAGAGTCGCGATATAAATGGCACATACACTAATTTTCTTCAGAAAAAAAGTTTGAGGTACCTGGCCAGGATTCGAACCCATGCCCTCCGCGTTGAAAGCAAGAGCTCTATCCATTACGCCACCACGCTCTCGTAAGTACCTACTTAAATATAAGTAATTTATTAACATATAAGTATTTCTTTTACGATAATATTTATTAAAATACAGTAAAAATATTCTTTTACGAATAAGTTGTAAATTTTAAATATTAAAAGTAGCTCGTATATCTCTGTCTTTTTCTAATCAAAAAATTAATTTTTATTCATTCATTTTCAAGAAGACCTTGAAAAACTTAAAAACAGAGGTTAGGATAGAAAATCTAGTTTTTTACCAGATTGTACGGTTTATTTCTGTAGAAATGATAATTGATAAATCTTTTTTTAATCAAGTTAAGGCGACCTCAGAGTTTAGGTTGGGTTTCACTTTTTAGTTTACAAATCGCGCTTTCAATGCATGAGATTTTTCAGATCTTTTAATTATCCACAATTTTTTGAAACCCATAGAATGGTGGAAAACTTAAAAATCCAAAAAATCTTATAAACTGGAAGCGTAATTTGTAAACTACGAAATGGAAATTTAGCCTAACCTCCAAAGTCGCCTTAATTATAAAGTAAAAACAACATTATTAGAATTCTTAGGTCCTTCAATTTTATTTTGTTTTCTGTTTAGGTGCGTGTAGACTTGTGTTTGCTGATGTAGATGATGAAAGCATAAAAGCTGCCAATAGTTTGTGGCTTGACACCGCCAACACCCGCCTTCGAAGAGAAGAGATGTAAATATTTTAATTAAAGTATTATTAACTTGATAGAAATTAGAAAAAATATTCTACAAAAAATACTCCTGGTAGAAAATAGACCATTTAAAAATGGTCATTCATCATTTATTAACCATTTTTTTTTGGTCAATGAATATAGTCAAAAACTGATCGAAAGATAGTGAAATAATATATATATATATATATATATATATATATATATATATTTTTGTATATAGACATATATCCGTACACATATGCTAGTTTTGATAATTAAAATTAAGATATAATAAATAGATGATTTAAAATTTTTAAATTTCGTTTGATTTAGCCACATAATATTCATTTTTAAATTTATATTGAGGCATTTACGCCTAAATACGCATAGATGTATTAGAAGAGAAAGAGAGAGTGAGACGTTTGCGAACATGTGACTGGTGCGTGTTTCCTAACCCTAAAACGTAAAAAAGTTTTCATCATTAAAACTAATTCTAAAATTTTATAGACACGGAAAAAATCGTTCTATTACTGTTATAATTAATGATAGCACCAATATTTCGGGTATTATTATTTTCGGCATTATTATTTATTTAAATAAGTGCGTTTATTTTACGTGTCATAGCGGTTAATTTTTCTGATGCTAGTTGAATATTAGCTGCACTTTATCGTAAATTATGTTCCGTTAACCTGAAGGCTACTTTAGCCTCAGGACGTCACCTACTTACAGTGACTAAATTGTCTAAATTTTTAATTACGATACTAACTGCACTTTCTCGTAGCTGATGTTACGTCAACCTAGAGATCACCTTAGAGACCTGGACATCATCTACAGGAAGTGACTGATATTTCTTAATTTCCAATTATAATACCAGCTGCACTCACCTGTAGATGATGTTATGCCGACCTGGAGGTCACTTTAGTCACCTGGACATCGTCTACAGGAAGTGACTAAAATTTCTGAATATTTAATATAATTATTAGCTGTACTTCTTCGTAGATGATGTTACGTCAACCTAGATCATCTTTGACACCTGGACATCATCTACAGGAAGTGATTCATATTTCTGAATACTTAATCATAATATTAGCTCACCCAGTATTATGCACATCTAGTATTATAATCGAAAATTCAAAAATATCATTCTCTTCCTGGAGATGATCTCCAGGTGGCCAGGATGACCTCCAGGTCAAGGAAAGATTATTTACGTGTACAATATAAAGATATAATTTACAATGTAAAAATATATTTGATCAGGAAAGAAATATATTATTCTGATCCCGTAAGAAATACACTATTAATTAGATTTAAAATGATTATTTTTATTGAATTTGATTGTTTTTTAAATAAATAAAGTATATATTTAGTAAAATTATTATTTGGTAATTGAATCTATTTTGCTAATTTTTGAGCATTAACCGTCGGTTATTAGCAGATAAACTGATCGTTTTCTAGTGATTGTTGGTCAATTATTAACCATTTTTGAAAAAAATGGTTAAAATATGACCGGTTTATAATGGAAATTTCTACCAGGGAAATACTTTTTATAAAAAATGTTTTGAATTTTTAATCAAAGAATCAGTTTAGTTTATATGATAGGGCTATATACACAAGATATTTGTGCCTTTTATTTATGTCAATATTGTTTTTCAGTGTGCAAGCCAAGAAACAAACAATGATGGAGCCAATTGATACGGGAAATGGAAAAGACTCTGATGAAGATAATGATGAGAAATTGTCTGATTAATGAAACGAAAATCTCAATAATATTATTTATATTGAAAATGTAATATTACAATTATGATCTAATAATTTATATTTCTACGTTAAAATAAATCTTGAGTATTAAGTACGATGGACTTTCCATTTATAATGACAAAATATTCAAAACCTTTAATATTATAATAATAATATTTCAAATAACATAAGTAGTATTATATCATGATTATAATTCATATTCGTATATCACTATAAAACTACACATCCTGTAATAAACTGAATATATTATTGCTACTTGAATGTCAAGGTAAGTTAAAATACTAGCGATAAATTTGTATTAAATTTCTTTCAAAAACCAGAAAAACATTTTGAAAAGCTAAGATAAGTTCTGGTCCTGTTAAGTCCTGGCTTTACACCAGGACGGAATTAATAATTGATTATGTTGTTGTTATGAGGAAAAATATGTTTTATTATAACATTAAATAAAAGAATAAAGTTTGATTTTAAAACGTTTAGTTTAAAAGTTAAGTCTAGTGGTAGAAAAGCTCTACCAATTTTAATTGATATGAATCGTTCTCACGAATCAATATACTTGAATTGAAAGAAATATAGATCAAAATATAATTGTAAGAATCTTACCTTGATTCAGCTAAGTAGATACAGGCAGACAGTAAATAAGTACACTTGATTTAATATTTTAATTATAGAGATTTTATTTGTTACTTTTATAATAAACTGAATATAGTGCGATTTAATATATTGCGCGAATAATTGTATAATTTTATAGTGCGAGAAATATAGTTGTAATAATTGTATCTTTTGAAGTTCTTGTAGAAGTCCTTTGATAAAGTGCTTTGAAAAAGTGTCTGCTTTAAACTGCGCGTTTTTCCTGATTTGATCTGTCTTTTTATATTGATGATCCCTGCCTTGTTTAAGAATTCGAATTGGTGTTAACCGATAGAGCAATGCTTATTTATGCGTTTTGACTCTTATTGAATGATATGGTTAACGTGGTAAATCTGGTTCATGTAGTCTTCGTAATTGTACTTATTTTGTTAATTCTGAAAATCGCACTGCACTTGGTTTCTTAACAAATGACTTACTTTTACAATATGCTTGCTAAGGTAAATTAGCTGATTGATCAATAACTGCATATTTTTGGAATGATGAATTTTGAAATAAAAGATACGTCGTGACGTAACACCTTGGGGCTCAAGATGTTGCTTATCGGTACGAGAAGCGACAAAAGAAAAATTTTAATGTAATAACAATTTTTCCAGTTATTGATCAATTTACATAAATATCTTAAAATCTATTTTAATATAAAAATATTTTATTTGAATGTCTTCATGCAATTATTCAATGTATTTTTCTATTATATAATTGTTAAGTAATGTATGATTATTGGTAATGGAATATAAGGAAAATTGAAAATTCTTGAATTATATTGTTATTTCAAACTTGTAATTTTTAAATAAAATATAGTTTTTTTTTTTAGTAGGAGATCATCTTAAATTATTCGTGATTTTGTTTATAAATACTTTTTAATTAACATAATTTATACATTTCAAAATTTCTTAAAAATAAAGTTTTGTATTATAGCTTATGAGATATTTTATAGCAAAAATAACAAAAATGCTTTGTAAAAATAACTATTTAAATAATTTTAGAATTGTCATGATAATTATAATTCTTCAAGTTAAAAAAATAAGAAATTTTTTTTTTCTTTTTAATTTTTTAAATAACAATCTGATATAATTTATAGTGTAACGGTTATTTTGCCCGTTACAAAAAAAAAGAATTAGCTTTTAATTAAATATTAATTTTTAGCTAAGTCTTTAAATTTTACTATATGCGGAGTCACTGAAAACTATAATAAATTCACTCGTATTATACCGCGAACTCCGATTGTGCTAGCTAGTAAAGCTATTGATAAACGACAAAATCTTATGCGATTTACTTGTCGCTTGCTGCACACACTGCGTCTTTTTTTCTCTCTTACCTGATCGAGAGACGCGTGGCCGGTAGCACAGTTTTCCTTCGTGAGGCAGGTTCCAAAATACGTTATATTAAAATATATGATAATACGTAATTAAATAAATTATAGCTGCTCACAAGGACCGCGGAGGCGTCGGAGTAAGCAGCGGGAAATAAATTTTATGTTACATATAGTCAGGCAATATAAATTAATATGAAGCACGATTTAATAGAAAACAAGATTAATTTATTATAAGAAAAATATAAATACAAAGATAAAATATGAATTAAACGAAAATGAAATAATATGATATGTGGAAATAATGTACACGTCTATGAGAGAGTGAGCAAAGGGAGGGCGCGTTGCGAACTAAATAGAATTTACTTATGACGCTGATCGATTATATAACCGATGTTATAATATACCCGAACAAGTGTCTCTCGAGGAAGAGACACCTGGATATCGCAAGAATAATTATACTTACAGTAACGCACTGACCAGCTTACACTAATTACCTACGTGCACGTAGACGACGCTCGCCCGTTATCGTAGCTTCTCCCCTGTACGTAACCAATACGTAGATGCCCTGGAGTAGATCGGTGGAATATGTCTCTTCCCGATCGTTGAATTCCACTGAGCTCTGCCAACGTGGTTGCCTTGTCGTAGATCGGTGGAATCTTATACACGCCGATCAACGTATTTGCTGGCACTTAATGGTCGTCCGCTAAGACGCGCAAAAAGCGGTCAAGCAAAACTCTGAAGAAAGAATTCCTGAGGGTCGCAACTAGCCAATATAATATAATACGCTAGTCGGTATAAATTAACGACTTTTAATTAAGACAAAGTCTCGCGCTATCAAATGCAAACTTAGTCTACCGTATTATACGACCATGTGGCGAAATCTTTTAATGAGCACAGCGCGGCTTAGGTTTCGTGTTAACGCAACGGTAACCGGAAACTCTTTCCAGCGCCTAACGGCCGGCGAGCTTCTCTCTCGCGTGCCGGTCGTCAAGATTCGCACTTCTTTACTCGTCTTAGACGAGATATATGACTAGGGTTGCCACCCGTACGTTAATATAAAGTACGCTAGTATAATTTTATATATTATTTTTTCCTAATTTTAGTTGAAATTTTAAAAAACAGAAACGTACACCACTATATATTATTTTAGGTTGCTTCAACAAAACGCTTTTTTTATCAACATACGTTTTTTTAATGCAAAAATAAAAATAATATCTTATTTTAAATAACGTACGATAACGTATAAAGATGGCAACCCTATATATGACCGAGCGTTCATTCTATTTTAATACCTAAACGCGCAATATTCAAACACGGTAGAATACCGTTACAATAGATTCTTATAATTGTTTAAATATAAAGTGAATATATATAAGTGAATATTCATTCACTTCCCTCCCGGCTTAAGATTAGGGTTGTAAATTTTTCCATTTACCGAGTAAGCAACTGGTAAATGGTCGGACTATTTACCAGTTACTGGGTGACTAAATGGTAAATGGTCGGACTATTTACCATTTACAGAGCAAGTAAATGGTAAATAGTCTAACTAGTTCCCAGTTACTGAGCAAGTAACTGGAAATGGTCAAACCATTTACCAGTTACTGGGTGAGTAAATGGTAAATAGTCTCACCAGTTTCCAGTTGCAGAGCAAGGAACTGGAAATGTCGACCCATTTACCAGTTACTAGGTGAGTAACTGGTAAATGGTCCGACCATTCAACATTTACTCATCCAGTAACTGGTAAATGGTCCAAGCATTTACCAGTCGCCCTGTAACTGTTCCGACCATTTACCATTTACCCAGGTCGTAACTGCAAACTGGTTGAAACATTTATCATTTACCCACCCGCTTACTGCGAACTGATTCGACCATTTACCAGTTACCAGAGTTGTAAATAAGGAAATAGTTTTTTCATTTGAAATGGTAAAGTAATTGAAAATATTCGCACCATTTACCATTTACAGATCAAGTAAATGGTAAATGGTCTGACCAGTTCCCAGTTACAGACCAAGTAACTGGTAAATGGTCTGACCAGTTCCCAGGTACAGAGCAGGTAACTGGGAATCATCAAATCTGAAATTTAGTCTATAATTCAAATAATTTTTAGATATTTTAACATTACGATTAAATGATTCTACTTTACATCTACAAAACAATCGTTATCTAAAGCATACTATTATGAATAATGGTTTCAAACTATATTCGAGCATGATTATACTTGGCGATTAAATATTAATAAAACAATCTAATTTTTTACAAAGATTTAGACGATGTTTACAAGTAATAGTTAAGAAACTAGTCACTACAATTATATATATCGCCTTTTACACTAGAGAAGGCCATCACTGAAACAGTGAGGTCTGGAGCGATGCCGTTCGTATACAAAGCTTTGTACAAAATTTGCGTATTCACAAATTGAGTTACTCATTTCATATCACAGACGAAATCATGTATGCGAGGCTTGGGGTCAGTTCACTGATTAATGACAGTTTTTCTAATCAATAGGTAGCGTCGTTCTATGACGCACGCTGAATCTGGTTTAGATTTACGGCATAACACGTCTTACCAATTGTTATACAATTTGCATGTCACCGCAAAAATAGTTGCAGCTTTATTTATGTCTTAGAACATTATGACAAACTACCTTCAATGAACCGACAGTGACTTAGTACTTAATATCTTTTTTTATCATACTGATAAATTATTTTTACATATCGTTTACAATTGCATCATACAGATTTAAATAATATAGGTTTTTATAACTCAAGAATTATTGATTTTACTTTTATTTTAGAGTATTATCGCAATCTTATTGCTTGTTTTACTAATTCTGTTGTGAATCTAACGTAATCAGAAAAATTGTTAAATCGTGCTCGAATATAATTTCAAACCTTGATATGTAATCATATCCATACAGACATTTCACATAGTTTTTATAATAAGAATTATATTTGTATGCAATGTAAGTCTAAACGTTAAAAGTAAGGTAATACACATATTTTATTATTATACTATTCGTTATGTTAAAGATCAGTTTTAGACGAGGTTTTAGACATTTTTTACTGATCGAAAGTAGCGAAAGAAGTAATTTCATTTATTTTCAATAAAAATGTATATCGGAATTGTTTTTACTTGTAAATATCTATTCATTTTAACAAATGAGAAATAGAAGCATGTAAATTTGTTAATATTCAAAGAACGAGCCAAAAAAAATAAATAAAAACTAAATATCTTTTTTAGCTATTTTCGATCGGTAAAGTTGGTCAAAAGCTGATCTTTAATTGAAAAGTGTCACCATAAAATACAATGCAAATTAAATGAAGTGGCCAAAATAAGAACTTCTGACCCCGGAGAAGATGCTTGGGGTCTAATGGCTCCACTAAATTTATCGAGTATGATAATATTATAATGTTCAAAGACGTATTTATAATATTAGTGTAATTATATAGGCATAATGAAACTTCCCCTTCTGATAATATTTCTAATCCAAGTTTATGAGTAAATAGTGAATTTAATCGGGTTTTTTTCACTTCAAAAAAAAATCGGTAGGGTTCAACTTGAGTGCGGACAACTAAAGAAATCTAACAAAATCTTATACTGAAAAAGTTATATAAAAGTTTTCAATTTATAGTATTTTAAGGTTGGGGTTATCAACTTTGATATCTAAATTGCGATCTAAGTTCATAAAAAAATAACAGCTCCAAAGGATTTTTTATTTTAACTAAAGTGATTGTACTGATATAGCTAATGTCAAAATTTGTCAAAATTTAAAGAACAAGACAAAAAAATTAAAAAAGTAATAAATATATTTTAAAAATTTTTTAAATTGAATAAAATATGTAAGAGCTCCCATGTGAGATCACATATAAGATCGCACACGAGATTGCATATGAGATGTCACATGAAATCTCCTATGAGATCGCATATGAAATCGAATGTATATTCGTTAAATTTTTAAAATAAAACAAATATATGTGCGATCTGACATGAGATCTCACATATATTTATTTTATTTTCAAATTTCAACGAATATGTATGAGATTTCATAGGCGATTTCATATGAGATCCCACATGAGAGCTCATACAAAATTTTCAGTAGGGATGATTTTTCTTGGCTTGTTCTTGAAATTTATACATATTTACACTCTTCCGATTCTCATTTATTTAAGATAAGTTCATACCTATAAGTACAATCGGTGGTAGCGCAGGGGCTAAGGCTCTTGGCTTATGCTGTAGTAAACCGGAGTTTAGTCTCTGGAAAAATTTTGGAAAAATATTTCTGAATTTTTCTTTGTGAAATAGAATTAGGAGACCAGGAAGAACCAATTAAAAATTGTCCCTGGCCAATAAAAATTACGGGTCTCAGTCCACAGCGATCAAGAGACCCACTGTCAATAAAATAGAGGAGAAGATGATATCTCCAATCCCTAGTGGAAATATAAAATGTGCATTACTGTTTAAAATAGTTTTGAATTATTAAAAACTGTTTAAAACTGTTCAAAATAGTTTATAAGTGTGAAATTTTTGACATTTAAAACAGTTATAAAAAGTTTCCAACATTTTTGAACAGTTTTGAGCAGTACAGAATAATTTTAAACTAAAGTGAACATTTTCTCGTATATATTATAAAAATTTTAATATATATAATAAAATTTTTACAAAGACAAAATTATGAAACACTGTTTCAAATCATTTCGAAATTTTTGAAACTTTTTGAAACTGTTTAAAAATGTAGGTGTTCAAAACTTTTTAAAACCTTTCAGAACTGTTCAAGTTAATAAAAAATAGTTTATATTGATTTAAAATTGTTTTGAAATATTTTTAATATTTAAAATAATCTATTACTTTTAAACATAAAAAATTCAAAACTATTCAACACTGTTTAAAATCATTTCGAAATTTTCAAAACTTTTTGAAAGTGTTTGAAAATGTTCAAAACTGTTGATAACTGTTTTAAATATCCTAAATTTCGCACTTATAAACAGTTTTGAACAGTTTTGAACAGTTTTAAATATTTTTAAACATTTTATATTTCCGCTAGGGATTACAAACAATTCTGATATTTATTCATATGAAAAAAAAGAAATTTATTTTCAAACTATATTTGATCGATAAAGTATAGGTTTAAAGCAAACCCTTAAACATTTTGTTTTGTAATAGGTCATTTATTTTTGTCCTTTTCGAATCAAAATCTCAACTTCATTATATATTGTGTCATGTGTTACGTGGGATTTTTGATACGCACTCCTATGGGGAGTGTGAGGATGTAAAATAATTACAAGAGAATTAATACGAGTTAACTGGTATTTATTGTAACCCAAAAATACAATGAGAGAGAGACTAGTTACTACTTTACTCTAACGTGTCCGGCGATGGTCTGTCGCTCGTCGTCGTCCAAAACGACGATGTAAGTTGCCCGCGACGAAGTGCTGAATCAGCACTTCGCGCATCGTGCGACTCTTGGTCCGGAAACTCGGAGTCGCATTTCTCTGAGTTTCTACCTTATTTTATGTTTTATATTATAATATACGTACAATATAATGTACGTAGCACGTCCGAGGCCGCGAGGCTTCGGCCCCCGAAGCCAAGAACGTACACATGAATACAATAATAAAAAAATTTATTAAACTTAAGTCCCTACAGTGTAACTGAGAAAAAAAAATTTTGTGTACCTATACAGGCCGATGCCTGTCCTGGCTTACAATTTCGCTTTTTATCTATTCCATGTTTGTATGTTGTTATGTATGTGTTGTTTGTGTTCTAATTTATTCTACTGTTTTATTTTTAAATATTTTTTCATTTAAACTACGAATTTATGGTCTCTCTCTTTTTTCCAAAAAGATATATGACATTTATAATAAAATATTTTACAAAATTGTACAAAAATTAAAATGAATTTTAAATTAATAAATAATATAGCTTTAAATACAATTCATTATCTTATTTTCTAATGTTAAGAGATGTTTCTTCTGAAGATACACGTGCGCATCATGTTGCACTCTTGATAAGATAAGAAGTCTTTCACATCACGAAATACATTCTTCCTCGGATGATATTTAATTTTATTCTAAAGTGATTTAAAGAACCTTCTACTTGTTTTTGTGTGGGTTTGAAGCGGGATTCGAACGTGGATTCGAACTCCTTTTTTTTTGTCGAACTTTTATAATAAAATTTGTACATGATTTTTCAATAATTGTATGATTTATCTGAAACAAAAATTAACTTATTAGTAGAAAAGGGTCCCCCCTCTATTTCTAACTGTTTAACCGTCATTTATCTATTTTTTGGTTCCTCCTTCCTTATAAAATACTTCTTTTTTTATTAAATTGATCACTGATTAATACTCTATCATGTATCCTCAAAGCTGCGTCTTACAAAAAATTTATTTATTAACTCTATGTGTTCTCTTTGACGCTTTTGTTTATCTTTTTTTGGTTGACATTATCGTTTAAGAAGCGCTGCGTCAACTAAAATATGGCCACGGTTTCGACTACGATTGGCTTGATAATCGCCTTTTTTTCTAAAATTTTACTCTGCTTCCAGTATTTTCTATGTGTTCTTATTTTAATTTTATAAGCAAATGTTATTCAACTCAAAAAACTCATTGGATTTTCATTTTACTTCTTTTTCGAATAACTTTATAAAGGATACTTGCGTTCGATTCCCATGGGTTTTTGGGATATGTTCGGTTGTTAAGGTGATATATTTTTTTCAGATCTTAGTCCTTTAGCTGAGTTCTTAATGATTTATAATTATTATTAATATTCAACTTCTTTTATCACGAAGTTGATAACACATGCATATAATGGTTCACTGTATTTAACAGTCTTTTTTTGCTTTTTTTTTTTTTTACTTTTATTTCCAATTTTTTTTGCATGTTTTATTGATTAAACTATGCATGTCATTTTGCTTTATTTACAACATAGAGAAGATTTACTTCTCGTTATAATTTTTATGTACATTTTATTTATTCTTTTTCTTTGAACTCGTGCCTGTTATTACCTCTTTTTTTTTTATTCATTGGACTTTAATTTTCCGTACGGGGTAAGGGGTAAAAGGATACTCATAGGGAATCTTAGGCGAGATCCTGCATTTCTTTTATAGTTGTTATTATTATTTGAGTTGCCTAACTTTTGCTAATTTTACAATTTTGTTGATAATAAAAATATTTTTATCACAATCATCTTCAAAAACAATTAGCTAATTTATTTTATTTATTAGTAAAAACGTTTCTTTTCTCTTGCGGCCAATTCTTTTGACGCTTTGCTGTACAACTGAATCTTATCTACTAATTATTTTTTATTTATTTTTGCTTTTATTCAAAAGATATTTGATTCTTTTTTTTGCTTATACAATATTTGTTGAAACGTCGCACCTTTAAGGATATCTTATTATTCTCATTTCTTAATTTCAACCATTATTATTAATTTTCATTTTTTTTTATATATTTTCTATTTATCTTCTGTAAAATAAGCAGTGGTCATATGTCGTTCTTTCTTTTTCCTCGTCCGAAGGCCGCGGAAAAAGAAAAGTTTTCGTTGCATTCCATATTGAAAAATTAATTACTTGCTTTGTCTGTGAAAGGAGGAGGTGCTTTTACTGTAGTTGCGCGCTTTATTTTGTCTACGTGAACCGTTTTTATCTTACTCGCGTTTTTTATTGTTACATTATGTTTCGCGTCATTTATCTCTATGATTTCGTACGGTCCCTCATATTGCGCGTCGTATTTGCCCTTCTGCGGTTGTTTTAGTAAGTAAACGCTCTCACCCTCTCGGAAGTGTTTAGTGTTTAATTTCTTATCGTAGTAAAATTTTGACCTGTACTTGGCCTGTACTAAGTTCATTGCCGCTAATGTTTGTAATTGAGAAAGGTTTTCTACCGTTTCTTTTAAATATTCATCATATGTTTGTAATTTTTCCTTCGGTGGAAAGCTTGATGGCATACGTGCTTTGTATCCGAACACTAGTTCGTAAGGGCTGTATCCTGTTGCTTCGTGTTTTGTACAGTTATATGCTAACTGGCATAAGTCTAGCCATTCGGCCCAATCTGACTTTTCTTCCATATATGCTTTTAAATATTCTGTGACTGTATGATGCATGCGTTCGATTCCTCCTTGACTTTGAGGATGATACGCAGTTGTGCAATATTTTTTTTATTTTAAATATCTCTGCAAATTCTTCAAGTAGATTATTTACGAAATGCCTGCCTTGATCCGTAACAATATCAGACGGCGGCCCAAAATATGCCAACACTTTCCGTGTAAGGGCGTGTGCTACTTCTTCTGCATCTGCATGCACCGTCGGTATTAAGACACAATATTTAGTTAGCCAGTCTTGCACTGTCAGCACATATCTATATCCTTCTTTTGTTTGTTTTAATGGCCCGTAAAAATCCATAGATAACTTTTGAAAGGCTTTTGCAGGTGTGTCTGTAATCAACATAGGCAGCCGTGTTTTAACACGTACTAGTTTCTTTGTTTGGCAGTTTTTGCAGCCTAGGACGAATTGTCGCACGTCTGGTCTCATGTTTCTCCAATAATAATCTGCTGCTATTTTGCTATACGTCTTATTTATTCCTCTGTGCCCACCTATCGCTGCCTCATGATATTCTTTGAGTAATCTATATCTATCTTCTACCGGTGGTACTGGAATATTATTTTGGTAAAATACTGCTACTAATGGCATATTTGCGAATATTTCATTAAACATTTCTATGAAGTATGTCCAGTCGCTACTTGAGAGCATTGCTAAGTCTCTCACGACGCTAACGTAAGGAATTTCATATTGCAAAATTATCCTTTTCAAATTTTTAATACATTTTTTAATATCTGCTTTTAGTGCTTTATCGTCTATATGTGCTTTAACGAATGCACAAAATATGAAATTATCTTTGTAATTAGATACATGTACCTCGCCGACTGCAAATTTTCTGCTTGATATTTCTTCCGGATTTATATATTGCCGCTCTATAAGTGCTTCAATTATTTCTGTATTTAAGTAAAAATCTGTTGAAATCGTATAAATTAAATTTTCTTTATATTTAAATGGGTGATCTCTTAATATTTTTAATTTACTAAATGGCTGTGGTACTTCGTCATCTAACGGAGCCCAAGGTGGTTTCTCGCGCGGCGGCCTTGCATTCTTTACAAGGCAACGCTCGAGCGCATCACTTATCTTATGTGATTGACTCTTTTCTCTTTGCGCCAGTAAGTCTGTCGTAGGTGTAATAGGAGTACCTGGCTTGTTGATATTATTATCTTGTTGTTCGTTGTCGTTTTCGCTCGACGCTGTACTTTCTTCGTTTTCTTTATTATTTTGATGTCTTTTTACTATATTATTTTTCCTTGTATAAAGGTACGGCGTAAAATGCCTTCCTTTTAAATGTAGATGAATAAAATTATTTGAACTATTTGCCTTGAAATGGCAATATAGTGTTTCATCATAATCTGTTATAAAATGTACGCATATGTTTTGATTAAATTCACAAGAAAATATAAATACACAATCAACATCGGCGTGTCTTGTGCGTGACGTCAAAATAGCTTCTGCTGTTTGCGGATCTCCGCATGCTCCTAATGATATTGCGTCTAATAAAATGTCTCTTAATTCATTCGCGGACATTCCTAAATTACATACTTTAATTACTGAGTGAAAAAAACAATTACCGTCTTTCGGTATATTGTCATCCCTTATCAAATCTAACCAGTATTGTGCGCATTCATCACTTGCATCATATACTTCGAACACACCCGCACCATCATTAAAAGAATTACTTCAACTTATTGGTCCATTTTCGTCATCGTTTTGTACTGTTTCTATTATATTCATATGCTCATTTTCTTCGTCAGTTTTTTCTTCTTCTTCAAGGTCCTGCGACTCAGTCTCATCTAAATTATTTTTATCTAATTCCACGTCACTTTCATTCTCTTCCTGCTCCATGCTTTCGTCTTGCGACTCAGATTCACTGACGTCATGCTTATCTCTCTCGCTTTCACTCTCGCTTATAATTTCTTTCTCTTGACTTTTATTTGTATCTTGTACCTCAAACTCGTCCTCGAAATATGAACCTTTGTCTGTTTCACTGTCAATAATTTCGACTTCAGAACTTATTCTTAATGATTTTTTCTCTTTATCTTTTTCTAAGCTTATGTTTGGTACTAATTTGTAGTATTCTCTTGGCATTTGAGGTCGAACTTTTTCTCGCTCATTAAAATCTGTTTGGTTTATTATTTCTTGAGGAACATTGCTTCTTAGTGCTTCTGCTACTTCTCCTGGTGTTTCTTCCCATATATTTATTTGTACACCTTCTCTACCATTTATCTCTCGTTCTTGCACATCAACTAAAAATCGAGCACGCATTTTTGTTATTATTTCTGGAATCATATTTAATATACTTCCTTGGCTACTTTCTTTACTTTGCGAAGTGTGTTGTGAATCATTCTGTGTCTCCTTTTCTTTTTTTATTTGGGTGCTTTTGTGTTGAGAAGCTTTTGATTTTATATTTATTGTCTCTAATGGCGATTCTACGTCACAGCTGTTTCTATTATTTTTCAGTATACTTTTATTTTTTGATATTTTGCTCGCTGGCTCATACGTATTCTTTTCTTTTCTTGATGACACTGCATGTGGCTTATCTACTGGTGTACTTGCTGCAAGAATTCCTTCTCGCATGTTTGTGCTCTTTCGCATATATGCGAGCTTACCGTCGTCTTGTGCTTGACTTATTATATTTTCAGCTTGAATTAATTTTTTCTTTCTATCTGCTTGACTTTTACGTGTTTTTAACACTTTCTTATTTCGCCTTTTCCTTTTGTACGCCGATCTTTTCCAAGGGTCTTTCTTTCTTTTTGCATAATTCCAATTTTCTTCAGATTCGGTTATACTATTGATTTCTGACTCGTCACTTGTTTCTTTAATAAAGATTTTCTTTTTAGGATTTTCCGAATTTTCTGAACTTGAATCTTCTTCTTTAGTTTTATTCGCATTTTTATTTATTGCGCGTGTAATAAAAATTCTTGCTGGCGGTCCGCATTCGTTTGCGTTTGGTTCCTGATTTTCTTGCTTATCTGCTAATTGATACATTTCTGCACGTGGTAATTCAGGATTTTCTTCGCCGTCTGCGATTACTGGATTCCTAGACAATGCATCAGCTGCATTATTTTTCCTTCCTGGTCTATATACTACATCAAACGTATATCCTCGTAAAGCTGCTTTTAATCTGTTGAATCTTAAATCAGGCTTTGTGCTCGTATGGAAATGCTTTAACGGTTCATGATCTGTGACTACTGTGAATTTTGTACCGTATAAATAAGGTCTAAACTGTTCCTTTCCAAAAACTACTGCCAACAATTCTTTGTCATATACAGTATACCTAAGTTCGCTTCCTTTTAAACATCGTGAGGCATATACACAAGGTCGATCTTCGCCGATTTTTCCTTGGCTTAATATTGCGCCTATCGCATAATCAGATGCATCTGTTGTTACTATAAATGGCTCGCTTAAGTTAGGCGCGGCCAACACAGGCTCCTCGCATAGCTTCTCACGTAACGTGTCAAATGCTATTTGATGTTCTTCTAATCACAGAAATTTCTCTTTCTTTGAACTTAATTTATGTAACGGTCTTGCTATGCTCGCAAAATCTTTTATAAATCGACGATAATAACCAACAAAGCCTAAAAATTGTTTTACTTTCTTTTTACTTGTAGGTATAGGATAATCATGCACTGCTTCTATCTTTTAGGGTCTGTTTTAATTTGCCCTTTTCCTACTATATGTCCTAATACTTTCGCCTCACGTCTTAAAAATTGACATTTCTTTGGTTCAATAGTTAGATTAGCTTTCTCAATGCGTTTTAAAAATCTTTTAAAACGAAGAGCGTGCTGTTCTAAATTTTCCGCGTGTATAATCACGTCATCTAAGTAAATTTCAAGCTCTGAACCTTGCAAGCCCTGCAAAGCTAGAGCCATTGCCCTGCTAAAGGTCATGGGTGCTTCACATAACCCCATAGCCATACGTTTATATTGATATGTACCTGATGGCCCTGAAAACGCAGTTTTATGTGCGTCTTTTGCATCAATTTTCACCTGATAATAGCCGTCTTTAAGGTCTACGGCGGTAATATAATTTGCTGACGCTAAATTTTCTAAGATGTCACAAGTTAACGGCAGTGGATAGCAACTTCCCACAGTGATTTCATTTAGTTGGCGAAAATCTGTCACCAAACGCCAGCGTTTCCTGCCCTGAGGGTCAGGTTTCTTGTTAACTATCCATGCTGGGCTACTATAACTCGACATAGATGGTTCTATAATATCTTTTTTCAGTAACTTCTCTATTTCTTGCTGCATAATATTTTTTAATGCTATCGGATATCTGTATGGTTTCACACGTATTGGCTCTTCATGAGTCGTTTTTATTTTATGTGTTAAAATATTTGTTGCTGGTAGCAACTCATCGTCTAGACCGAAAACGAAGGGGTTCTCGGATATCAACTCTCTGACGTGCATTTTTTCTTCTGTGTTCAAATCTTCCAAGTCTAAAATACTCATTATTTTTTCAACTCTTTCTTTTATTTCACAAGGAGTTTTATTTGCCATGCATCTGTCTACATATTTTATTTCAGCATCAGCACTTTCTTTCTCTGAATTTTGTTGCGCGTACTCCGACATTGCGCGTCTAACTTTTTTGCAATCGGAAACTTCGTTTCCTTCGTGGTTGCCGTCCTCACCGGCATAAAAATTATTATCTTCTTTAATAACCTCGCATGGAAAAATTTCTACCTCTGGAGTCGGAATTTCAATATTTTTATGATTCGTATTTATACATATTGCATACGCTCTACCATTTTTATTTTCTGTAATAAAATTTCCGAATAATATTCCAGGCCCTAAATTTTGAAGTGGCACCCAGCCTACTTCTACATCATTATTTATAACTTTTGCAGCAATAACGCGTCTCATTCTTGCGGGAATTTCCACCGTTTCCACCCGCTCAAAGGGAATCGATAATTTTATAAAATCAATGCACTTATGTACGGCATTTATATGTCCGTTGTGCTTACTAATAGTTTCCCAGCCTAGTAGCCCATCTGTTTTTACAGGAAAGCTATCTGGGACAATATGGACCTCACACTGCAGTCCTTGAAGAGTCATATCTGCTCTTCTTAACGTATACATTTCTCCTGGTACGACGCCTGTAATCTCTAAAATATGCTGCTTATCTATACTTGTATTCTCATTTATACATTTGGCCTTTACTACGGAAATATCTGCTCCTGAATCAACATAAAATCTTGCACTTTTTCCTTTTAAATTCCGACTTTCCAGTTTGACAATAGGCGGATTACGCCCTGCGCACGCGAGTTTCATATTTATGGTGCGCCTAATTTTTACATGTTTATTATTACTATTATTTAATTTATTCTGATCATTATTAATTAGTTCCTGCCCGGCGCCTGAGGATTGCGGCGGACATCCTGCGAGTTTAAAGGCTCGTTCATTTTATCACTTTGATTATTTTCATTTATCTTTGCGTTTGAATCCCGCTCTCTATCCGGGCCGCGCGTTTGATTCTCGTTCCTGTTATATTGATATCTCTCACGACTGTTGTCTCTACTACGACCTCTATTTAAACCTATATCATTTCTATTATCGTTACGTGCATAATTATTATAACGCGGCGGTCCTTGCGCATTATAATTATATTCATTATTGCGTGAGTCATAGTTTCTGTTTCTATTGAACCCACTGTTAAATCTGCTATAATTATTTCTGTAATTACTATTAGCATTCACGTTGTTATAATTATTATTAGAGTTATTTCTGCCATAATTATTATCAAAATTTCTATTGTAACTATTACTATCAAAATTTCTATTGTAGTTATTATTATTGAAATTTTTATTGTAATTATTATCATTGAAATTACTTCTGCTATAATTGCCTCGCGGACCGTTCGTATAATTTTCCTTATCGTTTGACTGTTTTCCTTTACTATTATTAACATTTTGCGAATTATTTTTATTTTGTGCATGAATAATACCATTTTCGGCATCATTTCTTAGTGTTTGACACTCTGCCGTCGCGTGCCCCATCTTATCGCAATAAGCGCATTGTATTTTATCATATTTCTTCTTAATGCACGCGCCTTCTTTATGGCCTTCTTTATCACAATAGCTACATTTAACTGCACTTGTACCTGTTTCTATTTTTACAGGCGTAGCTTGCATTGCTTTTATTTGTGCTTCATGCACTTTATTCGTATTTAATAACTGATGTTGATTTTGCGTCATTTGCATCATGCTATTAATATTCGGTTGAGACCATAATGACAACGATTGCGTATTTTGTGCTATCGAATTTACGGGTTGCAGGCCGTTTATAAATGAGTTTTGCATCTGTGCAAAAAGTCGCGTCTTTTGTTTATTTTCAAAATCGGCTGCAAGTTGTATAGCCTTTCTTAACGTCTGAGGTTTTTCGCAACGCACTTGCATATCTAAGGGCGATATTAATCCGAACAAATGATACTGTAAGGCGTCTCTTTCTATTAATTGCTTTTTCGCTAATCGATCTTGTAAGTTTAATATGGGCACCGTGTCGTAAATCACTAAAAGCCTATTCAATAAAGCTTGCGTCCGTGCGCCGTAATCTGCTGCCGATTCTCCTTGTTGTTGTGTAATTATTTTTAATTGCGTTGATAATTCTTCCATCACTGTTATATTATTATATTGCGCCTCTAAGTCCTTTATCAGTGCCTCAATAGATTCATATTGCATCAATCGCGCTGTAAAAATATCCGCCGCTTTTCCCGTGAGTTTTGTCGCTAACTCGTACATAATGAAAATTTGACAGCCTGGCCCGAAATTATTTACTATGCTTCGCAGTACTGAACAGAATAACGGTAATCTATCTACGCTGCCGTCAAAAGTTGGAATTTGTCTGACTGCTTGATGTAACGATAAATAAGGCGTATTTTGAAAATTTGTGCCTTGCGTATTTAACATAGGATTTATTTGTTGCGTATTTAATGCGTAATTAGTATTTATCGGTGAGTTTATTGGGAAATTTGGGTTAACTTGAGCTGGTATCATATTACTCCACGGTTGTGGAATTTGTTGCGGAAAACTCGCGTAATTGTGTGGTATCGAAGGATAAGCTAGCTGGTTCGGGCCCTGGTTCGCGTATGTTAACCACGTTTCGTTGGTTTTCGGGCTTTCCTCTGATTTCGATTTTTGAGTCTCGGTTTCCCTTTTATTCCGTGGGAGCGTGCCGTTACTTACTATGTTTCTTTCTTTCATAATGTTTAATGATTCTTTGGGTAATTCGAAACCCTGAGACGCGGCTCTTTTGTATTTTTCATTCAATTCTTTCATTTCTTTCTCTGACAAATTGACTGTTAAATTTTCACCATATCTTGGAGTGTACATTGGCATATACACCGTGTTCTGTGACATGGTCGGAAATGATATCCTTTCGTTCCCGAATTCGGCTAAGATTTCTTCACTACGTGAACCTCTAATAGGAGACAACGAACGTCCTCTACGTCTCGCTTTTCCGTCCTTTTTCGAAAATAAATTGATGAGCGACATCTTTGATAAACAAGATTTTACAATTTAATTTTTTTCTCAAAATTTTTATTACTGCTTTTTAAATTACGCGTGAGAAGGTGAAGCGTTTACGTTTCCTTATGCGCGCTGATAATTAATTAACCTTGCCGTAAACGTTAACGTTACAAATCAACTATCAAATTAATATAATCCAACGTTAACTCCTTCTATTTAACTTCTCTTCTTTACTGCAAAATTTATTATTTGATCACGTAAATAAGCTAATATATTTATAATAATTTTTGATAATATGCTTTTGAAATTAATTAGACTTTTTTTTTGAAAATTGAAGAAAAAGGAAAAATTTAATGAATAACCCGGATATTGAAATTTATTATTTGCACGCACTCGCTTGTTTGAATTTAATTTTTTTCCCCGCAAAATTACATATAATTTTTAAATATTTATTATTACCGGTCGACACTGTTGGTTTTCGTAATTATATTCACGCACTGATCAATTTTATCTAACGATTAAAAAGATTATTTTAAAAGATTATTTTTAGTGTGCTACACTACGCTTTGGGACACTTTATGTATTACTTAATTTCTACCTACCTGTTACAGTATAGAGTGAGCAGCAGAATAAACACTCTCATTTCTTCGGATAATATTCTCGGATGTCCTTCCTTCCTTCCTTCCTTCCTCCTTCTTCTTGTTCTATTTGCTAAAAATCTATTTGCTCGCTGTACAATTAATCAAATCACCTCTCTCTCTCTTTTTTTTTCTAAAAAACGCGCTTTAAGTTTATTTCTTAAAAAAATTTTATTTTTTTTCTAAAACCTCACTGCGTATCCCACACCGCTGCCACCAAAATGTTACGTGGGATTTTTGATACGCACTCCTATGGGGAGTGTGAGGATGTAAAATAATTACAAGAGAATTAATACGAGTTAACTGGTATTTATTGTAACCCAAAAATACAATGAGAGAGAGACTAGTTACTACTTTACTCTAACGCGTCCGGCGATGGTCTGTCGCTCGTCGTCGTCCAAAACGACGATGTAAGTTGCCCGCGACGAAGTGCTGAATCAGCACTTCGCGCATCGTGCGACTCTTGGTCCGGAAACTCGGAGTCGCATTTCTCTGAGTTTCTACCTTATTTTATGTTTTATATTATAATATACGTACAATATAATGTACGTAGCACATGAAACGAATTTTTAAATTAGTGTTATTTAAAAATATATAGTAATAAAAAGACATAATTTTTTTTATAAATTATTGATTTTTTCAATAATATAGCATAAGAGAAAAAAATAATTTGACATTAGTGAGTAATAAAATAATCAATGATTGTTAATCAAAAACATGTATTATTTGTAAGATATTAAAAAAAAACAGGCACATTTATTCTAAATTTATCCTAGAGCAGGTCGCTCATCTTTGTCCTTTCATATTAAAGAAATGAAATTTCATTTCCAACTGCAGAATGATTGAAAAAAAGGAAACCTTATTTTTCACCATAAAAATAGTTATTATACATTGTTTTGAAATGATATTAAATTAGTATGTAAAAACTTCCTTTTATCACGGGATTTCATGCAAACTTTGTGACTACACAGCTTAAAAAGTTTTTTTAACTTTTAAGAAGCTGCTTTTAAATTGAATAAATGCGGTGCAAAGAAATTAATTTATTTGAGTCAAAGAAAAATCATTTTTAAATTAATGAAATAATTTTTAAAATAAAAAAAAAACTTGAAATATTCTTCAATACAATATTATATTAAAAAAAAAAATGTTCGAATTTAGAAAAATATCTTTTTAACTTTGAGAGATTAGTTACTTCCAAAATAGTGTTGAAAGTCAGTAAAACTTTCTTAAAAACAATGCTAAATTTTTTTATTAAAAAAATGTAATATTTATTTGAAATAATTTTTATATAAGAATGAAAAAAATATTGTGGGGCCTGGGACTCCAACCAAAAGCCACACAGTATAGATGAGAGAAGGTAGAGGTTTTGAGGTTAAATAGAATGAATACACGAGAGATATGGTTAAGCGTTGTATTTGCTGAAGCCAGGGATACAGTCGGTAGTCAAGTGAGAGAGTAACGTTCGCACACTAGCACGTTAACTCGTCTCAGAGGGGAAGGGATGCCTGTTTGTCATACGATAGGCTACTAATATATGTTCACACATACATGCCCCCACAATACTTTTTTTTTTTTTTTTTTTTTTTATTACATTACAATTATTACTTGTACTAGTACCCTGGGTTACATTCTGTACTTACGTACTCTTAACGTTCCGTGTGTAACTATTTTCACGAATTTAGTTATTTTATCGCATTTTTATCTGACTCCGTTTACATTCTACATTAATGTTTACTTTTATACATAGCTAACTATTTACATTTACAAAAAAAATTTTTAACAATGCTGATTTTAAACAATAGAATTATTACGAAATATGCTGCTCGCACGTAAATGTCATTTCTCTGTACGCTTAACTACTCGTGCTTACTTGCACTTTATACTCATTTACACACCGTGCTTAATTGCACTTATTCATACAACTGTGCTTAATGCACTTACATTGCATAACTGTACTTATAGTACTTGCTCACGCACATTACTTTGTGCTCGCTTACACTTATGCGTTTTATATATTATTGCGTGCATGAATGCACTTACTATGCTATATATTGCATCTCAAAACTTACTGAATTTACATACCCAATCAATTTTTAACAATTTTATAACAATCTTTACATTATCTATATACTCTTATTTCATACGACGGTATTGAATTATTTTTGGAACTAAAGAAGTTAATTTTTATGTTTACAATACATATTTTTAAAATTTCATACAATCAATAAAACATTCTAATTTTTATCACATTTTATGCGTTTAATACGCTCAGTCCTTAAAACTATCACATTTATGCGTTTAATACGCTAAGTTTTACAATGATTATCATACATTGTGCAACCATATGTTACTCGCGCTTAACGCGCTGAATAATAAAGAACTTGCATTATTGCCAACCATAAAAAACGTCATTTCGCATTAAATATATAATAATATATAACATATGCTTGCACGTCATACATTCTTGACATAAGTCACATTTACGCTAGCATTCTCACACACATACACACTATCACTACACTGAGTTCAGTCTTATCTCCTCCTGTGTTCTGCACATCTTCAGCCTAGTACGGCCACCTGTAGGTGATATGGAGCAGATCCCCATCCTCAGTGATCCTTGCTCCTTTGTTTTTTAAAAACCTGCGGAAATCCGCGGTGATCCTCACCATACACTTTCTTGTGATGAAGGAGAACTCCTGTGGGTAATTCGAAATTAGCCTCTGGATGATGTCTAGGTCGAACTGCCTATTGTTTTTGTTGTTTGCATAATACGACGAAAGAAGTCCGTCTTGATTCTTGACACCTCTTCCATCGCTGCAGAACACAGGTACGCTAACACTGAGAAAGGAAGCACACTAAAGTTTATTAGAAATAAGGTCACAGTGGTGTTCCTATAAAAGTGGAACGCAGTCCAGTAGGAACGAGCCAAAGCTACCTAAATAAAAAAAAAAAAAAGAAAAAAATTATTAATACACGTAATAAACAATATATATACATAAAAAACATAATAAATTAATATAATACAATCAGTGTAACATCCTTACTCATATTTCAATCATTCTTTATTTTCTTACGATACTTAAAACTATTTACAAAAGCGGGCGGAGCATGGTTCCCTACGTTAACGCTAACGTCAAACCTAACTGTTTTTTTAATAGCGGTTTCTTTACAATCTCTTTTAAGGATGCTATCAGTTCTTTTTCTCCTTTTTAAGATGTTAGGCACAAATCTTTCCTTTTTCTGCCTTTGGGGAACCGTACTTGCATCTTCAATGCTCCTGCCTTCGTCATTCTGTACACTATTGGCAGTATCCGGCTGACTGACCATTGTCAGTTGATCGTAATCTTGCTGGCCAACTTCAGCTGGGTTTGCCTCGTCTACTGGTCCAATCTCGTCAGAGACTTCCTCTAACCGCTCTTCGACGGCGCTCCGCGCATCTTCTGCGTTACAGTGGACTTCCACCTCAACCGACGTTTGATTGTGTACAGAGGTTTGCGAGGTGTTGTTGGTTTGTGACAATGGCGTGGGTGGTTGCTCTTCGTCTGGGGCATCTTCCTGCACTCGTTGTTCGACTGGTGTAAGCTGTTCCTCACTTCTCAGGAAGAAAGCTGGTTTTAATCTATCAGCCGTTACCACCACATTCCTGCCGTTTTTCTCGATTGTATAGTTTCTACCACCGTCATGCCTCGCTATAACCTTATGCGGTCCCGTATATGGATGCGTAAGTGGCGGTTTAACCGCCTTCACCCTCTCGAAAACGTGGGTGCAGTGACTCAATTCTTTAAAAACAAAAGGTTTTATTGCACAGTTGTGCGTAGCAGGCACTGGCTTAATTTGCCTTATGTAATCTTTGAATTCAACAAGGAATTCGCCTGCATCATGCGCATTGATCTCACGAAATTCACAGAGATCACCTGGTACAGTCAGCGTCGTACCGTATAAAAATTCGGCTGGGCTTGCCCCCGTATCCAGTCTCAAGCGCGTGCGCAGACCAAGCATTACGGTAGGCAAGACCCTGGTCCATTCAGCGGTCTCTGTGTGGCACATGATTGCGGCTTTAAGAACACGGTGCCATCTCTCGACAATACCGTTGGAGGCTGGATGATATGGTGTCGTCCTGACCTTCTTACACCCGATATAATTTAACAGCTGTTTGAACAACTGCGCCTCAAATTGCCTCCCTTGATCGCTCGTAATAATCACGGGTGCGCCAAATCTCGCCACCCAATTATCATAAAAAGCGCGTGCAACTGTGGGAGCGGATACATCTTGCAGCGGAACTGCCTCTGGCCACCTTGAAAATCTATCTATCATTGATAGGATATATCTGTACCCTTCACATGATGGAAGTGGGCCCACGAGATCCACATGAACATGGGTGAAACGAGCATCTGGCTCGGCGAATTTCGATGGTAAAAATTTATTCTCGCGAGAGATTTTGGATTTTTGGCAATTAATACATGCCTTGCACCATGCAGCTATCTCCTGGTTCATCTTGGGCCATACATATTGCTGTCTAATCAGCTTAGCTGTTACTTTGCCCGACGGATGCGAGTTTTGATTGTGAAACAGGTTAATAATATCCTGTCTTAATTCTTTAGGGACGTAAGGGCGGAAAACCTGATCTACTAATTCTACGTACACGAAGGTCTTACCGGCTCCCCATTGCAGCTTGGTTAATTTAAGGGGATGACTGGGGTTATCTAATATCGCCGTTAATTCCTCATCCTCTAGCTGCTTTTCTGCTAGCTCCTCTAAAGAAAAAAACGTAGGAAATCTTACGTCCTCGATCCTTGATAAGGAATCTGCTACTGCATTATCCTGTCCAGGAAGATAGCATATTTCCGTATTAAATTCTGCTATATACGATAGCCTTCTACCACGAATTGCTGGGCAATCTTCTACGTTCTGCGCAAGTGCGTAAATGAGCGGCTTATGATCGGTATAAATTTTAAACTCCCGACCCTCAAGATAGTATCTAAAATATTTAAGCGCTTCATAAATAGCTGACAATTCTTTGTCTAAAACACAATAATTCCTTTGCGCAGGCGTGAATTTTTTTGAAAAAATGCTAATGGTTGCCACGAGTCACCTACTAATTGCTCCAACGACGCGCCCATCGCGAAGTTCGAAGCGTCCGTTACGACTCTAACTTCCGCGTTTTCTGCTGGGAACGCCAGATAAGCTACCTCTGCTAATTCCTTTTTAGTTTTTTCGAACGCGTCTTCGGCTTCTTTTGTCCATGCTACAGGACGTTTATCTTTTTCTTAATATCACTAATTAATGCATTTAAATGGCGCTGCGTTTCAGCTGCATGCGGTAAACATTTTCTATAAAAATTAATCATACCTAAATATCTACGCATATCATCTTTAGTCTCTGGCTTAGGGAATTCTACTATAGCTTTAACTTTACTCGGGTCCGGGCGGAATCCTTCCCCGCTTACCTGGTGTCCAAGGAATATTAACTCCGACACGCCGAACTTGCATTTATCCACGTTCAAACGTAAGTGAAACTTGGCGAGCCGTTCAAATACAATTTTAAGGTGTTCCTCGTGCTCCTCTGGCGATGAAGATGCAACGAGAATATCATTCACGAACGCGAATGCAAAGTCTAAATCTCCCAGGGCTAGATTGACATACCGCTGGAAGGTTTGAGCGGCATTTCTGAACCCGAACGTCATTACAAGATACTCAAAGAGACCGAAAGGCGTGACAACCGCAGTTTTGGGTATGTCTTCCGGAAAAATTGGTATTTGCAAGAACGCTTGTTCGAGGTCCAGAGCAGAGAATATACCTTTGTCGTGTAAGTTACTCGTAAAATCGTATAAATGCGGCAAGGGATACCTGTCAGGAACAGTAACGTTATTTAGTTTACGATAATCACCGCAAATACGCCAGCTTCCGTCCTTCTTGGGTACCATATGGATGGGTGTAGCCCACGGACTTTTCGAAGGTCTACAAATACCCTCCTCGACCCATTTCTCGAACGCCTTCTTGGCGGCTCTGAGCTTCTCTGGTGGAAGTCTACGTGGCCTTTGTGCGACGGGGGGTCCCGTTGTTTTAATATAGTGGTATACGCCCCTATGTTTTGCCGGCAAGGGATCTTCTATACCAACTATTGAAGGATACTGGCTTAACAACTTCGCGTATTTATTACCCGGGTCAACGATCGATATTTGAACTAATGCGGTGGTTTTGTTGAATCCTTTGACGGACTCTTGCGTCTCACCATCCACCAGTCTTCTTCTCGTAAGATCTGGTAGTAGATGGTATTGTTTCAGCATATCTCCGCCTAAAATCGCGTATGGCACGTCTGCCACGATAAATGTCCACCCGAATCGTTTATTTTTAAAACCTAGGTCTAATTGCATATGGATTGTACCGTATGTGCTTATTCGCGTGTTATTAGCGGCATATAATTGGAACTTGACAGGTTGCTCGCGTTGACCTTCGCTTTTTGGAACAAGCGAAACTTCTGCGCCCGAATCAATTAGGAAATGTTTTACCCGAGACTTTATCTTTAATATGGAGACGTATTGACTCGATACCAGACGCGCACGCCTCATCTACGCGTCGGTTTGGGGGTTTAAAGACTTGATAACGTCTTCTCTCCTATTCGGACTTCTCGCGCTATTAGTCGGTCTAAAACTATTACTTCTTCTGAAATTTTTATTTTTTACGTCCGAATTTTTCCACGCACAGGGTTTTATGCATCTATAAGCCTTATTTCCGTATTTAGCATGATATTTACAAAATTTATTCGCGGATCTACTTCTATTTCTATCTTTATTATCGCGACTACGAGATCTTGTTCGTCTCTCACTAGCATAGTCGCGTTTTTTACTTAATTGATCTTGTACGACTGCTTCTATTCTCGCTATTTCTTCCGCGTTATCTTTACTTTTTTCGACCGCGTTTATCTCCTTTTTACTTTCGCGCAGATTTTTATATACTTCATCCGCGTGTCTAACAAGTGTCGCTTCATCCGCATCTGCACCGTATCCTGCCATATAATATTTAATACTAGGGATGAGGTTATGCCTCCATGCCTCGAGCACCATCTGCCGAGGGATCCGTCCTCTTGCTATATTCAGCATCTCGTTTAGGAACATCAAGGGTTTTTTATCGCCCATTTTATACCCAGCAAAAAGGATTTTAGATTCACTTTCGGCGGATCTTCCGTATTTTTCTAGTAAGTGACTTTTTAATCCTTCGTATCTTTGTCCCGGCAGCAATAATTTAGTAATCTCGGCCGCCTCATAAATTACGCTTTTATCGAGATTAGTTATCAACGCGTAAAATTTTGCGTTATCGTCCATCGGCCTAGGAAAGTTAATCTGGCTCTCGAAAATGCTAAACCACGTATCCGGGTCGTGCTGCCAAAATGGCAAGTTAACATTTCGCGTACCGTAATGGTAACTGCCGCCCCCTACGCCCGGTGTAGGTATGGGAACTTCTTGATTAGTATTTGCGGCGTCGATACGCCTTTGATTATCTAGCGTCGGTATGGGGCCTACTGGTGGTACGTTGCCTCCTGTCGGTATATTACCGACCGCGTTATTATTACCGACCATAGCTACTGGTTTACCTACACTCGCTTTCAACGCATCGATCTCTTCACGCATTTTTTCTACTAATTTGTCGCGTTCTTCTAGCTTCGCGAGCCAAACTTTATAATCTTCTGTATATTTATCGCGTAACTGATGCATTCTCTCGCGGTGCGTTCTCTCTTGGGCTTTTACAAACTCCTCGAACCTATTTCCTATTGGTGCTTTATTTGCACCTTTTTCCGCGATGCCCCCGGCAGCCTCCAGCGGACTACTTTGCGGATTTTTTAACCCTATTCTTCGACTATCTACTTGTTCTTTAAATTTATCGTAAGAATTCGGTGTCTGTTGAAGGTCTAAATTATCATTTATAACCTTATTCACCCTAGCAATTTCCGTGATATTAAACGCGCTGTCATTGTCAACTTCCATGTTAATACTCATTTGCGCGTGTTAACAATTAAAAAAAGGAAAAATATACGTTGATTAAGATACGCAATGCGCTCTGAAAACGGTCTGTCTAAAATAATTGATCGGTCCAATAATAATTAACTAAATACACAATTGCAGTACGAGCGGTTAAAATAATAATTCACGCTACACGACTTTAATAAATTAAACAATATAACAAAAATTATATACAATATGAAAAAAATATTACATAAATTATTTACAATTTGAAAACAATTTATGACATAATAAATTAATACGACACGAATTTACATAAATTATATACAATTGAATAAATAAATAAATAAACAACGATACACGAATAAATAAATTAATAACAACACGAATAAATAAATTATCACGACACGCTCGCATATACAACTGAATATTTATTACAATAAATAATCTAGAATACGAATAATATTATAAAATAAAATAATTCTATCCCCCGGTACAAAATTCTCGCTTTGTTTACGAGATAACTTTGGGTCTAAACGCGCCTTGTTTATGTTACTCGACTAACTACTATGCTTTTCAAAACATAAAAGGTCGCGTTCTAACGGCTTTTTGTCACCTATCAACCTTGAACGGTCACCTCGCGTTCGTTCGAATATTCTAGAATTTTCGATTTTAATATTAAAATTTACTTCGCAAATTTTCTTTGTTCTTGAAATTTTTCGCGAATTTTCTCTCTCCTCGATACACTTACATCAATTTTTCGCATTTACTTATATTTTGCACTTGTAATATTTCGTGCGTGCAATGGCTTACAATTTTTACATTTTCTTCCCTACTTATTATTTATTAATACGTGGAAAATAGGATATTAATTGCTATTAATTTTGATATTTTAAGAATAAATATCTTGTTTGGCCAAGTAAACCCTAGTAGCTTGTACCTATAAAAGAGGCGAAAAGCCAGTAGGCACAGAACTCCAGGACGTCCTTAGCTGCGCAAGATAACATATATGCATTAATTTGCTGCTCTGATAGACTCAGATGCCCCAGAAGCACGTGCCTATAAAAGAGGCAAAAAGCCAGTAGTAAACGTACCCCAAGACTCTTTGTCGCACAACAGCATTGAATATTTAAGAAAAAAACTAAATATTTTATGCTTTCCACTTATTATATATATATATGTATATATTTTATATGTGTATTAATTAAATGAGAAAAGAGAAAAAACTCTACGAACTGACCGCTAAGGTGAATTTTACTTCAACTTATTATAATATATTTTACGCTTATTTCGCGTTTACCATGCTCCGCCCGCACACGCAATACAATTTTTACGTAGAACGTGCGCGCAGTACTTATGTCGCACTTGCTTTCGGAGCTGTGTACAATTCTCTCTTATGACACCTGTACGCGACTTAATTGCACGTTACAGGATATCATATACTCTATGTATTCTAAACTTTCTGTGCACTGTACGCGACTTAGAATGCGCCTAACAGTACACAGGATTCCAGACTATTTGCGACTTATGCAGAAGAAAAGATTGATGCTTTTCTCTGCGCCGCTAAATAGTTTCCTTTTCTTTAAAGAAGAAAATAAAATAAACCTCGTTCTATCACCTTTGATATTTCCAAAGGGGCAGCGTGCTGCTTCTCTTTCTCTCTTTACCCTGCCGGTCGGTGGCGATGATGCTCGATGAGAGATGATGCCTCACGACGCGGCTTGAATCCTGCAGAACGTGTCCTGAAGACTCGGTGTCACCAATTGTGGGGCCTGGGACTCCAACCAAAAGCCACACAGTATAGATGAGAGAAGGTAGAGGTTTTGAGGTTAAATAGAATGAATACACGAGAGATATGGTTAAGCGTTGTATTTGCTGAAGCCAGGGATACAGTCGGTAGTCAAGTGAGAGAGTAACGTTCGCACGCTAGCACGTTAACTCGTCTCAGAGGGGAAGGGATGCCTGTTTGTCATACGATAGGCTACTAATATATGTTCATACATACATGCCCCCACAATATCTTACGTCAAATAATTTTTTAATCCAAATACATAATTTTTAAATTAAACAAATTAGTTCATGACTTCGATAAAGCTATCTCTTTTCAGCATCAGAATGTTTGCTGGTGCAAAAAAGCGGTGTAATTTATTAAATTTCTTTACATTAAAAAGAGGATTTTGAATTGAAAAATAATAATTGTCAGAATGAAGAAAATATAACTATAAAACTTTCTCATTTTAATAACGTAATTATTATTTTGATTAAAAACGTATATTTCAGTAAAAAAAAAAATTTCACAACAATGATTTATAAACATAATTACAAAAAATAAATTTTAATTAAAATCAACATTTAACTGTTTTAAAGAAATATTTTTTTGAATAAAAAAATTATTCTTTGAATCAAAAGAGTTTCAGTAATTGAAAAAAAATTGAAATTTATATTGCAAAAAAGAAACTTAAATTTGTTGAAACATTTACTTGAACTAATATTTTATATTTACTTGTAACAAATTATTTCCATGCTTGAAAGTGATGTTTCATATTTTTAAAATAATATATTCTTCTAAAAAAATTATTTTTCAGGCTTCAAAAATTAATATATATTTTTAAAGAAAAATAATATTTATTCAATGAATAGTTACTTCTATTTGGTACGCAGAAATTAATTGATACGCAATATTTTTTATATTCATTAACATATTTTATCGAAGGAACAAAATTTTATTTTAATTATTTATTATGATTTTCATTTTGACATTAAAAGATATAAATTTAAAAGAAAATTAATAATTTCCAGTGTGAGATATTGTTAAGTTCAAGAAATATCCTATGTATCTTGAGATATATTATATTGATATTTAAAAATTTTATTTTCACTGACGGAATAAATGATATTGATAACAAAAATATTTCACCGATTACCCGAAACAATATATTTGATACGATAAAAATTTTTTCGTTACTAATAAATTTTTTTTTCAGTATAGTTATTAAATCAAGTAACGTTTGTATCATCTGTCTTTTATTCTTATTATGGACAGATAAAAACAGAATTACGTTCAAGTAACAACCGGTACTTAAGTTAGGTCTATGAATAGGAGCCTAAGATCGTCTATGATAATAAAAATTTATATGGTTTGAATATATATGCAGAATAGATTAAATTACAAATATTATTTCCTTCATTAAGAAATAATAAGTTGGTTGAAAATAAAATTTTTCCTTATTTATTTTTCAATATATTTTCTATTATAACAAATTTTATTATAAACGGAGTAATTTATTTTAACATATTTTAACAATGAAAATAATACTTTAAATTTATTTAGAAATAATACTTTTAATCTTATTTAAATAATGAAAATAATTTTAATTTATAAAATTCATAGTAAAAGATTAAATATTTTCATCTTACCTGCCAGAAATAAAATGTTGGCTAGAATAATCGCCTTTGTGACTCGATGGATTACAGTGAAGTTGACAGTGGTGATTTTGAAGGAAGTAAAATCCGTTATTAACAAGCCCTCACAATCGTCTGGCACAAAAGACACAAGAGTATCTTTTTTTTTGTACTTTTCTAATACATCGACTTTGTTCCAGATGCTTCTCGGGTTTGCGCACGCCGTATTCGCAAAATTTATATATATGTATATATATATATATATATATATATATATATATATATATATATAGCGAGCATTTAGAACAGTATGTATTGCATCGTATGAATCAGAGTTGTAAATAAGGAAATGGTTTTTCATTTGAAATAATCAAGTAATTGAAAATGCTCGCACCATTTACCATTTACAGAACAAGAAAATGGTAAATGGTCGGACCATTCACTAGTTACTGGGTGAGTAAATGGTAAATGGTCATACCATTTACCATTTACAGAGCAAGTAAATGGTAAATAGTCTCACCAGTTCCCAGTTACAGAGCAAGGAACTGGAAATAGTCGGAACATTTACCAGTTAGTGGGTGAGTAAATGGTAAATAGTCGGGTCATTTACCAGTTGCTCAGTGAGTAAATGGTAAATGGTCGGACCATTTTCCAGTTACTGGGTAAGTAAATGGTAAATAGTCGGACCATTTACCAGTTACTGGGCGAGTAAATAGTAAATAGTTGGACCATTTACCAGTTACTGGGTGAGGAACTGAAAATGGTTGCACCAGTTCACAGTTACTGGGTGGGTAACTAGCCGAATCAATTAGTTGGCAGTTACCGGGTGGAAAACTGGTAAATGGTCAAATCAAACAGTTAGCAGTTACCGGGTGGGTAACTGGTAAATAGTTGGACCATTTACCAGTTACTGGGTGAGTAAATGGTAAATGGTCGGACCATTTACTATTTACAGAGCAAGTAAATGGTCAATGGTCTAACCAGTTCCCAGTTACAGAGCAAGTAACTGGAAATGATCGGACCATTTACCATTTACAGAGCAAGTAAATGGTAAATAGTCTAAACAGTTCCCAGTTACAGAGCAAGTAACTGGAAATGGTCGGACCATTTACCAGTTACTGGGTGAGTAAATTCTAAATGATCGGGCCATTTACCATTTACAGAGCAAGTAAATGCTAAATAGTCTTACCAGTTCCCAGTTACAGAGCAAGAAACTGGAAATGGTCGGACCATTTATCAGTTAGTGGGTGAGTAAATGGTAAATGGTCTGACTATTCACCATTTGCTCACTTAGTAACTGGTAAATGGTTTGACCATTTCCATTTACTTACCCAGTAACTGGTAAATGGTTCGACTATTTACCATTTACTTACTCAGTAACTGGTAAATGGTCCGACCATTTACCATTTACTTGCTCTGTAAATGGTAAATGGTGCGAGCATTTACCATTTACTTGCTCTATAAGTGGTAAATGGTGCGAGCATTTTTAATTACTTGACTATTTCAAATGAAAAACCATTTCCTCTTTTACAACTCTGCTTAAGATGATTGCGCAGGTGACAACTAAGCAATATAAAGAAAAATTTTCTAAATTCTAATTTTAATATTTTCACCTAATACATTAGATGTGGCTATAGATTATTTATTTATTTATTAAACCATAAGTAAAATCCTATACGAAGTATAGGTTACAATGGAACTCCTTAGAGGCAAAACTAGTTTACCTAAACGTAAGTTTGGTTCAAAATCAAAATAGCTAAATACATAAAAAAAAAGTTAAAACTAATTAAAAATATATAGATTATAGTTATTAATAATATGTGATTATAATTAACATTAAATATGATCCAGTTATAATAATAGTCTACTATGATTCGTATAGAATTGTTTTTTTTTTTTCAATAATTTTCATGTATGTACAAATTATCGTAATTTATTTTGACATTTTTTTTTTAAATCACAAGTTTTAAGATATAATAAGAGATCTAACATGACTAAAAAATAACTTTATTAGTAAGTTATTATTTCAATTTCTCATAAATGTTCTGCTTTTGTCTGTAATTTGTGTAGTACTTTAACATAAATCTGATTGAAACGTTAACTAATCAATTGTAATTTTTGTCTTTATTTTGACAAATATGTTCTCTAAATAATCTTAGAGTTTAGAATGAAAATTAAACTACGTTCTCTCATTCTATATAGAACTTATAATAAAGTTCATTATATCTTTTTTGCTTTACAAAATTTTTTTTTTTCAAGTCTCTATAAAGACTTTTTTATGATAGTTTTCTTTTTATTCTTGCAATACATTTTCTAAATAAGTTTAGAAGTTCAAATATTCATTTGAATATTAATTTATGTTGCATTTGGATGAAAGTATGTAACTTTCTCCCTTTTTTTTTGTTTGTAAAGATTTTTTTTTGTGTGAAAAATGAAATCAGTTTTACGAATACATATCAGACAATATATGTTTGTATACCATAAATTCGGAGACAAAAGTAATTGATTGATAAATAAAAAATACAAGACAGAATATGCATTTATAAGTTTAATGATAGTTATAATTAAATGTTAGATTTCTTTTACAAGATGTTTATTTTGAATGAAAAATAAAGATGAAAATATAGATAAAAAGATTGATATAAATAAAGTTTTAAAGTTTAAATCTCATAATACAATATACGTTTTATAAATAGATAATGATTTTACATATTTTATTAAATTATTAACTAACCTGTTGATTTAAATTTCTTAATATAGATTCCATTCATTGTTGATCAAATCAATTGATTTAGATGTAAATATTTCTTATTATTTTAAATTAATGATTTACGTTAATAGACTCCTTAAATCAAAAATCTGTGAATTTCCAAGCCACATTTTGAAAACTTACAGATTCCTCGTATTTTATAAAAATTGTTTATCAATGAAAAATTAATAATATGTATAAATAGGTATATGTGACAATAGATGAATGAATTAGCACGTAACTAGAAAAGATTACAGAAATTAAAAAATCTTTAACATTTTTAAATATTCCTGAAAAAAAGAAAAAAATATTAGATTTTTTTCTAAAATATTTATAATTTTTTTCATGATATAATAATAAGGATCAAATATGGTTCTCATTTGTTTGATGTTATTTGATATTTTTAATGGTAAAATATCAGTGTATTTAAATATATTATTATCAATTTTTAGGCACGACCGCTATACGGAAGTGCCTTATATTTTCGACATCGTGAAAAATGTAACCCTTTAAAATATGTTATTTTATGATAAAAAAACTTATTTTTATAGCAAAATAAGACTATTACGAGGCTTCCTTAAAATGTATGTATGGATGTATGTGTGTGAGAAATCAAGTTTATGAATTTTTCGACGAGTTTTTATCCGATCTGAATGATTCAAACGAGGAATTGTTTCAAATGATAACACAAGTAAACATTCCTATTTTGAAAAAAATCGTTGGAAGCGTTTTTAAATAGGCGCCTTTTGAATGGTCAAAAAAATAGATTTTTGGCAATAACTTGAAAAATACGATATTTTTTTAAGTATATAGAATAAAAGTTATAGAATATAAAAAAATAAATCTTATTTATATTATACATTTTTCTCTAAAGTTAATATTTTTCAAATTGTTCATGAAAATTGTTGAAATTAAAGGCTTTTTAATGATAATTTAATAAATATTATTAAAAAAAAAATATGTATAATATTAAAAATATGTATCTGAGATGAAAGGACCGAGGTGCGAGCCCAAAGGGCCGCTGTCAGAGGACTGCCAAAAGAAGAAAAACTTTTGGAAACTAATTTTCTTAGCGCACTTTTAATTTTAAAACATTTTAAAAATTTTTTACAAAATTTTTATTTTTAATTTTTTTTTCATATTATGAAAACCATTCGATAGATTTGCTCCAAAAATTATATGTGAGTTATTCGCTACTGTCTGAAGAAAAGAAGCTTTGGAAAACTAATTTTCTCAAAGCAGTTTTAATTTTAGAGCATTTTGAAAATTTTCAAAAAAATTTTTATTTTTCATTTATTGTCTATTTTGCGTAAACCATACTATAAATTTTCTCTAAAATTTTTGTACAATCAATTCGCTATTGTCTGAAAAAAATAAGCTTTTAAAAACTAATTTTTTTAGAGTGGTTACGATTTTAGAGAATTTTGAAGATTTTTTTAAAAATTTCGATTCTTTATTTCTTATTTTTTTTATTTTACGTAAAGTACTCGATAGATTTGTTCTGAAATTCGCAGGGGAATCATTTGTGCCTATCAAAAGAAGGGAAATTTTCAAAAATTGATTTTCATAGGGTAGTTTTAATTTTAGTGCATTTTTAAAATTTTGAAAAGAAAATGTTATTTATTTAGCCAATTAGATCTCGAAAATTACTCGATGGATTTGCTTCAAATTTTGCATACTATCTATGTTTTTGTATAAGTAGACGGGAAGCTATTGAAAATTAGTAGTCATAGAATAGTTTTTTTTATAGAGCCATTTTAAGAATTTTAAAAAAATTTTCGATTTTTCATTTATTTTGTGTTTTACGTAAATTACTTGATGAATTAGCTTTGAGATTTGCATAAGAATTATTTTCAACTGCCAAAAGGAAGATAAATTTTAAAAACCGAATTCCTTAGCGTAGTTTTAATTTTAGAAAATTTTATAAATTTTCTTAAAAAATTTTCATTTTTCAGTCTTTTTCTATTTTACGTAAACTACTCAATAGATTTGCTCTAAAATTTGTATACAAGTTATTTGCTGCTGTCTTTATAAAACAAGCTTTTAAAAAATAATTTTCTTAGTGTAGCTCTTTGATCACTTCTTTTGATTTCTGATTTAACGCTTTCACTAACTCTTTTCTTACTTTCTCACTTCCTCTTTGTCCTTTTTTCTCAGATTGATCCTCATTTTTACCCTATTTTCATCCGTCCTTGTCTCTCTCTTCCTATTTACTAATCATTCTCTCACATTCACTAATTTTTCTTGAATACACTGAGAGAATATTGGTATAAATGCTGCACTTACTAGTACAGCAGAACTCTAAAACGCATGAATTGTTTCGTCCTTTGATTTGGTGCTGCTGCTGTCCCGAAACAGTGCAGCATTCGTCTTAGTCTTGCGCTTATGATATACAAAAAGCGCCTACGATATCTGAAAAGCGCCTCTGGTGGACGAAAAGAGAAACTCAGCTGATGTATATTAGTCGTTTTGGGACGGCTGGGCCCCCGAATCTTGTGGCGCTTCTGCACGAATCGACGATGCAGCGGCTGTACTTAGAGTTTCCAGCAGACGAGCCAATGTTCTCTCAGTGTAGCAATTGTATTTTATATTAAAATCGCATTTAAAAAAATCAAATCAAATTGCTTTAACTCAATGAACTCTATGAGAAAGCATTGCGCCAAAGCACTTGGCAGCGTTTTTTTTAAATTCATTTTGTTTGAAATCATTTGTGAGCAATTTTCCAATACGCAACTTATTATTTTTGTATCATTTTTTATACTTGGAACAAATGAATGCACTATTTCGAAATCTTTTGAAATTTGATGTATTATAATTTGATTACTCTGCAATTTTTTGGTTTTGTCAGATTCCATTAAAGTGCGTTCAAATTCTTCTGTTTTTATAAAATTAATATGAAGTTCATTACATTTCACTTCATTAGTGATTTTATTGATTAATAAAGTAGCTTTAGCTTGAAAATTTTCTTGATTTTTTTTATGTCTATTTTTTTGTTATCCTCTTTTTCATTAATTTTAGCATTTCTTATGTCAAAAAGTGTGAGTGTTTTATCATCAATAATTGAATCGTCCAATATATGTGATTTCGGTTCTGTGGTTTTATGTGTTATATAGTTTTTTGTTCGTTATAGAATGTATTATTATATAATTCTGCATGTAAATCATATAATTTCTTGGAATTTTCTCTCGTATGACCTTTTATTTCACAAAATAAACAAAAATTTTTATTTTCAGAGAAATAATAAAAGAGCTAATGCAACCTTTCAGTTTCGATTTTGTACACAGTAAAAAATTTTGTGTAATTCGTCAAATTTTTTTTTGTACAAAAATTTTTGTGTTAAAATTTTACAAACATCTTTGTAAAATCAACATAAAATTTTTTGTAATTTAAAATTTTTTGTGTACTTTCAAAATCAACACAAAAATTTTTGTAGAATTAACACACGGAGTTTGTTATTTTTACAAACATGTGTGTACTTAGTTATTCAAATAATTTCATACTTTTAATAATTATATTGGCATTACAACTCGCGCCTTTTTGCTAGCTAAAAAATGGTTGCTCAATGTAGGAAAAATATGCAGAAACCTATGGAGAATATTAAATTTTAATTGATTATTTAACGTATTATTTTAAAAAATGCAATCGTAAATGACTATAATATGCACATTTGTTAGTTGTACCATTTTAAATCAGATTTTTAATTAGTAAAATAATCAACTAAAACTAAATATTCTCCATAGGTTTCTGCATATTTATCCTATATCAAACGGCCATGTTCTTTACATATATATATATATATATATATATATATATATATATAGGGCGTTTCATATCAACTCACCTGGTCAAAAAATAAAAATCGCTAAAAATCTGGGAAAATGTTCTATTTGATACCCAAAATACCCAAAAAAATTTTTAGAGCTCTAGGTCAAAGAGGTCAAGAGCAAGAGGTCATGGAGTTTTGTGATTTTTTCAATTTTTTTGTAAAATCATCATTTTTAATATTTTTTATTAAAAAACTAAAGGTTTTAGAAAAAAATGTATGAAGACATTTTTGTTGGAAATTATGTGTAGAAACTATACAATTTTTTCCAATCCCAAAGTTGCTATCTTCTGATTGGTCCATTATATATTTTGATGTGATTTTCAATAACTTTTCTTCGCCAAGGTTGATTTTACTCATTTGGCACTAAAAGTTTGTAATTTTTATAACCTTTCACTGAAATTTTCCCCTACATGGTAAAATAACTCTACAGGCAGTTATGGTACTTTTTATTTAAGGTATCAAGACTGAGTTTTAAGCCTGAAAAAAATGAAATTGAAATGTAGTCATAATTTGTTTTTGTAATGATATTAATTAATAAAACTTCTTTTTACCTTAAATATATATTAAATACAAGACTTTGACCTAAAAATAATTTTAAAAACCCCATCCGTTGGTTAAAATCCTTTGCTCTTGTCGATAACTTGATTTTTAAAATTTTTTTACTTACCGTAGAGTTTCTCAGCTAATTTTCAATTAATTGACCTGAAAATTTCCAGAGATCTTTAATTTATATATCTTCACAAAATAATAGTTCTGGAATTTTGATAAAATAAGTTAAAGTAAATGTTGAACTGAATTACTTGTATGAAATTCACAAAAATATTGATTTTTTTCAACTTTTTCTAAACCAAACTTAGAAATTATTTTTTTTCCTAAAACTAAAACTATTATTTTGTGAAAATATATAAATTAGAGATCTCTGGAAATTTTCAGGTCAATTAATTGAAAATTAGCTGAGAAACTCTACGGTAAGTAAAAAAATATTAAAAATCAAGTTATCGACAAGAGCAAAGGATTTTAACCAACGGATGGGGTTTTTTAAAATTATTTTTAGGTCAAAGTCTTGTATTTAATATATATTTAAGGTAAAAAGAAGTTTTATTAATTAATATCGTTACACAAAACAAATTATGACTACATTTCAATTTCATTTTTTTCAGGCTTAAAACTCAGTCTTGATACCTTAAATAAAAAGTATCATAACTGCCTGTAGAGTTATTTTACCATGTAGGGGAAAATTTCAGTGAAAGGTTATAAAATTACAAACTTTTAGTGCCAAATGAGTAAAATCAACCTTGGCGAAGAAAAGTTATTGAAAATCACATCAAAATATATAATGGACCAATCAGAAGATAGCAACTTTGGGATTGGAAAAAATTTGTATAGTTTCTACACATAATTTCCAACAAAAAATGTCTTCATACATTTTTTTCTAAAACCTTTAGTTTTTTAATAAAAAAATATTAAAAATGATGATTTTACAAAAAAATTGAAAAAATCACAAAACTCCATGACCTCTTGCTCTTGACCTCTTTGACCTAGAGCTCTAAAAATTTTTTTGGGTATTTTGGGTATCAAATAGAACATTTTCCCAGATTTTTAGCGATTTTTATTTTTTGACCAGGTGAGTTGATATGAAACGCCCCATATATATATATATAGATATAAACAAATGTATTTTTAGTTAGCAGAAGACGCGAGTTGTAATACCAATATCAGCATTATTATTATTTTATGCAATAAAAATGCCTTAAATGCATATTTTAAGGCGTTTTGATAAATTTTAGTTTGTAAATATTAATTTCTGCTAACAAGGAGTCTATGACATTTGGATCTCGGATTTTCTCCTAACTTTAAGATATTTTTTTTTATATAAAATTATGAAAAAAGCCTTATTATTAAGGTACAACTCTCGATTTTTGCCAAATTATCAGCAGTTCCCTATTAAAAAAAATGACATGAAATCTCATATGAGAATTCACATGAGATCTCACGTGATAAAATAAAAACCTTCTAGAATAATTTCTTTAAAAAAAGTATAATTATAAAAAGATGCAAGTTTTTAAAAATTTAGATAAATCTGCTGATAATTTGGCAAAAATCGAGAGTAGCACCTTAGAAATAAGGCTTTTTTCATAATTTTATTTAAGAAAAATATCTCAAAGTTAAAAGAAAATCTGAGACTCAAATGTCATGGACTCCTTTTGTAACTCCAAAAATTTGTGAATTTTTTTTTCTTCTTTAACGTCGCTAAATTTATGCTATTTGTGATGTTAATCAGCAACAGAGGAGCTCGTTAGTGTGTTTGTGAACTTCAGCACATGTAACATACAGAGGTGCTTCTATCAATCGGTTGCCGAGAGCGGGATTCGAACTCAGAACCCCGAGATTACGAATCCAACGCTCTACTGACTGAGCTACTAACCATCTCCATTCCTATGATGTACTCATATTAAAAAATGATCGGCTCTTTTCGTAATCATTCGTTTACGTTCGCCTTTAAACGATAATGTAATATTATCAAATGAGATTAGTTTGTTTATGATTTTATTGATCCACGCCAACATCCATCATTTTATCCTTTTTCTTATATCTCTTTATCTCTCTCTCTCTTTTTTAAATATATTAACAGAAAGAAATACGAGAAAGTCATTATTTGATATCTAATCATTATTTCAATCATTATATTTTAACACAAATAAATTTGTAAAATTTACAAATTTTATTATTCAAAATTTTGTATTATTCATGAATTTTTATGTTAAAATTTTAACTTCGAAAATTACACAAAAAAAATTTGTAAATTTTAATACAAAAAAATTTGTGTTTCATCTGTAACACTTATGTGTGTTAAAATTACAAATTTTTTTCCACTGTGTAGTTAGAAGAAGTTTTATTTTATCTTGTGCTAAGCTTCTTGCTAATACCATTTTATCAATATATTCTTCAGGTAATATATTTTTACCATAGAATTCTGGTAAAAGTTCAAACAAATAATCAATCCATTATGATTTTTTATATCTTCATTTCTTGTAAAGGGAATTTCATACATTTAATTAAGATATTACTAACTAGGAGAGTATCAGACCTCCGGATAACGGATTTTGCTCAAACGTTGGGATAAGTTTTCAGATGTCAAAATATGGAAGGAAATAGAATTTCAAATCCCAACGCTCAATATTTCCCTAGTTACAGGCAATCAAAGAAAATCACTAAAAAAGTCACTAGATTTTAAATCGCTTACAGTTCCTTAGCATTAATATTTAGGAGCTTGAAACTTTTTTAAATGAAAGCTGAGCTCAAATCCTTTCGAAATAATATTTATAGCATGTCAAAATATTATTTTTTCCCAAAGTTATAGCGTGATTAATATTGTACCTGATTTTTCTTTTTAAAACATTAATTAATAACGAAAGCTGAAATTGGGTCTAATGTTTATTACCCTATGACTTTGGGAAAAAATAATATTTTGACATGCTTTAACTACTATTTGGAAAGGAGTTGAGCTCAGCTTTCATTTTAAAAAAGTTTAAAGCTCCTAAGTATCAATGCTAAAGAACTGTAAGCGTTTGAAAATCTAGTAACTTTTTTAGTGATTTTCTTCAATTGCCTGTAACTAGGGAAATATTAAGCGTTGGGGTCTAAAATTCTGTTTCCTTCCATATTTTGACATCTGAAAACTTATCCCGAAATTTGAGCAAAATCCATGATCCGGAGGTCTGATACTCTCCTAGTAAGTAAATGTTTGATATGATGTTAATCTGTAAATGTTATTATAGATACTTTTATTATTCATCAATATTAAATGATCCATGTTGTATCAGTAATGTTTAAATGATCTTGTTGATATTTAGTATAAACTCGTTATTAATCATAAAAATTGTTATAAATATTGATGATCATGTTTTTTTTACACTGTTACAATTACAACAGAGCGTCTGTGGCGTAACCGGCTAAAGCATACGCCTTATACGGTCTCTACACATTCGCTCCGAGTGGTCGGGGGTTCGATTCCCGGTGAAAACACCTGAAATTTTTTTCAGGCGTTTTTATCGGAAAAAGAACTTTTGAGCGCGATGGGTAAATATTCCTGGCGTAGGTTTTCTCCTGGGGGAGTTTTCCCTACGTCACAGGCTTAGGCCTGGGCAAATGCAGGAATCTACCGTAGAAATCTACTTTACCGACTGTTCTAGGAACGCGGCAGTCTGTGATTTCTCGGGTATGGGTAGATTAAAAATAGGTAAAGGAATAGGTAGGAAAAATAAAGGTACAGGAAACATATGGGTAAGGGAAAAAGGTAGGCAAAACATCCTGACACAGAGGTGGTCAAGGATGTCGGTAGCTTGGCCAAGAGGCTGCACCGGGCCAATAGGGCAAACCAGATGTAAAAAAAAAAAAAAAAAAAAAAAAAAATTACGTTTTTAAACGAAGAATATTTTGAAAATTTTTTTTGACACTGACCTACTATTCTTGCATAAAAACCAAGAATATTGCTGATTTGTGTTTTGAATTTTTATATTGACCTACTGCTGTTGCTAATATATAAAAGCCGTAACGTAAAAGAAAAAATTTTCGCTGAGTTTGTACTTTTACGAGTTCGATACACTTTGTAATAATTTGATGATTATTGTCTGCTTTTTTTTGCAGTTTGTTTATTTTACTATTTTTTACCATACTATCATCTTTAATTATAAATTATTAATATTGATAATGTATCAAATTTGAATTAAATTTAGTAATATAGATTGGATTATTGTTAATTAGTCAAAGAAATCTTAATAAATTTAATAATGCTTATTTAACTCTATAATGTGTATCCTTCTTAAAAAAATGATGAGCCGCCATGTTGAAGCATCTAAAGATCGAATCCTGATTGGTCGATATAGAATAGGCGCCAAAAATTAAATTTTAAAGGGTTTAGATTTTTTAAATAAATAAAAATTAATTTCTAGGCATTGTTTTTTAAATATAATAGAAGTAACTCAATTAAAATAGAATAAGAATATTTTATTTTAAACCAAGCAATATTATTTATGTATATAACCAATGTATAGTTTAATGATAAAATATATAACTATAAGCACAAGCAAGGTGACTACCTTTTATTTAAAAATTCCAGTAAAATTGTAAAGACATCAAATAATATAACAATTCAGATAAGTAATTTATTCCTTTATTGCATAAGTATTGCTTAATGCAGGTACAATATGTATATATTTTTAATTGTTTTTCATTTAAAAATAAGTATAGTAACAGCAATTAATGAAGGTTTGAGGTTATGAAGGTTTGAGGTTATGAAAGTTTTATTATTCTATATTTCTATTACTCAGATTAAAAATCATCAAAGTACCAAAAAAAAGTAATATATTTAACTAATGTTTTAAAGATAAATTTATGCACATTTTAATAAAAAAAATAAGGTTAGAATGAATCAAGATCAAAATTTACTGATAACAATGGATGATACAATTGACGAACAAACTGTATGTCTATTTTTAATGAAAATTTAAAGAATCTACTTATACGAGTGTGCTATTTCATAATATACAATACTATTTAGTTAAACTTATTATATTAAATATTAATACATAAATAAATAGAAGTATAAAATGTGTGTTTTCAGGAAATGTAGTTTGAAAATAATTTGCACACTGATAAAAGTATGACTACGATAGGCAGCTTTGTTATAGATTAACATATAAAATTTGTATTACAGTTGACGAACAAGCTATATGTCTATTTTTAATGAAAATTTGAATAATTTACTTAATCATTTTATATAAGTGTGCTATTTTATGATATACGATGAATTAATATTTAATATAATGTATTTAACTGAATAGTTTGCTTATACGAGTGAGTTATTTTATTATATACATTACTATTTAACTAAATATTAATACATGAAATTAAAAAATGAAAAAAACAATTTATGTTTTAATGAATAAAGCTTAAAAATAATTAACATGCTGATAAAATTATAACTATAGTAAGCATCCTTTTTATATATTTGTATATATAAAATTTGCATTACAGTTGACAAACAAGCCATATGACTATATTTTCAATAAAAATTTGAATATTTACTAATATAGGTGTGTTATATTTTATAATATAAAATGAATTAATATTTAATATAATATATTTAACTGATTAGTTTACTTATACATATGGGTTATTTTATAATATACAGACATAAGCTGAAGTAACTTGGGCGCCTATGCACTTTCTACTCAACTGTAGTTATTTGAGCTATCAGACCTGAGTTTCAGTCTGAAAAAAAATCAGATTTAAATGTAATTGATAATTTTTTGTTATTATAATATTAACTAATAAAACTTCTTTTTAGCTTAAATATACATTAAATAAAAAAAGTTTGATCCATGAATAGTTTTAAAAACCCTTATCTGATGCTTAAAATCCTTTTGATTAGTTAAAAACTTGATTTTGTTTATTTAATAACACTATTTAAAATGAAATAATGTTGTATGTGTATCATGTCTTAAGATTTATGAGTCATAAATATATTTTAATACACTTCTACTTTCTCATAAAGAAAACATTGTATCAATAAAAAAATTTGTTCTATTTTTTTATTAATTTGTACATATTCAGACTCGTGGAAAAAAGTGGTTTCCACCCTGTTAAAAAAATCAGGCGAGAAATCACCTGATTTCTTAGGTGATTTATCATGCCAAAATCTCATGTAATGATCTCTCACCTGATTTTTTTTTGTAGGGCAGAAAATGTCTGTATGTATGTGTGTGTGTATGTACTCATTACGTCAATTAGATCTCGAAAAGTACTCGACAGATTTCCTTCAAATTTTGCATACAATTTATTTTTTTTGTCTAACTGGTACGGAAGCTATTGAAAACTGGTTTTCTTGGCATAGTTTTAATTTTAGAACAATTTAAAACATTTTTTTTCAATTCTAATTTTTAATTTTTTTTTGTATTTTACTTTAAGTACTCGATGGATTTGCTCTAAAATTTGCTTGGAAATTATTTGCGACTACCAAAAGAAAAACTTCTGAAAACTGATGGGTGGGGCTCGAACATTAGAATGTTTTTTATTTAATTAACATTTATTTAGAAGTTCATATAAATTATGTGCATATCAAGACTGTTCATTTATTCATTTTAGAATTTTCGTATTTTCAGCGACTGAAGTAACGAAAATAACTAATGCGAGTAAAGCATTTTAGAATATTCACTTTATCGAAATAAGAAGTAGCAAAATAAATGTACGTCTAAATTTAGAATAAATTATATCAAGATTTCGAAAGAACTCTAAATATTTTAATCGAATAATTTGAGATTATCACTACTGCTTTTTGAAATCATGAAAATTCATTATTACTTTATTCTAAATTATGGAATACGCTATTCGTAATTGTGGCACTCTAAATAAATATTCATTAAATAAAAAACATTCTAATGTTCGAGCCCCACCCAAACTGATTTTCTTAGCGTGGTTTTAATTTTAGATAATTTTGTAAAATTTGAAAAAAAAATTCATTTTTCTTTTATTTTACGTAAATTACTCTATAGATTTGCCCCAAAATTCGCATGCAAGTTATCCGCTATTGTCAGAAGAAAAAAATTTTTAAAAACTAATTTTCTTAGCGCAGTTTTAATTTTAGAGCATTTTGAAAATTTTAAAAAAATTTTTATTTGAAACCACTTTTTTGACTCCCGGAGTCTAAATATGTACAAATTAACGAAAAAATAGAAAAATTTTTTCACCGATACAATAATTTTTCTTTGAGAAAGCAAAATGAAATCAAAATACTCTAACACAATGAGCTCTATGAGAAAGCATTACACCAAAGCACTTGGCAGCGTTTTTGTAAATGCTTAACGGCATGTCGGAGCTGCAGCAATCGAGTTTTGCTTTTTTTTATTTTATCAATATCTTTTAAATTCTTAAATTAAACAAATATAATTACTTGTCCGCACTAAAGCTACATTAATACAATAATTTTTGTTAAAATAAAAAATCATTTGGACTTGTTATTTTTTTATGAGCTTGGATTGGAAACTAGACATCAAATCGACAAACCTAACCTTAAAATACGATATATTGAAAGTTTTTATTATAACTTTGTATATATAATATTTAGGTGAATTACTTGAGTTGTCCGCACTAGAGTTTAATCTTACAAATTTTTTCTTTGTAGCAAAAAAACTCGATTAAACGCATCGTTTATTCATAAGTTAAGATTGGAAATATTATTAGAAGGCGGACAGCTTCGTCATGCTCTTAAGTTCAAATAAATGTAATAGATATATTTATTATTACCTATAATGCGGTTATGAAGTAGCTAAGTAAAGTCATTTATTTAATAGTCATTGAATATATATAAAGATGAAAAAGATGCTTTTGTAATTTTAAATAATGAGGATTTTTAAACTCTTATTACCAATAATAGTATTTAAAAATTTAATTTACTGCAATATTTAATTTAATTTAATGCTATCCAAACTAAAGATGTAACGCATATAATAATTAGTGAAAACAATTTTATATGAATGAGTTGAAACAAAATTTAATGCAAGTAAAAAATAAAATGTTTTTTTGTGAAAAACTTTTTGATTCTTTATTGCAAAATTTATATTATTTTCATACATTATTTTAAAACTCGGAAATTGATAGTGATGAAAATCAATAATGAATCAGATGAAATGTTTCTTCTAGAATATTTAAATTCTTTTAATCCTTCCAGTAAATTACATTTGAGAGAAAAATTTATTGTAATGCTTATAAGAAATTTAAGTATTAATAAAGGTTCATGCAATAGTGCGAGATTGCAAATTTTAGAATTTTCTAATCATTTATTAAAATGTAAAATTTTGACGGGTGGTATAAGATAATATTTTTCCAAACCGTAGTAGATTATATTGTGAAAATGAATATTCCTTTTACATTTAAAAGAACGTAATTTTCATGTGAATTATCTTTTGCTATGACGATTAGTAAATTACGTGGACAAACGTTTGATAATATAATTATTGTTTTAAGGAACTGAACACGGTTAAAAACAATTGTGTAGTCTGTTAACTTTTATTTTCTGTTACTAAATTGCCTGTTGAAGTAACAAACAAGGATGTGACGATTTAACAGACTTTATGTCAGTTGATTCTGAAAATGTCCGTAACAAACGACTAAAATAGATAGTCCAGGGGCAAACTACATAAGTCTTGGTCGATCGAGGTCCTCAATTCTACCCAGGTTTTTTAATGTATTTTTGACCTGCTGAATCCGAATTTTTTGGGTAGAATGTCTGAAAATGGCGCATTTAATAATTATTAACAATTTTCATAAACAAATTATAAAAATGCACTTAAAAAAAAAATTTTATCATATTATTTAGTTCATTTTGAGTAAAAAAGGTTCTCATGAACATATTGCTAAAATGCACTGAATCGGCAGAAAACAAATTGCAAAGTTTGAAAAACGCGATTTTTTATAAATACGGTCGCTAACTACTGTAATCTTTAAGTTTATATTTTAACCAACAATTTAAGCTATTGTGAGTTAAAATGAAATCAGTAGAAGCTGAGCTATAGGCTGTCAAAGTTTTGAAAAATCGCGTTTTTTCAAACTGCGATTTTTTTTTGCCGATTCAGTTCATTTTAGCAATATGTTCATGAGAACCTTTTTTACTCAAAATGACCTAAAAATATCATAATTTTTTTTTTTTCGAAAAAACGTATTATTATAATTTGTTTATAAAAATTGTTAATAATTATTAAAATTATATCATTGTAAATGTCACGAAAGCTATTCATTAGACAACGAATATCATATTATAAACGAATATAATATTGTATAAGATATAATAAAAAACGTTCTTTCTAATATTTCTTGAGTTCTTGTACATTTATTAATTTAACAGCAGGCCGGAGTAGAACCTGATACCGACCGAGTAGCAATTAAGTTTTTTGTTATTTACTCAATTATCAATCAGTGTATCTTCAAATTAAAGGTTAAGCGCAATAGATATTATTATAATAAACATTTATGCACAAGAAAAAAAAATTCTACTGCTTTGTTTTTGAGAAAAGTAAGGAACGCCGAGGTGAAAGTTTATGTTTATAATATTTTCGCGTTCCTAACTTTTCTCAAAAACAAATCGGTAGATTTTTGTTTTCTTGTGCATACATATTTGTAATAATAATATCTATTGCGCTTAACCTTCAATTTGCAGATACACCGGTTAATACTTGAGTAAATAACGAAAATCTCAATTAGACAAGGACAGCGAATCCAGCCTGCTCTTAAGGAGTCTCATATGTTAGCTATAGTTTGTTGTTCATAAAAATTAAAAGTTTAAAGAACTCTTCAAAATTTTGATAAAAATTAATTTATACCTAGAAAAAAATTTCTGCAAATTTTCAAGTAGTCTTATCAACTAATTTTTTTATATGTGCTCACTCGAAGTCCGCGTGTTTTGTATCTCATAGTAGTAAAAAGATAAACTTTAAGTGACCATAAATAATAAAATCAGTCGATAAGTCTAACTAAAAATTTGCAGAGATTTTTTTCCAGGTATAAATTAATGTTTTTCAAAATATTGAAGAATTTTTTAAATTTTTGATTATTATGAACAACAAACTATAGCAAACTATAGCTAGCACATGAGACTCCTTAAACGTGAATTTAAAAAAATAAAACTATATATAAAACGTGTATGTATGTGTACGGAAAACAAGACCAAAAAAAGTTTTAGTACATTGACAGACAATGTCTGTAATTTATAAGTAAAATTTTAACAGACATTTGTTTGTTAAATCCTTTAAAGACATTTTGTTTGTTAAAGTAACACACATTTTTGTCTATTAACTGGTTTTAACAGACTTTGTCTTTGATATTTCTAACTGTGAATAAACTAATAGCAGCAGTTGTTTCAATTTTTCTTTATTTCTATAAGAGTAATAACGACTTTTCTCCTCTATTTTTTAGAGAGGCCACTTCAGGTGCTAAAACATAAAATTTAATAACAACCCATATGGAAAAAATTTTTGGATATAATTGTAAATAACTGTTAATAACTGTAAATAAATGTAAATAAATGTAAATAACTGTAAATAACTGTAGAAAAATGTTAAAAAATGTGGGAATTGAGACATAAATAACAGTTATTTACAATTAGGGTAAGTGTGCCAGTTATCGTTGCCCCCCCGACTACCGTGCTCCTTCGATATTTTAATACATTAAGATAGGTTTAAGCCTTAATCAATAATACAAAAAAATTTTTTTAATATTTTTGAAGTATAATTTAACTATTAGAAAAATAAAAATTTAATTTATCGACGTTTTATATTGTATAAATAATGTTTAAAATTTTTTTAACGTGATTTATGCGTTTTTAGTGCGCGCGTTATCAAAAAGCTTAAGAATTGCATGTTTAATTCAATCATTTAAAGTATTAAAAAATGTATATTCATAATATGTATATGCATTTTACTATAATAAAATACTTACAAATTTCGAAAAAACTTACAATTTGCTTTTTTAAAATATTTTTTATTATTTATTTATAAAATATAGTAACTGGAACAGATTTAAGCATATGATTCAATTATCTTGCACGATAACTAAACCAATTTTTTGGTATAATCTTAGTTATCGTGCCCTCTAACATGTGAGCATCGAAGAAAACATAACCTCAAAAAAAGATAAATCGACGAAAAATGCACGGTATTCGACGCTCGATATTTGATCGAGGGCTTGCTTACTGACAAAACGCATTTAGTTGGGGGCGCGGAAACTGACACACGGTATATAGAAATCTGAAAATTGAGCAACACGGTATTTGACGCATGCATCAATTCTTATATTTTTAATAATATTTCAAATATTTTTCTATACATAATTAATCAATCATGCTTATTAAATAAAAGATGCTTCAACGTTTATAACTGATATCAATAGTTATCGAGCATTAATAGAAAAATCTGTTTAATTTGATAAAATCTGTAAGAGGTTACGTTAAACCCACGGTAACTGGCACATATACCCTATTTAGAATTATTTACTGTTATTTACACTTATTTACAGTTATTATCTGTTATTTACACTTATTAACTGTTATTTACACTTATTTGCAGTTATTTATATTTATTTACAGTTATTTACATTTATTCACTTTTTTCACAATTATTTACAGTTATTTACGATTATTTATAGTTTTTTACAATTATTTGCAGTTATTTACATTTTCGAAAATCTTCACGAATTTATTCAATAATTTTATATATAGGCGAAAATTTTTAAAAATGTGAATAACTGTAAATAATTGTAAAAAACTATGGAAAATTGTAAATAATTGTAAATAATTATAAATAACTGTAAATAACTGTAAAAACTGTAAATAACCGTAAATAACTATAAATAATTGTAAATAATTATTAATAACATTAAATTATTCACTAATTCAAAAATTTTTGAAAATGTAAATAACTGTAAATAATTATGAATAACTGTAAATAATTATAAATAATTGTAAATAATTATAAAAAACTGTAAATAATTGTAAATAATTGTAAATAACTGTAAATAACAGTTAATAATAGTTAATAACAGTTAATAACTGTAAATAATAGTAATTAATAATAAATAATAGTAAATAACTGTAAATAACTATTATTTATGTCTCAATTCCCACATTTTTTAACAGTTATTTACAATTATTTACTATTATTCACAGTTTTTCACATAAATTATTTCCATATGGGAACTGATAACAGTTTCTTAATGATTAAAAATTTCTAAATTCATCAACAATACATTAAAAAAACATCACCTAAAACAATACATTTTAGGCGTAACAATAAAAATAAAAAATGAAACTTACAAGTATTAAACATGTGGTATTACATAACTATTTTTGTTTTATAAAAATGTATAATAATAGATATTTCTATTAATAATAAAAATTTACGCAATCTAATATGCGTCATCATGATCTACGTGACATTATGAAGTATAAGTTATTTCAACGAATATAGACGCTGATAGAAGCGTATGGGAAATTTCTGCCAAAAATGAGTTGGTTCTGTTACCCAGCTACTTGGGGACGCCATCAAATCCCATGTATTTTTATATCTATATAAATCATATATATAGCACATTTTTCATATGTATAGATATACAAACAATGTTGAAGTGTTACCCAGGCTTTCGGACGAAAAATGTAACCCAGAAGAATCCTTCTATAAGCGTCTATTTTCTTTGGTTATACAAATCTTTAACATACAGTGCCGTCCATAAATTCGGGATCACTCAGAGGAAAAAATTGCTGGAGAAAAATCGCAATAACTCGGTAAATATAGGTCGTATAGAAATTCTAAAAAAAACGATTTTAAAGTACTCCTCAAGAGCTTTAAAAACGCTGTATTATATTATTTTAAAAGTTTTTTTATGGTATTAAAAAAATTACTTAAAAATAAACATTTTTTGCCAATTTTTTAAATTTTAGATTCGCTCACACCGTTTTTCGAGTATAAGATAAAAAAATCTGAAAAAAATATAATTTAAAGTACTCTAAAAGAGCTTTAATTTGCATTTTTTTAAAATTTTTTACAATGATTTTCCGTCAAGATATGAAGTTTTAAAGTTGGGCATTTTTGGTGTTTTTTGCAGAAAAATGGCCAATTTTCTGAAAAAAACATCAAAAATGCCTATCTTTAAAGCTTTATAACTTGACGAAAAATCATTGTAAAAAATTTTAAAAAAATGCAAATTAAAGCTCTTTTAGAGTACTTTAAATTATATTTTTTTCAGATTTTTTTATCTTATACTCGAAAAACGGTGTGAGCGAATCTAAAATTTAAAAAATTGGCAAAAAATGTTTATTTTTAAGTAATTTTTTTAATACCATAAAAAAACTTTTAAAATAATATAATACAGCGTTTTTAAAGCTCTTGAGGAGTACTTTAAAATCGTTTTTTTTAGAATTTCTATACGACCTATATTTACCGAGTTATTGCGATTTTTCTCCAGCAATTTTTTCCTCTGAGTGATCCCGAATTTATGGACGGCACTGTAGGTAATTTAGGTGAGTTACGTATGTACAAAGTGACTAGCAAGTGTTTTCTTTTATGTACTTGGTATTTGATTCAAGATTTTGACTCACATGAATGAATTTGATTTAATTATATTTAATCTAATTTAACAATTATTGCGTTTTATTGTAAATAATTTATTCTTGAAACCGTTTTATCAAAAAAATTAATTTCTTTTTAATAATTCAACTATGTATTTATTGTATACGTTGTTTAATTTTTGAGTGTCGTGTATTATTGCAATTTTCATATTTTTTAATATGTATCATTTCTGATAGCAATCTTTTTTGATAGTTGCATTCAATGTCTAATATGTTTGAGGTTCCTATGTTTGTATCAAAGCTATGGCTAGAATTTTTACAGTGTGTAACCAACGCAGATTTGTCTCTATTATGTTTCAAATCACTTATATGTTGTAAATAAAGAAAAATTGAAACAGATACTGCTATTAGTTTATTCAGTGGCTTAAAAAAAATTTTAGCTGTTGTTAGCTGTTTAAAAGAATAATATAATTATTGATTGATGAAGAGAAGTTTTTGATCATGGTCAGTTGTATGCTGCGGTATCTAGAGTTTGATCTTATATCCTACATGCCAAAAAACTAATATAAATATTGAAAATTATGTATGTAAAAAATTATATTAAAAATTTCTTTTAATTTAATTTTTTTATTTTTGATGACATATTAAAGGCACTTCGTACTGTTTGATTTTAAGGTTCATAATTTTAGTTTTTATTTAAAATTAATTTTTGATAGATGACCACTCATCATTTTTTTAAAAACAATAAAATTGCTACTAAAATAATTTCGTTTATTAAAATTACTTATCATGTTTATAGATGTTATTATATCCATAGTTGACCCTGGAGTATAAATTTGTTGCGCGCTTCGCGCGCATGAATGTAGCTAGTTGTTATAAAACTTAAATAGTTTAATAGTATACCATTAAATGTTAATATTAATAATTACAAGTTTAATAACAAAAATGTATAGTATTTTCTTAACTTAATTTTGCTTAATAACAATTTTTGTTGACCGTGAATTTTAATATTTCTTAAATGTATCACTTTTGTTGATTTAGTTATTTTCACTTACGTAGCACTTTTGAATTTTTTTAAATTATGCATTGGTATATAGATTTTATTTATGCATTAAATATATTTTTTAATTTATTTCAATATTTGTATTTGTATTTTAATTTAAAGTATCCCCAGCGGAAAAAATAAATAAAACACTTGAAATCATTCGAAAAGTTTTAGTAATAATCAGAAAGAAAATGAGGGAAACTGAAAGAAACAGTAAGAATTGAAATCGGTCGGAGAGACTTTGGTAAAATTGGGACGAGACATTCAAAGTATTCAAGTTTGTTTCCGCTTTTTTCGGTATATTTCATTTATTTTCATTTCTTTTCATTTTTTTACAAAATATCTTAGATTCTTTCCAGAATTAAACATTTATTTTCTATAAATATTCAGAATATTTCGGAGTCTCTCGGAAATTTTCGGATAGCTTCAAAATTTTTCAAAATTTCTCAGAAGTTTTCAATTTTTCTTAGAACTTTATGAATTTTTTTATATTTTTCCAGAATCTTTCAGAATATTAATTGAAATAATCAGAATATTTTAGAGTATTTTAATTGATTTCTAATTTTTCCCAAACTTTTCAAATTTTTCCAAAAGTTTTCCCTATTTTTTTGAAGTTTTTGGATTTATTCCAATTATTTAAGTATTTCAATTAGATTATTAAAAAATTTGTAAAGAAATTGTTAGAAATTTTCAGAAACTCTCGAAAACCCTCGGAAATTTTCAGAAATTTTCGAAAAAATTCGAAAACAATCCGAATCTTACCAAAAATTTTTAAATTTTACGAATAATATTAGAAAATAACATTTATTGATAATAATATTTTGAAATATATACTTAACCTGTTAAATAATTTAATATTTCAGTATTTAAAATTCGACTTAATCAAAAATTTCAAGATAAAAACTCGATTTTGAGCCCACTTAAAAAAGGAATCGAGCTTGAAATTGTAGACTGGGAAATCGTTAATACTCAACTATTTCAACAGACATTTTTTTGTTAAACAAACATATCTCAAAATTATGATCTAGAAAATTATTTTTATTATAAATTAATTTTACAAATAAAGTTTTGTTTATACATACATAAAAAATGAAATTTTTGTTTTTTAACTTAAATTTATGTTTTTTAACGTCCACAATAGCATATCTGGAAACTTTAACTTCAAAGAAAAACTTTAAAATTGAAAGAAACTGAAGTAAATTGAAATAAATTAAAACAAGTGAAAAGAAACTAAAGTAAATTGAGACAAACTGAAACAGATCAAAAGAAACTGAATAAAACCGAAACAGATAGAGACAAACTGAAAAAATCGGAATTTGTATGAAATCTAATTTTTTCCATATTTACTTTTAACATTGAATAAAATGAAAAATACCGAAAACTTGTAATAATTTTAAAACAAATTCAAAATGCTCCAATTATTTTATAAAAATTTTCCGTATGTTTCATTTTGTTTCAGTTTTCACAATTCATTACTTATTTCCAAATTTAAAATGAAATAATCTGATTAATTACAAGAGTTTTGGAAATATTCAGAAACAAACTAAATTAATTTAAGGAAAAATGAAATAAAATGAAACAAACTGAAATTAAATGAAAGAAAACGAGAGAAATGAAAACGAATAGAAAGAAACTGAAACCAAAAGAATGAAACTGAAACAGTTTAAAAAAATTGAAATAAATTTAAAAAAAACTAAAATGAACCAAAATGATTATGACAGCTGATTTTTCTATATCCACTTAGAAAATGATATAAAATGAGACATTCAGAAAACTTCCGAAAATTTCCGAAACAGTTTAAAATGTACCAATTGTTTCGTCCCAATTTTCACAAGAACTTTCCGTTTCTTTCAGTTTCTTTCAGTTTCTTTCAGAAATTTTCAATTACTTTCGTTAATTTTTTCCGCTGGGGATGTATAACACTTTGTCTATATTTTGTTTCAATGATTATTATTTGTACTTTTATTTCAATATATTTCAATTAAATTCCTTTTTTATTTGTTTTATATGGTCAATGTCCCAATTGCTACTCGCTGTTAGAAATGAACCTATTACTAACCGCTCAATGTTATTTAGATACAAAATAAATTTTTAACAATGAACGGCTAGTAATAGGTTCGTGAGCAGCAATTGGGACATTGACCATATATTATTTTCGTTTATTTATCGATGCACTTTGTATTTAATATTTTGTATATAATATTTATTTATTCAGTGATGTATATAATATTTATTTTAGATTGCACTTTATTTATTTATGTTTAATTTTTTATTTATTTATTTATTTATGCACTTTTATTTGATTTATCAATATTATTTATGCGCTTATATTTTATTCATTTATATTATTTGTTTATTTATTAATGCACTTTACTTGATATGATGTGCGCTTTGAATATATTCATTTATTTGCTTAATATATTTATTTATTTGTTTGATATATTTATATCTTTATTTGATTGCACTTGTATATTTTTTTTATTTTATTTGGATTATTTATATGCACTTTGTATATTTTATTTCATTTATTTAATTTCACTTTATATATTTCATTCATGTAATTTCACTTTGTATATTTCATTTATTTAATTTCACTTTATTTATTTTATTTGTTTGCACTTTATATTTTATTTCATTTATGTATATTCACTTCATACATTTTATTTTATTTATGTATTTTCACTTTATATCATTCATTTTATTTATTTGCACTTTATATTTCATTTCATTTATATATTTTCACTTTATATATTTTATTTCATTTATGTATTTTCACTTTATATGATTTATTTTATTACACTTTATTGTGCTTTTGAATTTATTTAATTGACTGCCCTTTATATATATTTGTTATTTCTCACTTCTGATTGAATACCCATACAGCATGAAAGGACTTTGAAAGGATTCTGAAAGGATTCATAAAAAGACTACAATCTTTCAGAAATATTTCACTGAAAGGATTCTGAAATAATTCTATGTCCGAGGTATTATTCTTTTAAAAATAATACATAAAAATATTTCATAAAGAATTCACAAGTCATTTCAAAATCCTTTCAATGGAAGAATTCTGTAAGGATCCATGAATTCTTTTGGTAATAATTCGTAAATCTTTTCATACATCTTCCATTGAAAGGATTCTGTAAGAATAATATGAAATATTTTTAAAATATTTCATTGTATTATTTCTAAAAGGAATATACCTCGGACATAGAATTATTGCAGAATCCTTTCAATGAAAGAATTCTGTAAGGATCCATGAATTCTTTTGGTAATAATTCGTAAATCTTTTCATACATCTTCCATTGAAAGGATTCTGTAAGAATAATATGAAATATTTTTAAAATATTTCATTGTATTATTTCTAAAAGGAATATACCTCGGACATAGAATTATTACAGAATCCTTTCAATAAAAGAATTCTGTAAGGATCCATGAATTCTTTTGGTAATAATTCTTAAATCTTTTCATACATCTTTCATTGAAAGTATTCTGTAAGAATGATATAAAATATTTTAAAAATATTTCATTGTATTATTTCTGAAAGAAATATACCTCGGACATAGAATTATTACAGAATCCTTTCAATGAAAGAATTCTGTAAGGATCCATGAATTCTTTTAGTAATAATGCATTAATCTTTTCATCTATCTTTAGTTGAGAGACGTGTAAAGTTCTAGAAATTTTATTCTTTCCTGTATTATTTAAGAATCAATTTAGAATCAATACACACACACACACATATATATATAACGGATATATGATGATATAATTATTCATAGGATTACGAATAGTTTTACAGCGGTTAAAATCGAAGTTATCATAACACAGACATCGCACGCATAACAATTTATAGTTTCCATTTAAGATTCTTATTTTCCTTATATATGAAACGGGAAGCACTCTTACCGCTTGCGAGAATAAGAGATACCGCCATCAAGCGGATAAATTATAAACTAATCCCGAAAATATTTCTAAATGATTCTGTTATCTTTCACGTTTTCTTTCATAAAGTCCTTTCAAAGTCCTTTCAGTAAGGATTCATGTAATAACTTTTATTCTTATCATAAGTTATTTCATGAAATATTTCAAAAAAGATTTCAAAATTATTTCATGTAAGATTTCTTGAGACTTTACCAAAATATTGCATGAATTATTTCATGAAAGCTTTTGAATGAATCTTGAAATGATTCGGTGAAAGAATACCTTAGATCATTCCGAAAATCTTTCTAAATTATTTTCTGATTTTAATCGTTAGAAGATTTCTGAGTTCTTTCTTGTTTCCTTTCAAGAAGTCTTTTCAAAGTCCTTTCAGTAAGGATTTATTTAATAACTTTTATTCTCATCATAAGTTATTTCATGAAATATTTCAAAAGATTTCAAAATTATTTCATGTAAGATTTCTTGAGACTTTACCAAAATATTGCATGAATTATTACATAAAAACTTTTTGTAAGTATCTTGAAATGATTCGTTGAAAGAATACCTTAGATTATTTCGAAAATCTTTCTAAATTATTTCATGACTACAATCTTTGGAAGATTTCTGAGTTATTTCTTGTTTCCTTTCAAGAAGTTCTCTCAAAGCCCTTTCAGTAAGGATTCATGTAATAACTTTTATCGTCATGATAAGTTCTTTCATGAATTATTTCAAAAAGGTTTTAAAATTATTTCATGTAAGATTACTTGAGATTTTACCAAAACCTTGCTTGGAATTATTACATAAAAGCTTTTTGTAAGTATATTGAAATGATTCGTTGAAAGAATGCCTTAGATTATTTCGAAAATCTTTCTAAATTATTTCATGACTAGAATCTTTGGAAGATTTTTGAGTTATTTCTTGTTTCCTTTCAAGAAGTTCTCTCAAAGTCCTTTCAGTAAGGATTCATGTAATAACTTTTATCGTCATGATAAGTTCTTTCATGAATTATTTCAAAAAGGTTTTAAAATTATTTCATGTAAGATTACTTGAAATATTACCAAAACCTTGCTTGGAATTATTAAATAAAAGCTTTTTGTAAGTATCTTGAAATGATTCGTTGAAAGAATACCTTAGATTATTTAAAAAATCTTTCTAAATTATTTCATGACTACAATCTTTGGAAGATTTCTGAGTTATTTCTTGTTTCCTTTCAAGAAGTTCTCTCAAAGCCCTTTCAGTAAGGATTCATGTAATAACTTTTATCGTCATGATAAGTTCTTTCATGAATTATTTCAAAAAGGTTTTAAAATTATTTCATGTAAGATTACTTGAGATTTTACCAAAACCTTGCTTGGAATTATTACATAAAAGCTTTTTGTAAGTATATTGAAATGATTCGTTGAAAGAATGCCTTAGATTATTTCGAAAATCTTTCTAAATTATTTCATGACTAGAATCTTTGGAAGATTTTTGAGTTATTTCTTGTTTCCTTTCAAGAAGTTCTCTCAAAGGCCTTTCAGTAAGGATTCATGTAATAACTTTTATCGTCATGATAAGTTCTTTCATGAGTTATTTCAAAAAGGTTTTAAAATTATTTCATGTAAGATTACTTGAAATATTACCAAAACCTTGCTTGGAATTATTACATAAAAGCTTTTTGTAAGTATCTTGAAATGATTCGTTGAAAGAATACCTTAGATTATTTCGAAAATCTTTCTAAATTATTTCATGACTAGAATCTTTGGAAGATTTTTGAGTTATTTCTTGTTTCCTTTCAAGAAGTTCTCTCAAAGCCCTTTCAGTAAGGATTCATGTAATAACTTTTATCGTCATGATAAGTTCTTTCATGAATTATTTCAAAAAGGTTTTAAAATTATTTCATGTAAGATTACTTGAGATTTTACCAAAACCTTGCTTGGAATTATTACATAAAAGCTTTTTGTAAGTATATTGAAATGATTCGTTGAAAGAATGCCTTAGATTATTTCGAAAATCTTTCTAAATTATTTCATGACTAGAATCTTTGGAAGATTTTTGAGTTATTTCTTGTTTCCTTTCAAGAAGTTCTCTCAAAGCCCTTTCAGTAAGGATTCATGTAATAACTTTTATCGTCATGATAAGTTCTTTCATGAGTTATTTCAAAAGGTTTTAAAATTATTTCATGTAAGATTACTTGAAATATTACCAAAACCTTGCTTGGAATTATTACATAAAAGCTTTTGTAAGTATCTTGAAATGATTCGTTGAAAGAATACCTTAGATTATTTCGAAAATCTTTCTAAATTATTTCATGACTAGAATCTTTGGAAGATTTTTGAGTTATTTCTTGTTTCCTTTCAAGAAGTTCTCTCAAAGCCCTTTCAGTAAGGATTCATGTAATAACTTTTATCGTCATGATAAGTTCTTTCATGAATTATTTCAAAAAGGTTTTAAAATTATTTCATGTAAGATTACTTGAAATATTACCAAAACCTTGCTTGGAATTATTACATAAAAGCTTTTTGTAAGTATATTGAAATGATTCGTTGAAAGAATACCTTAGATTATTTCGAAAATCTTTCTAAATTATTTCATGACTAGAATCTTTGGAAGATTTTTGAGTTATTTCTTGTTTCCTTTCAAGAAGTTCTCTCAAAGTCCTTTCAGTAAGGATTCATGTAATAACTTTTATCGTCATGATAAGTTCTTTCATGAATTATTTCAAAAAGGTTTTAAAATTATTTCATGTAAGATTACTTGAAATATTACCAAAACCTTGCTTGGAATTATTACATAAAAGCTTTTTGTAAGTATCTTGAAATGATTCGTAGAAAGAATACCTTAGATTATTTCGAAAATCTTTCTAAATTATTTCATGACTAGAATCTTTGGAAGATTTCCGAGTTATTTCTTGTTTCCTTTCAAGAAGTCATTTCAAAGTCCTTTTAGAAAGGATTCGTGTAATATTTCATATTTTAACTTTCATTTCCTTCTTGGTATTATTTTTGTAAAGACTTTGTAATCTTTCTGTGTATTATTTCATAAATTCTTTTCAAAAGAATATGGTTATCTTTTTAAGTCCTTTTTAAATTTTTTCAACGTATTATTACTTGTAATATTTCATGAAATTATTTCGAAATTCTTTCATGCTGTGTGGGTATTATATTTTTATACTAATAATCTTCAAGTATATTTAATACGATCCTTCAATTAAAAATTTGTACCAGAACCAAAATGTTACGGTCAAATTAATTCGTACCGGAACCAAAATGTTAAGTCCTGGCTTTACACCAGGACGGAATTAATAATTGATTATGTTGTTGTTATGAGGAAAAATATGTTTTATCATAACATTAAATAAAAGAATAAAGTTTGATTTTAAAACGTTTAGTTTAAAAGTTAAGTCTAGTGGTAGAAAAGCTCTACCAATTTTAATTGATATGAATCGTTCTCACGAATCAATATACTTGAATTGAAAGAAATATAAATCAAAATATAATTGTAAGAATCTTACCTTGATTCAGCTAAGTAGATACAGGCAGACAGTAAATAAGTACACTTGATTTAATATTTTAATTATAGAGATTTTATTTGTTACTTTTATAATAAACTGAATATAGTGCGATTTAATATATTGCGTGAATAATTGTATAATTTTATAGTGCGAGAAATATAGTTGTAATAATTGTATCTTTTGAAGTGCTTGTAGAAGTCCTTTGATAAAGTGCTTTGAAAAAGTGTCTGTTTTAAAGTGCGCGTTTTTCCTGATTTGATCTGTCTTTTTATATTGATGATCCCTGCCTTGTTTAAGAATTTGAATTAGTGTTAACCGATAGAGCAATGCTTATTTATGCATTTTGACTCTTATTGAATGATATGGTTAACGTGGTAAATCTGGTTCATGTAGTCTTCGTAATTGTACTTATTTTGTTAATTCTGAAAATCGCTTTGCACTTGGTTTCTTAACAAATGACTTACTTTTACAATATGCTTGCTAAGGTAAATTAGCTGATTGATCAATAACTGCATATTTTTGGAATGATAAATTTTGAAATAAAAGATACGTCGTGACGTAACAATAATATACTTCAAAGATTTCATATAATTTACTACGAAGAATTCGCTTAATCACGCAAAAACATTCCTTGAAATATTTTAAAAACCAGAAAAATATCTTAAATTCCTGTAAACATCCAGATAGTTTTAGTAAAAGCTTTCATAAAATATTCCTATAAGTTTACAGAAATCTTCCCTAAACCTTTTAAAATTTTTTTCTGGGAAATTCCGTGAAAACTATTGAAACTTTATTCTAAATCTTTTTGAAAGAAATTCGAACAGTACATTTTACGATTTTTAAAAGCTACCATCAAAACTACTTGCAATCTTTCGTAAAAGCTTCTAAAAAGTATTTTTGGAAACTTAGGATAATCTTTCTTAAAAGCTTCTTGTAACATTCAAAAAGTTCCTATAGAAGCTCCCATGTAAGCTTTTTGCTACCTTCTGAGAAAACTTCATAGAATTCTTATTCGCATTTTTTTAAAAATAAAGTGAGTAGGACATTTCATGCTTCCAAAAAGCTTGCATACAAGCTTCTTGCACTCTTTCCTGGCAACTTCTGCAAAGTATTTTGAAGGCTACCATAACAGCCTTCTGTTATCTTTCGTAGAAGCAGCTTACAATCTTTCATTTAATATTTCTCAAAGCAAAATGGGCAGGAAATTTCGGGCTTCCAGAAAATTTTTATGGAAGCTCGCATAGAAGCTTCCTGCACTTTTTCGTGGAAGCTTCCATGAAGTATTCCTCGAATCTTCCGTTAATCTTTCCTGAAAGCTTCTCGTAATATTCATAAAGGCCTTAATGCTGTCTTCCATCGAAGCTTGCTGTTTTCTTTCGTGGAAGCTTCCATGAAATATTTCTCGAATCTTCCAGCAATCTTTCCTGAAAGCTTCTTGTAATATTCACGAAGGCCCTTATGCTGTCTTCTCTGGAAGCTTACTGAGAGCGAAATGCGTGGGACATTCGACCCTTCCAGGAAGCTTCCACGGAAACTTCCTGTAAGATTCCGAACCTTTTCTGGAAGCTTCCTGATAGCATCCTGGAAGCTTCTGTGCTATGAGGGTTTATACTAAAAATCAGTGAACCTAAATAATATAAAGTAATGGAATAGAACCAGGAGCATTAAAAAAAATAGAAAACTTAAGCTTTGTTTCCAAGAATATTTCACTTTAAATAGTATATTTTTCATCTAGGGAAAAAAGTAAAGAATGTTCTAAATCGTATGTAAATTGTAAGACACGATTTACAAAAGTCGAAAATTAAGCTTGACTTCATAGGTGACCGTGAGTATCACGCATAATTTCGAACTTGAGTATCGTTTGGATATTGAATTCAGTAGACATCAGCTAACAAAATTTTAAAACGTGTAACGAGTTACGTGTAGCGTGTAATATCATTAAGGAACGGCTCTTATGTTTAGATTCTTGACCTTAATATATGATTATGAATTGGAACGATGAAATTAAAAATAACCTTCCTACTTGAAACATGCTTAAAAACAAATTTTGTGTTTATTTCTAATTATAATATCTTCACATATGTATTTTATACATACGAAATACTGAATATTCAAAACTAAAAATACACAATTATAAGATATAAATAATATTCATTAATATCACTCTAAAATTTTTATTAAATATAATGATTGAAAATTACAATTATTCTATTAGATTGGATTTATTGTCGAAGTTACATTATATTTGACTCTAAATAATCTATACTTATATAATTTATATAATATTTCAAATAAACTATGAAAATGATGATCACATATTTAATATTATCTTTAAGTATTAAGAGTAGTCCAGAGCAATTTTGATTACCGACCGAGAAGTGAAAATGTTATTTTACGTTCTTCTAACCTCAAAATCGCAACTTCTTTTCTCATTTTCGGCTCTCAGAACATAAAATTCATTACGTTACTTGGACAAAAAGGCTTTTTAACAAAACTCGTTACAAACCTCGCCTTCGGCTCGGCTTGTAATCTTCTCGTTTCGTAAAAAAAGCCTATCTGTCCACGGAACGTAATGTACTATTCCTTCATACCCGTGCCGGAACTTCGCCTAAAAGTGCCTCTCGTGCGGCAGGGAACGGGCAAATTACATTTGTGATTTTCTTTACAATCACATGCTCAGAAGCCACTGCGCACCTTCATACTACAACAGTTTCGGTCGCTTCACTGTCTGCTGGATGTTCCGACTATATCTATATATACTCAGTATGTCTAACCTCTGTTATTATACATCAAACATCGTTAGACATGACTGTTAAAATTATGAAATACACACACACATAATAATTACACACGTTTTTTTATATGAATTATCATTAGAATATTTACTGTTTATCCTATGTTATCAGCTATAGGATACACATGTTCCGTTTTTTCATATTTCTTTCATGCATACACAATTTTTTTTTAACTCGCGATATTTTTTTCACGACACTCACAACACGCTTTTAGACACTTAAAAAATAAAAATACAGTAAAATAATTGAATATTTATGTTCTTTTTTTGTTTCTTTACACGTTTTATTTATTTGAATTATTAAATAAAACGAATTGTTTATCCTATGTTAACCGCTATAGGACTTTTATTTGCGATTCTCTCTCTCATTCTCTCTCTCTTTCACGCTCTCAACGTATACTATAGTTTCTTGCGCATGCGCGCTACAACAAACTAAAGCATCAAATGACTTTTCACTAGAAGTCGTTTTCGATGTATTTTTTTACTTAAAAATGAATTTTTATCTTTTTGGGATGGCGAAGTTCCGGCCGGGCATGAAGGAAAATCGTATACGCTCCTCGGCACGAAACAGGCTCATCATATGCGCGTGTTCTGCTTCGCTCGGCTTCGCCTCGCGAAGCAAACCAACACTCGCATGGAATGAGCCTGTTCCGTGCCTCGGAACGTAATATACTATTATCATGAATAAAATAATTATACTATTTTCAAAAGAAATTGTTATCAAACGCAATTTTTTATACATACATGATTGTATAATAGTTGTTTTTTTTCATGAAATTCGCCATATTTTAAACGAAAAGTGAGTAACCGTACTTAGAGTTTAATAAACAGCTGTAGTATAAAATATTTTATTTTTTAAAATTTTCTTCAATTATTTTTGGCGAGGGCATTAGAGAAATAAATTTCCTGAATGTTTTTAAAATTTTAATGCTTTCCATTACGTATAGTAGGAGAAAATTAAACAACGGATTTTTTAATCTCGGTCGGTATAGAATCTGCTCCGGCCTGCACTTAATAAAAAGTTTACATAATTATTATAATTAATAACTTATAAATTGCTATATTATTTTATGAAATACAATTTCAACTTAAATAATTAGCTTTATATTAAAACTTAATTTTATTAGTATTCAATTCCACGAGTTGATATATATCGTATCTATATATATTAGTTATATACGTAACTTGGGAGTACGAAGGATGAATACAGGCGAGACTAAAGCTTCGAGCATATACTACTGGAGGAAGCCTCCCAGCTATTAACTACGTTACAAGGCGAAGAGAGAAAAAGCCCTTTATTTTGGTACGTGCTATCTCTCTCTCACTTTCTTAGTGGGAAACAGAAGCAGCCAATCAAATCAGGCGAGAGAGAGACAGCACGTACCAAAATAGAGGCTTTCTCTCTCTTCGCCTTGTAACGCTTCCTGCCATTCGGAGGCTTCCTCCAGTAGTATATGCTCGAAGGACTAAAGTGTTTGTCTCACTTTAGTCGAGCCTATGGATTCAGAATCCTTCGTACTCCCAAGTTACGTAGATAAGTTTATGTCGTTGGTAGGCCGTATGAGGAACTATAAAAATGATTTTTTAAAAATAATGATATATGTTTTATTAAAAAGTAAATAATGTCATTATTTACTCATTTATTTTACTTATTAACTGTTTAACTTTGAAAATTTGTTTAAACAAAACATTCTGTAAAGTTAAGATTTTATATGAATTTGTATGAGCATTGACATATCTAACGACATTCTTTTGTTTTCACTAACCTACGAATCGATGTCACTCGCGTCATATACGGCCATGCTGTGCGATATCTCGATCTGTCAATACTCCCTTAGGGAGTATAGAGCTGTCAATACTCCCTAAGGGAGTATTGACAGAGAGAATATCGTCGAAATATTAGCATGAACGTATGCAATGCCTATACAAATTTAGCGTGGTCTATAGGTATTCCACCGAATACGGCCTACGACGACATAGATATATATATATATATAAATATATATATATATATATATATATATATATATATATATATTTATGTCCTCGTAGGCCGTATTCGTGTCAGTATGTAAAGAGCATGCTAAATTTGTATTGGCATCGCATATGTCTCAGACGTGCTCCTCGACTCTTTATAAGCTTTATATGTCCTCCTGAGACATATTGAGACCCAATATGTCTCAGGAGAAATCAATATGGCATCACCGATCCTACTATGTTTCGTTCAATATGTCAAAGAGCAATCATATTGAACGTAGGTTAATGAAAAAAAAAATGACTCGCGCTTCGATAGCAACTACACTCATTACAAAATGTCAATCTAAGAAACAAAAGAAAAAATCAATAGAATTAAAATTTAATTTTAAAATCATTGGAAAAAATATTAATATTTTCAACTAATAAGTTACAGTTCCTCATACGGCCTACTTCGGACATAAAATCATCTATGTCCTTTGGCCGTTTATTCAGGTGGAATCTGAATCTCAAACAATGTTTGCCGCTTGAGCAGAAATTTACCTCGGGCGCGCTTCGCGCGCCCTCGGCAATTTCAGCTCAAGCGACAAACATTGTTCTCGATTCATATTCCACCTGAATACGGCCAAAGGACATATATAACTAATATATATATTGCGACGAGTATACATACCCGAGCATTTCAAATCTCCCGCCTAACGGCCAAGCTACTATAGAACAGTAGTTCTGAGCTCAGCCGCTAGGTGGCGACCTCGAACGTTGTTGCACGCAACGAGAAAAATGAGGCCGGAGTATATAAGAGGCCGAGAAGCTAACCAGAGCTGAGCAGTGTAGACTACGGTCTCCCCTCTCTCTTTACCTGAGTGAGCACGCTACACTGAAAAAAGTACGGGAACTCTCCGTTACCGCAGCGTAGTGTCGCTGTACGAAATGCACATTCGTCTGTATGTTTTAAAATTTAGGACCGTTGATATACATTTTTAAGCGAGTATATGCATAAACAACTGAAACGCGACGACGTACCAGCCTTTGAGAAGTCTGCTGTTAGAATTTAGGTAAGCAGACGACCTACGGCGTATAGTTGTCATCTTAACAGTGTATATTAGATTTCCCTCAGGGGATGTAAAAGGCTAGAGTAAACACAGTTGGGAGCTAAGTATTTCGGTCGATAAAGCAGATAAAAATAATGAATAAATCATCGCAAAGCTTGATTCCTTCACCGTCTCATAGGTGGCGATATGTAATATACCTTTTTAGTACTAATAATCTACCTCAGGGCTTATAACTATTATAAGACGGGCTCAACGACCCCGAGGCACCCTAGTTACTATATATTAAATTGATTATAGTGATACGTTCACTAACTATTTTGTATTTGCGCGCTCAATTTTATTTTATACGTCGAATGTAATATACTCATGTATTGACTTAAAGCGTTATGGCTGTATATCTTGTAATAATTGCCAAATAAAAATCTTATAAAAAAAGTACTAATAATTGTTTTATTTCATAGATGGCGACAGAGATTTGTTTTTTCTAGTATATTAATATTTTAATATCGATAAGAAAAAAATTTAATAATAAGAACATATAGTTTAAATAATTTTTTTATAATCAATTCTTATATCTATTTATTAATAATGGAATATTGCTTCCATTCTGTTTCAATTGTGATAATACCAACATTACAGCATTTTTGGAAAACGCATAAATTTTAATATGCTCCTTATTAAAAGAAAATTGTGCCGTATTGATTCAGTATCTACATATTTTTATCAATTATACTTATTTCGACATTACCCTTTTTTTTTAAGTTTCAAACATCTCTTGTATCATATAAAATTATTTATCATTACAACCAATCGCTAAAACAGAATTGTATATGTCTACAATTTATGCTCTTCATTGGGTTATTTTATGAAATAAACCGGTGTGGCAGTCTTTGTGACTGGCCGACAGAAGTGAAACTTCTTTACGAAATTATAGAACTCGTGAATGTTTATTCAAGTTCTACAGTGTTTTATTTAATTTTAAAATAATTTTAAAACTAAATAATTATAAACTTCAATAAAAACTAAATTAAAATAATTAAGTTTATTTAAGGAATTAATTATTTTTAATTTTCAATGAGATAGTGTATAAAATTTTTGTTAATAATATTTATTTTACAAAAATACAATTTAAAAAATGTTGGGAAGAGTGGGGTTCACCATAAAACATTATAGAGAAAGAAAGAAAAAGAGAAAACGCGTGCTATTGCTTTCTTTATTTGTTTAGTTGTAGCCGATATAAATTAATAGAACTTGGATATATATAGGTATAGTGCCATGATGTATTATGTCGCGATGAGTAGCTACAAAAATCGAACGGCCTTTGAAAGAACAGATAAAAAGCTTTAAAAAAATTCTATTACGGACTTTAAAAAACATAAATTTAAGTCTTTTATAAAAGTTACAAAAAGATGAAAAAGAATTTGTCTTTCTTTAATTTTCTGTTGACTTTGATCCACTAATCGTAGTTTACAAAAAAAAACGGGGTTTTGAAAGAGTATTTATTCAGATTTCAAATGATAGGTCAAGCATTTTTTTTCATTTTTACCGGGGTGCCAGTATTTTTGGTTAAAAAAGGTTTCTTTTCAAATTTTACAATATGCTAAGGTATGGAAAAAAAGTTGAGAAGATAAAAGCTTCGTTTTTACTTATAGAAGATAGATTTGCAGTTTAAAATAGAATTTGAATAATAATAGTATAATATGAACCTGGGGTGGAAAGGCTTGATTTACGTAACGAGAGGTTTACAGCCCGAGCTGAAGGTGAGGGCTGTAACAAGTTTCTTAAAACAGCCTTTACACCAGAGGTTAATAATGTTGTTTTTCGTATGAGAGTCGAAAATGAGAAAAGAAGTTGCGATTTTGAGGTTATAATGCGAAAAAAAAATTTTTTAGCCTTTTTTTTATTTATTTATAAAATTTTTCTTTTATTATATTTTAAACTGCAGATCTATTTTCAATAAGTAAAAACGTAACTTTTTTCTCAGAAGTTGATTCTATCTCGCTTACTTGTACAAATATTGACATTATCAAAGAAACGTGTTTTTAACGAAAATTACTTTTACTCCGGTGAAAAATAACAAAAACAAATACTTGACCTCTCATTTTAAAGCTGAATAAATAAACTTTCAAACCCCGTTGGTTTTTAAAATCTATGATTACTTGATCTCAGTCTACATCAAAATAAAAAAAGCCATTTTATTTTGTTTTTTTTATATTTTTTTAACTTTTATAAAAGATTTAAGTTTTGTTAAGTGCATAATAGCATTTTTCATAGCTTTTTATTTGTTACTTCAAACGCCGTTCCATTATTTTATATAAGACTTTTTGCTACTGTGTAATATAGTATATTACTCACCAAGAGAGGTAAAGAACTGGCGAGTCCATAGCGCATGTAAATTGACATCCGAGCCGGGGGCAAGGGTGGCAAACATGTGCTACGGGGCCGCCATGTTACCTACCGTGGTGAGTATGCTATTTTTCACCATGCACAGGCCGAAAATACCACTTTCTGCCAGGGTATGGCGAAAAAACTTTTTAGCGCTCACAATATTTTCTATTGGTGCGCAAAAGTATTTGGAGGACAGTTTGTATATCAATAACACGTTTTGTTGTCCTCAAACTCAATGTATCAATAATTACAAATTCACTATTAAAAACAAATTATATTACTTGTTTATCAGATTCTAAATAAAAAAATTTCGTGTTATATTTTCTTAATATAATTTTTGGAGTAATTATATTTTAATTTTTATTTTTAAAATCTTTTTGAATTCCTTAATTTGTAATCTGAGGATCCTACAAAAATTAACAAGATTTTTTTTTTATTATCATAAAAATGAATAAAAACATTTATTTTCAATAACAAATTAACCTTTGGTTGTTGTTTTTTAAAATTATTAATTATACGAGGACAATATTAATAAATATAAGGTACACTATTTCACAATAATTTAAACCTAATAAGAAGTCATTACCAATAATTTGATAATGATACTCTCAAATTTACAGATATCCATTTGTACAAATTCAAATTTAAAACTTTCAGAGATTTTCTCATATAATATGTGAAAATTATCAATTTTAAATTAATTGCATTGAATTAATATACATTTTGAAATGATTTAACATCTTTTTTTTATGTAACAATATATTTAATACTAGTGATAATCTTAAAGTAGATTATCACTATTATCTCATTCATTACTTATTCATATCAGTTCTTAATATTTTTGCCCTTCCCTGGTAGAAAATTATCCATAAAAAGTGGCGTATGCGTTACTAGTAGCCTAACTTTATATTTTATTACTATTTTTTTTAATAAATTGTTACTGATTGTCCACAAGTTTATAAAAATTTCTACCAAGGTTGTGACTATTTTATTTTAAATTTTAAGGTCAATACCCCCTCTACTACTTACTACACCCTTAATACTCTATTGGAAATAAAGAGCCAATACTCGTTATTTTATATTTTGTTTAAATGTTACCGCGTGAATAATTATATACAAACGCCTTATGTAATATACTTGATATGTATAATATGTATAGTTGTGCGACGCTTTAGAACTTTCTAGTTCTTTTTTGCGGCTAAGACCTCAGCAATGTAAAGAGCGGTCTGTTAAATAAATAACTTTTCATAATTACCTTAATTTGTATTAATATGTGCAGAATACATATTATTTAAAGAATAAAGTGTGTTATTTATTTGCCTACATATCCCTACAAATGGTTATGGACCTAGTATTGCATACATCGTAAAGCATCGCAAAATTGATAATCGCCACGTGGCGTGAATTTGAGGTTAGTTTTCTAAAATAAAAGATTTTAAGTAAAGACTTTTAAAAAAAGGTGACACATAAACGATTAGTGTTATAAAATGGCTAATGTTGTAAATTCTACGCGAATTGAAGTGCTCACCAAAGACAACTACGATACATGGTGCATTCAAGCACAAGCGTTGCTTATTAAACATGATGCATGGGGACATGTAGACGGTACGTCCAAAAAGCCGCAAGCTAAGTCTGGTGAAACTGAACCAACAGATTTACAATTAAAATGGATTCAAGAAGATTTAAAAGCAAAATCTGACATCATTCTGTCCATAAGTCCAACAGAACTGCAGCATTTACGAGGCTGCAATACATCTAAGGATGTATGGGAAAAATTAAAGAATGTGTACGCATCAAAGGGTCCTGCTCGAAAAGCTACTCTCCTTAAGCAGTTGACATTACATAAGTTGCATGAAAATGGAGATGTCCGTGAACATCTTATGAAGTTTTTCGAAGCAGTCGACAAACTAGCATCAATGAATATTGATATAAATAAAGATTTACTTGCAATATTGTTATTGTATAGTCTTCCTTCATCTTTTGAAAATTTTCGATGTGCAATAGAAACTCGAGACGAGCTCCCGGATCCTGAAGCCTTAAAAGTAAAAATATTAAAAGAGAGCGAATCTCGCTTACAAAGTAGAGAAGGACGACAAACTGATGGTGCATTAGTTGCGCAAAATGTTTTTAAATACCAAAAGGCAAATAAAAAGAAAAATTATTCAAATAATCATAATCAGCAACTCAATCAAAGTATTGGATGGAATCAACAAAACAATTACAACAATGATAAAACGTTTAAGTTTAAATGTTATCGCTGTAAGAAATCAGGACATAAAGGATCACAATGCCCATTAAGATTAAGCGACTTTCAACATAAAGGTTTGATTACTGATGATTCGTATTTAGTAAGTATTGAAACCGAATCATCTGTAATGCAGGTTCAAAAGGAAACTGATCATGATTTATGGTATCTCGACAGTGGATGCACCACACACTTGTGTAAAAGTAAAAATAAATTTACTGAAATTTTTGAAAACTGTAAAGGTAAGGTAAATTTAGCTAATGATACGTCAACAGAAGTTAGTGCGAAAGGCACTGTTCAATTCATAGCTTCAAATGGCAATGAAGATAAAATTATAAGTTTAAATGACGTTCTGTATGTGCCTCAATTAAGAACAAATCTAATATCTGTCTCTAAGATTACTGATAAATTGACACCTGAATTTCAAAGATGTCTGTGAGCTAAACCGTCGAGGAATAATAGGCGGAAGCGTGCCAGATGAGATCTATTCGTCGACATGCTGTAAAATCTGTTTACAAGGAAAGATAGCTGCTTTACCTTTTCCTGTAAGGACGCAAATTTTAAGCACAAAACTCGAAATTGTCTACTCAGATGTATTTGGAATGGTGAGGACTAAATCTCAAGGTGGATCAGCATACTTTGTCACTTTTACAGACGATAGTACTCGTTGGAGTGAGGTATATTTTATGTCTAATAAAAGTGAAGTTTTAGACTGTTTTAAAAAATATAAAAATACTGTAGAGACACAAAGTAATCATAAAATTAAATTTCTCCAATCAGACAATGGTCGTGAATATTGTAATCATGAATTTGATAAATTTTTAGAATCTAACAAAATTAAACGGCGATATAGTGTACCACGCACTCCTCAACAAAACGGAGTCGCCGAGAGGCAAAATCGTACCTTAGTCGAAATGGCACGGTGCATGCTCATACAATCAGGATTACCACCATCATTTTGGGCTGAAGCTATTGCCACAGCCAATTATGTACGCAATCGCTGCCCAACTAAGGCTCTGAACTCAAAAATTCCGTATGAAGAATGGTTTAATAAGAGAGTTTCTCTCAAGCATTTAAGAACATTTGGTTCTGAAGTAGTTATATTAGATAAAACTCCCACGAGAGACAAATTCGCACCAAAAGGTTTACCTGGAATTTTTGTGGGATATTCTGAAAGTGCAAAGGCGTATAGAGTATGGCTGAAGACAGATCGAAAGATTATTGTTGCACGCGATATTAAATTTTTGAGTGGTTTTGATGTCAAGGGGGAACTTGTTCCAAACTTAAGTTCAACTCAAGATTCATTCAAAGGACCAGAAAATCTTGTTAATACTGATCCGTTTGAGCAAGATGATATAACTGAGATTGCACCAAGCCATAAGTCTGAAGATCACAAAGAGCAATATAAAATTAGGGAATCGAATACATTTGAGCCAAAAGATGTACTTTCTACTACTCCAGTCATGAAAAGAGGGCCGGGAAGGCCGAGAAAAGTATCTACAGGTCATAAAGGCAGACCTCGAAAAGAATACTCACTGGTTCCTGTTACTAAAGATACGCAAAAAGACGGTTCTAGTAATAGTAAATACATAGATATTTTTGAGAATACAAAGGAAATCCAACAAGAAATCCATCAAGAAAGTGATGATGAAGTATTTGAGGATTCAAGATCTGAGCCACACATAGCCAGTCTTGCTGAAGTACCTTTCAATTTAGCTATACACGGTTCCATGAGTCATGAATGGAAAGAGGCTATTTGCACAGAAATTAAAAACTTAATTGAAAACGAGGTTTGGGATGTGGTTGAGCGACCTGCTGACCGCAATGTCATTGGATGCCGTACCATCTTGACCAATAAACATGGACCAGATGGTAAATTAATTAAAAGAAAGGCAAGAGTCGTTGCCAGAGGTTTTTCTCAACGACCTAATATTGATTTTTACGAAACATTTGCTCCTGTTGCTCGATTGAGCTTATTGAGATTAATTATGGCATTACCAGCCAGATTAAATATGAAAATTCATCAACTGGATATTGAAGCAGCATATTTAAATGGTGTCCTTGATGAAGAATTATTTATGGAATCACCTCAATTATTAAAAGAAATGCTCTTACGCATAATATCCGAAGGATGCCAAAAGAGTAAACTTGTTATTGATGCACAAAAAATGTTAAAGGATTTGGAAACATTTCCTGATTCAGTATGTCGACTCAAACGATCTCTATATGGACTACGTCAGGCAGGCTATGAGTGGAATAAGAAATTAGACAAGAAGCTACGAGGAATGGGTTTACGACCTACATCAGCTGATACATGTGTCTATTGGTTGAGAGCAAATGGAAATTTGCTTCTCGTTCTTTTATATGTCGACGATTTCTTAATTTCATGTGCAAATATAAATATTATTAATGATATTAAGAAAAAATTGTCAGAATGCTTTAAAATCAAGGATTTAGGCGCTGCACAATATTGTTTAGGTTTAGAAATTACTCAGCATGAAAATGGTATTTATTTATCTCAAGAAGGTTATATACAAGAATTAATTCAACGTTTTAATATGCAGAAAGCTAATGTTGCTAAAACTCCATTAGAAATTGGTTGTAATTTTTCAAATGATGAAACTGAAGATAGTTCACCTACAAAATCTCTGCCTTACAAAGAATTGATTGGAGCGTTAATGTACTTATCCGTTGGCACACGTCCCGATATATCTCACGCAGTTAGCGTTATGAGTCAGTTCAATAGCTGTTATAAACAAAGCCACTGGAAGACTGCAAAACGCATCCTTCGTTACTTAGCAGGCACTTCGAATTTCAAGCTATATTATAAAAGAACATTTGAGGATATTCAGGGCTACGTGGATGCAGATTGGGGAGGATGTCATATGGATAGGCGCTCTTACACTGGATTTGTTTTTATCTTGGGTGGAAGTGCCATTACATGGGAATCACGCAAGCAACGTACTGTTGCACTATCATCAACCGAATCAGAGTATATGGGTGATTCTATTCGAACGGGTCAAATTCAAATTTTGAAATAATAGAAAATAAAGGTGTTCATTTTAAAAATTTTACTCAGGTTTTTTTATGGTTATATCTAATAGAACAATATTTCCAAGTAGCCGAGCTGTCCATAGGTTATTCCCAGAAAAACTGATAAATAAAAAATATACTGATACAGAGGAATTACTTTTATTCCAGGGGAATTACTTTTTTTATTACCATCACTTGATATATTATTTTCTAATAATATTTATGTCGAACAAAGATTCTAAACTATCTGAAATACTTTAGAATTAGCTATTACCATATATGGATGAATTTTTAAAAATAAAAAACGACGAGTTACAGCAAAAATATGTATTTTTAAACATTATTAGAAGATCGTTAAAGAAAAAATATATCCATACTTGAGAAAGTTTGCTTTTTCAAAATATATAATAACATTATTTTTGTGTTTGGGAGTGGAGTTAAGTGTACTTGATGATAAAGGATTAGTAGGAAGTTCGCCACATCCACGTGTAGAAACCATTTTATTACCAATACAATCTAAAATAATATATTATCAATTTATAGATTTTCCAATTCAGATTTCTCAAAGACTTTCATTTAAATTCAAATAATTATATACTTACTTTGATATCAACGACAAACTCTTCATCAAGGCTAATGACAAACTGATATTTTTATTTTCTGAATACTACGATGTAACCTTTGATTTCGCTTTATTTATTTGTAGTATATACGTAGTATATAGTGTAATATGTAAATATGACTACAGTGATTGTTTAAAAAAAAATTTGAGAATGTGCTTACTCGGAAATTCTCCACAAATATAAATATATTCAATTTTGAATATATAAAAATTATAAGCAGTATAATATGTATTAAATTTCAAGTGTACAAATAATTTAACACTTTATGGTATGAAATTCATGAATAAAATTGTTGACTTTATTATTTAATTAGAATTTTGTGAGTGCATCTTAAAAAAGGCAGGGGAATTATATGCCAGGGAGATTACCTGATAATTTGAATGAAATTTTTACCGAGTAAACGGTCTCCAACATTCACTGCTATACAAACTTTTTTAGTTGTACATTACTACTTTCTTAAACGTCTATTACGTATTGAATATGCGCTTATATCATCTGTGACAGTTAAATGTTTTGAGCCAGGGGAATTATCGTAGAAAAGGTAACTTAGCTTTCATAAGTGAAATGATGTTTACACGTAAACAAAAGTGTATTCTATGATCAATAAAGCAATTTTTTAGCGAAATAAACATATAATAACAATATTTCCATGTGATAGGAATAGCTTATATTTTCATAAGATTCAAATATAACATTTTTATTATTATTGCTTTTTATTTATGAAAAAATATACATTTTTTTTATAATAACAGAGGGTCAAAGAAAATTTTTTTTTTTTCAACCATTCTGCTGAAATGTATGTACGGATGGAAAAAAATATTTTTTGATCTTTCAGAAGTATTAATTCATCTATCCTGTATCTCTGCAACGTTTAAAAAAATTTTATATATGATTACAGACAGGGGAGATTACTTTTTATACTTTCTAAGGGTTCCTACAAAAGCTACATTGAAATTAGCGATTAAAAAGTCAACGGATCATAAAGTTACAACCTGAAAGTATATGAAAAATTTGTGGTTAATAATATTTGAGCCTTGTATTGATAGTTTATTAAACGATTACATGTGATTACCCGTTAGAATAGAATCACCCATATGGCTTTATCCGAAGGTGTTAAGGAACTGTTGCATCTGCGTGGTTTCATGATAGAATTAGGATTGGATGATTTAACTAATATCACTTTATACAACGATAATCGTGGTGCGGAGTTACTTGCAAAAAATCCTGTACACCATAGCAGAAGTAAACACATTGACTTGAGATATCATTTCGTACGTCAAGCAATTCAAGATAAACGCTTAATACTCTGTCATATACCTAGTAAAAATATGTATGCTGACATTTTAACTAAAGCATTGTCACGTGAAAAGCATCACTCATGTTTGTATAATTTGGGTTTGAAACCACATTCTAGTTAAGAGCTTAATCTAATTCACTCGTATTGAGGGGGAGTATTGGAAATAAAGAGTCAATACTCGTTATTTTATATTTTGTTAAAATGTTACCGCGTGAATAATTATATACAAACGCCTTATGTAATATACTTGATATGTATAATATGTATAGTTGTGCGACGCTTTAGAACTTTCTAGTTCTTTTTTTGCGGCTAAGACCGTAGCAATGTAAAGAGCGGTCTGTTAAATAAATAACTTTTCATAATTACCTTAATTTGTATTAATATGTGCAGAATACATATTATTTAAAGAATAAAGTGTGTTATTTATTTGCCTACATATCCCTACATACTCGATTCCTATTACTTATATAATAATAAATAATAAATTCATGATGTAGTTTAAAAATTTTTTTTTTCCATTTATTAAAATGTTGCAGTGTTGATTACGTCACCCTACCGGGGACAAGAGAGCAGCACAAATTATAAAAAATATCACTATCTACAAATAGTTTAGAGGCAGAGTACGAAATTCCGTGGCCATTTTCATGTCCCCTCAAACAAGAAAGCTATTCTTATATTTGAGTTTTTTGCTTAAACATGGTCAGAAAAAGAGTCATAAACAATCTATTGGTAAAATTTGGAAAATTACCATTTTAAAACATATAAACATTTTTTCACATACTTTTAAGGATGTTCTATGATTATATAAAAATGTTTAGAAATGCATATAATTTAAAAATATGATAATTTAACACGGAAAGAATGAGCCTGAATTTTTTCAGTATTTTTTATCACGAGTTTTTTTATTAAAAATTGATTTTAAAAATAGTCTAAAATAACATTGTTCTTATGGGATACTGCACTGAGAGAAATCTTATAACAAATATAACTATAGATTGTATTAAAAATTACTATATTATATAGTACGAGTGGGACATTTCTGCGTTGTAATAAAAATTACTATATTACATAGTAAAATTTATGAAAACAGATATGTAGAAAAAAATTTTTTTATTTTTTGTACCCGAAATTTTTAAATTCATTTAATTTATTAAATTAAATTTTATTAATCAATTTTATATAAATAAATTACCTAAGAAAAAAACGGACCTGAAGTGGAGTCGAACCCGAGACCTCGAAACTGGAAAGCGTGAACGTTACCGACTGCGCCATTACGACATGTTACTTATACAATTTCGAATCATCTACATATGTTACACAACTATACTTTCAATTTGGTTGAAAATTTTGAGGTTAGAAATGAATTTACAGATCATCAACTCGACATTACTATTTGAAATAGTAAAATTTATTATATTCATAATAAAATTTATTATATGCATAATGAAATTTATTATATGCATAATAAAATTTATTATTTTTATAACATTAATTCCAACATAAGATATCAAATATTTTTACTCTGTCATAACAAATTTTACTATAGCATAATTTTTACTATGTAATATAGCAATTTTTCTAATAAGATATAGTTTCATTTCTTAAACGATTGTTGTCAACCTTATCAAATTTATAGTAATATTTGTTATAAATGTAATAAAAATCGTTATAATGCAGAAATGTCCCAGCTCTCCTATAAAATATAGTAATTTTTATTACTATCTATAACTAAAGTTATAATCTATTTTTCTCAGTGTGGAACAATTCTTGCTTATATCTCCCATTATTCATATACGCAATGTACATAATTAAAAGAGAATACTAATATTATGAAAGAATAGGTTTTCACGAATAATTTCATATTGTGCTTTTTTCACCTTATCAAAATTTTTGTTAAGAAAAGTGTACTTACAATTCTCATTTTTATTCATTATCGAAACTCTATTGTAATAGAATGAAAAAGTTGGCAGCGCCGTACTAATATATATAGATATACTTATCTGGTAGCCTTTATAACAGCTGACTTACTAACTTAAGGGTATGGTTTCACGCTACTTTACCGATCGAAAATTATAATTTTATAAAATTACAATTTTTGAAAAAACTATACATCGGAATGAGTTTTCCTTTGATAGATCACTTCATTTAATTTCAATGAAAAGCAGAAACTCTAAAAATTAGCGGAAAAAAGCGTTAATCGAAGATAATTAGAAAAACAAATTTCTCAGTTCGAAAAAATCAAATTTCTCAAAAACGGTGTTTCGTAGGGAAATTTCCTATTCAGGATCATTTTATCTTTGAAAAATGAAGGGCGGAAACTTGGTTTGATAAATCATATCGCAAAAAAGCAAAATTACATTTTTCTAAAAAGATGCGATCAGCTGTAAGAATACAATGGCCATGCAAGAAGCCATGTTTCATAGTTGGCATCAATGCTAATGTATAGTTTGGTACGCGCCAACTTCAAATTCGAATTTTAAATGTAAATTTAATTTGTTTTATATGTACAATTTCTACAAATGAACACTTTTTCAACATGAAACTGTTTTATTTTATTTAAAACATAAATATGTAAAAAATTTAATATTATAAGACAGAATAATATAGTTTACATCATTTGCGAACTCATTATTTTTTTTTTAATTTTCATTATAGCAAAATAAGTAATCTATTCGTTTCTTTGTTTGAAACAAAAATTTTTTTTGAATGACTTTATTGAATTAGCGAAACTTTGGCATATTCTAACCTTTTTAGAATGAAAATGTTTTTAAAAGCGAATAATAAGGATTACTTAATGTTATTGATAATTATGGTTTTTGAAAAATAAACAGTCATAAGTAATTTTATCAAGATAAGACTTTGAAAAAACGTGAGAAAAATCACTTAATTTTTTTAATCTTAGTGTAATGAGTATAAAATAAAATTCATAATATTATTTTTGAAAAATTTGTAGAAATCTATTTTTCAAATTCATTATTTTCATAATATTTATATTTTTATTTGGAATTTAAATTTTACATTCATGTTATATATAGATTTATCAATCAAACATAAATATAAAAAGAATAAAAAAGATTTTGAAATATATTTTTTTTGACAAAATTTTTTTAAAGATAAATGAACAAGACTCTCCGTAAAACACAAACTGCAAAAAAACTTTCTTTTATTTGACAAAGAATTCAATTTGGTAGAAATGAATGATTAGTTTTTGAATTTTGTAAATAAATTAAATCATAAATAAATGTACATGTTGAACCTTAAAACTTCAATTTTATTTATGCATTATAATACTTATCATTTTAACTAAATGTTATTTTTTCAAAAACTGTAAAAACTATGAAAAAATATAAATAATCGTAAATAAATGTGAATAATTGTAAAAAAATAAATAAATTTAAATAACTGTAAATAAATATAAACAACTGAATATTTATAGTTATTTACAGTTATTTACAGTTAGTAACACTTATTTACAATTATTTCCAGAAATTTTTTCCATACGGGCTTATCTTAATAAAATTATTTACAACTGTTTATTTTTATAGAACGATAATATAAAATAATATTTGATGAGATTATATTATATAATAAAATTATATTAGCAATAAAATTAAGTAATCCTTATCATTCGCTTTTCAAAACATATTTTCATTCTAAAAAGATTAGGATATGCCAAAGTTTCGCTAATTCAATAAAGTCATTCAAAAAAAATTTTTGTTTCAAACAAAGAAACGAATAGATTACTTATTTTGCTATAATGAAAATTAAAAAAAAAATAATGAGTTCGCAAATGATGTAAACTATATTGTTCTGTCTTATAATATTAAATTTTTTACATATTTATGTTTTAAATAAAATAAAACACTTTTATGTTGAAAAAGTGTTTATTTGTAGAAATTGTACATATAAAACAAATTCAATTTACATTTAAAATTCGAATTTGAAGTTGGCGCGTACCAAACTATAAATTAGCATTGATGCCAACTATGAAACATGGCTTCTTGCACGGCCATTGTATTCTTGCAGCTGATCGCATCTTTTTAGAAAAATGTAATTTTGCTTTTTTGCGATATGATTTATCAAACCAAGTTTCCGCCCTTCATTTTTCAAAGATAAAATGATCCTGAATAGGAAATTTCTCTACGAAACACCGTTTTTGAGAAATTTGATTTTTTCGAACTGAGAAATTTGTTTTTCTAATTATCTTCGATTAACGCTTTTTTCCGCTAATTTTTAGAGTTTCCGCTTTTCATCGAAATTAAATGAAGTGATCTATCAAAAGAAAACTCATTCCGATGTATAGTTTTTTCAAAAATTGTAATTTTATAAAATTATAATTTTCGATCGGTAAAGTAGCGTGAAACCATACCCTTAAGTTTTGAGGTTATAATGCGAAGGAAGACCGTGATGCGTTAATAATTTATATAAAAAGCAAATAAATAATTTATATAAAAACTAAAAAAGTTAACATCTAATAATATTTTATGGTTTTACATTTATTTTTTATGTAATTTATTTAGACTGTTTTTTTTCGAAGATTGTTAGCTCTACATCTTTTAATGCTTTTAACCAATGTCTCCCCTGTTCCCGCTACCCTCCCTTTGGCATCATAAAACATCCTTAATTCATATTTTATAATTGAATTTATAGATATAAATTCAAAATTCTTAATATAAAGAAGCAGCTCGACCTTTTATATCAATAACATGACAAATACCCGCGAAGAAACAAATATAGTTGCATCGTGCGTGGCAAATGCACGGTCGACAAAACAGGTCGCTCTTGGTTGCACCAAAAAAATTACATTTTGATTATTATTGAATTTATTAATTTTCTTTAATAGGATTAAATTCGTTAAACGTGAAATATGAATTAAAAATATCAGTAAAATTTGTTATTTATTTTAAAATATTAATTTCCAAAAATTTAATAATAAATTGTTTATAACTCTTTTTCTCTCCATTTTTTAGCAAAACACCGTCGAAATTTAGATTTAGGAGGTGAATATACACAAGAATAGCTTTCGTGTTTAAGGGAACATGAAAGTAGCAAAGGGATTTTTAGTAGACTAAAAAGATAATCTAGATATTTTCTACTTTAAATTTAAATAAATTTAATATTGTCAATTAAAACAGGCGACTTTTATAACGGTATATTAATGCGTTATGTCTTGTTTTATTACTCGCAAACATTAATATTTTATATACATCTTTGTGCATCTACATTGGTCGTTAATAAGTTTCAATTACTTTTTATTATGATTCAGTATCATGAACATTATTATTACCTTACAAATATTTTTTTATTTTTTCAACATAACATAACCTTAACAATGTTTATACATTATTGCAGTATATGTCCCGAGTATTAAAGGTGAGTATATGCTACTTTTCCAAGAGTACTATTCGGATGTTTTGTGTAACGATTTTTAATTAATTATAATTAATCAATTATGAAAAAATGTTTTTTTTATTGTAATCAATTGTTAGTTGTAATTTTTAATTATAATATTTACTTATTCTTATGAAATTTGCATTAGCTACAATGTTTTTTTATTAATTTTATATGACAACTAACCTTCAATGAGCAGCAAAGGGGGTTTCGACCTTATCTTTTTTCTTACGCAGTGCGGAAAGTTCGTTTTACAGTGCATATTTTCATTCAAAGTGCCCTATTACTGTTCGCTAAAGCTTTTTTCAAATGACATTATTTTAATGCAAAATTTTCACCACGATTTCGTAAATTGAAGAAATTTCTACAATTCTTTACAATTACATTTATTTGAACTACTCATTTGAATTTGCAAATAAATCCTAACATAGTCATTATAGATCTAAACTACTTGAGACACAATTTTAATTTTTCAAGCCGAATAACGCTTTATTATAGTATTGAAATATTTTTTATAATCTTACGAATATCAAACAAAATAATAAAATATTAATCACGCAACATAAATATTCTATTAAATTTATAATTGTATCGTTAATCCAAAATAGTATTCACTTCAAAGATTTTTCATTATTCAACTGTAATAATGGTTTATTACGGATATGGAAAATCAGTTTTACTTTTTTTGCAAGTCAATCTAATTTATATTATGTTTACTTAGTTGGGCGAGACATTCACTTATGAATGCAATCTACTTTACCGATTTTCGAAGCGAAATCGAACTTTCCACTACTTGCGAGAAATAAATAATATACGCTACACATGCAAAAATCAAGTTAGCATACACGCACGTTGCCGCTTGAAGGTAGCGATAAGAGCAATCATCACGCGCCCAGGAATCGCGTACTATTTACACTGCTTGTACAGTCATATGCTATTGCTTACACAATATTAATTTATTTTACTATTAATATTTTTTTTCGTAATTTTCTAAATATTTTTTTCATTATTTACAATTCCTTATGAATATATCAATATTTATTCACTATCTATTCACATAATCAATAGCTTTTATTCTTACCTCAACAATAATTAGCCACTTTATTAAATCGATAAGTTAGCCGAAAGAAATATATTCCCAACTTATAAAGCGGTCGGGAATTTGTTTCTTCGCTTCTGTCGGTTTCTAAATCAGCATATATACCACGGGTGCAACGGAAATGGTTTTCCCTCTTGTACATTTTGCGCTCTCGCTTCGCTCGGGCGAACAACTCGCACTATGGCCACAATTCCTTATCTCGTGGCCTTGGTGTACAATGCCTCTCTCTTTTGCAGAAGAAAAACAATTTTTTCTCGTTTTGGCGGAAAGAAAATGAATTTTTTCACGCTTTTCCAGGAGAAAAGTACTTTTTCCCACCAAATTTGAATCTTATTAAATTGAATATATAGTTTCATTTTTACAATAAAATATTTACTTTTGAAATTATCAAATTTCAATATAAATCATTATATTCTAAAATTTATAAGATTTTTTCAATTTTCATTATTTTGTAATTGTGCGTGCTTTTTTTTTTAATTAAGTGGTCACTGTTGAGGTATTAATAAAATATGCAATTCCACAGTAAAGTCTAATTTCTCCCTCGGGAATTAACTACCCTCGCTTCGCTTTGCTTGCTCGGGTCGCAAACTTCACCTCAGCAAAAATATGCGAGTTTATTCACTCGTCGCATTATATACTATTATTTTATTATTAAAATTATGATTAGACAACTGATATTTTAATTATCTCATCTATTTTCATTTCCATTACAAATTCTTTACATTAATGTTTATATTATTTTATAGCACTGTAGATCCTACATCCGTGTACTCCGAACATTTTATAGGCTGCTATTAAACTTTACAAAATCTCAATTTTTTATGCTGTTTTAAAAAGTATTTATATGGAAATGGTATATATCACTCCATCACTTATAATAATCTTTAAATATGTTATAATAGTTCCAATAATAAACGAAACATATTAACATTTATATATAACCCTATAAACATTAGGAAGGATTTACTTTTAAATAAAAGAAATATAAAAGAATATACTATTTCCAATGAAAGACCAAAAAAATATACCGATAATAGACCGACGAAAAAAAAATTTTATGCCTCTTTGAAATTTAGTCAAAATCATTAGAGAATTATCATTTTAATCTGTACTGAAATACATTTCTATATCTTAAAAATTGTACATAAGGAAATAAGTGAGTTGTTTGAACTTTATTTTCATCGCTTTTACATTTGCATTTTCTGCTTTTTAAATTAATCAGTCGTGAAGTGCGTTCATTTTGCGGGCTTATATTTTTCGTTTTTACTTATTTTCCTTTTGTACAATGCATGATTTTCGTTTATTATTTATTTCTATGCATTTTTTTATTTATGATAAACGTGCTATTAAATAATATTATATACATTTGGTCTGTTTTGTACTTTAATATAGCGAGATGTTTGCGTCCTAGCGAAGCAAATAGCTCTGCAAGAAATAGAATAATGGACCATTGTCAGTTCGAGTATTGTATTTTACTAATAACTCTTGTGCAAATATTACGAGATTTTATATAATATTCTATGATTCATTTTAAATGTCAACTTATCTTTAATTTATCAAAAGTTTTAACGAATTAAGTATTAATCAGTTTTGATATTTCTTATATTTTTTACATTTGTTAATAGTATATTATTAACCTAGGGAGAGAAGTTGACCATTAAATGCTCGCGTAAGATTTGCCCCCGAGCGCAGCGAGGGGGCAAATACGCGAGCAATTGATGGTCAACTTCTCTCCCGAGGTGAATATACGATTTTTTCTTATTCCCGGCGAAAAGTACGTCCAACTTACCCGTTGTGATAATTCGTTTTTGATGATAAATCATTAAAATAAAAATACCGCGATGAATCGCTTGCTGCTATTGACCGAGTATGCTCTATCCTTCTCTGCCCCTCTCCCACTGATGATAAATCATTAAAATAAACCATCAATATTCCACTCACATTTTATAATTTACACACTTTATAACACACTGCAATTTATAATTCACAAAATAAAACAAGTTAGATTTTAATAATAAAATATTTAAAATTACTATATAAGAAAAATAAAGAAAAAGATATACTGCTTGTTGTAACCGGCAAAGAAGACTAGACATAGCCCCCTCCATTCGCGGCTACCTTTATTGTACATATAAGAGAAAGAAAGAGAGAGGGAGAGAGTCAATTCTTAAAGCCGGCGGACAGAGAAGGATAGACGCAACCCTCTCTATTCTGTATGAAAAAGAAAGAGAGAGGGAGAGAGTCAATGTCTAACGCCGGCGGACAGAGAAGGATAGACGTAGCCCTCTCTATTCTTAACTGCTGTGAAAAACAGAGCGTCAACACGATTGCGCATTGCTAGTGCGCCGAGCCGCCGTAGATAATGCTTAACTTCTCTCTCAGAAAGTAGACGTCTTTCGACGTACTTTTCGCCAGGGGATAAGAAAAAAAAATTTAATCATACAACGAAAATCTTTGGAAAGTTTTCTTTTCATTTTTCATATAAATTCACGTAATATTTATACACAAGTACACTTTTTATTAATTATAATTATTTTTCAATATCATCATTATATAAATGTTCATTAATATATTAAATTTCATTAGTTTTTACCATCTTTATAAAATTTTGTTTATCAGTGGTAGAAAATTAAGAAAACAGTCCAGCATATCCAAGATAAATTTTTATGGCATTGTTAAATAATACGCTACATTATCTATAAAAATTATTTTAAAGTATTCGGTAATTAGTTAGCAAAGCAAACATGAACATATCAATTTTCTACCAATGTTAATAAATTATTATTTAAATTATATATTATCATATTTAAATAAATGTATGTATATATATTTTAATCAATTAAAAAATTTACATACCATGTCCTTCATTGTGTTAATATCAATCTTTAATATTATCACTTGTAATCATACCTTAACCTTTTTGACTTTATTGGCAATCTGGATGCTTTTTCTTCATGTGCATCGTCAAATACCGTTTATTTGAACATATTTGTGGGCACAAAAAGCACTGGATTTGGCATGTTTTCTCATGTCTATCGAATGTATATTATGCAACCATTTTTTTACATTTATTACACTCCATATGTTCTCCATGCACTTTACGTTTGTGCTGTAATATATCCGTTGCCCATTTATTACAAATACATTTTACCTTTTCTCTGATATTTAAGTGAGTATTTTTATGCCGTTCTAAATTAAATTTCTTTGAAAATTCTTTGGAGCACGTAGGACATTTATATAGAGTTTCGTGTCTACTACGTACATGCTCGTTTAATTTTTGTAATTTTACAAAAATTTCATTACAATCTTCATGGTTACACTTATACAATTTTTTTTTGCACGTTTTGAAGATAGTAACGACCGTTCTATCTTGCTCTACTTCTCCTTTTTTATTCTCTTCACAATTGCATGGAATTGGCTCATAACTACTATTCCACTGGCTACACCCATAATTTATTGCTTCAGCAATATTCCTTCCAACATTGATAACTAAATGATATGTTCCAGTGCGAATAAAGAACATATCTCAAGGGTGTTGTATCACTATGGAATATAGAATTTTCCAAATGTCTAATAAGACCGGTGTTAATAAATAGATTTTGTGCTTCAGCATTTGCTCACAAAATATTTTTTCAGGAAATTTTGCTTTTAAATATTCAACGAAATTTTTTTATAATTTAGCTTGATATCTATAATCTATTACAAGCCATATTTTCTGTCTTCCTGTCTTAAGCAAGTTAATACTACTTAATCATCCATCTTCTTCATGAAGAGCAGTAAAACTTCCTTTTTCTCCGATATAATGAAAGGAAGTATTAATTCCTGGCATTTCTGGATTTTTCCCATCTTCATTCATGCTTACGAGAGATTGTAAATTGCTTAGCGAATTTCCAATTTCTAGAGGCACAACTTCTATGTCCCGAATGCAGGCATGAAGAGTGTCAATATTTACAAATAAATTTTTAAAGGCTTCAACGCATAAACACCATTCTGTATCATCATTTACGGTTTCAATAAGCGAATCAGTTTCCATAATCTGCTTCAAAAGATTTCCGTTTTCTTCCAAATCAATTTCAACGTTTTCATTATAATACACATTATGTGTAAGTTCTCTAAGCCTTTCGCAATGCACACTTTGTTGAGACAAATTCTTATCACGTGCATATTCATTCAATTGATTCAATAAATTGGAAAAATCAACTTCCAAGGGTTCAATTACGTTCCGAAACTGCAACAAAAAATTTTAATTCTTTAACATTGTTTACAAATATTAATAACCCTTAATCCTTAATTAGTTACTATAGACAAAGTTCACGGATGACACTTTTTGACTTGAAGATGCTTAACTTAAAGATGTTCAATGGTATGTTACGGGAGGGCAGAAGAGCATTGGAGTATATTATGCTTTAACATAGAGAGGAATTGCTGTCAATTTACTATAATAAAACAATTTGTATCAACTACAATTTTTTTAACGACACTTCAGTATATAATATTTGACTGTAATTGCTTTTAAATAATTTTTCGAAGAAATACAATGTTTTTGAAATTTTTAAGCAATATTTAAAAATTTATTTAGAATCAATTATAGTTCTCTGATATGCTAAGTGATATTCGTCAATAGGTTTTGTATTTCCAATTGCTATTTTTACAAAACTATTTTTAGATTTATGTTGTCGTAGGCCGAATTCGGCTCAATATCTATAGAGTAAGCTAAATTTGTATAGACATGTCATATGTCTTGGATCGCCTCTCAACTATGTTCAAATGCTTCTGTACGTTAACAGTGACATATAGAAGCTTTCCATACGAACCCAGGGCCGTACGGATTGTGCAATTTTTTACCGGGATGACTCTGACACGATAATAATTAGTTTTCTTAATCAATAACATCTAATTAGCTTCGTTAAGATTTGTACACTGAGAACTAAAAAGTCTAGCTACTACACTGTAAAAAAAATAGCGGGAAATCACGTCGATGGTCGACGATTTCAATGCGACCATGCACCGTCAAGGTTATTTAACTTCGTTCAACGGCGACATTTTAACGTGCTTTGCGTGATTTCACGTAAACTGAACACAAAATTTTTAGGTTAAATCAGTTAGATGTCGCGCTTCAACGATGTTAAATAACATCGACGGTGCATGGTCGCATTGAAATCGTCGACCAACGACGTGATTTCTCGCTATTTTTTTTACAGTGTAGACTTATGAACACCGTAGTACGCGCGCCGTAAAAGGGATTAGTGGCTAGTCCCTCGGGCGCATTGAGAACGCACAAGAGCGCGATGGCAGCGCCCTTGACGAATGTAAAGGGAAGACTCGTGCCTATGTTTAGTGGTTGAACTCTTTTGGCTTGAAGGGCAGACTTTTCGGCTCACAGCGTCGACTTTTCATAAGGCTTGCTACTGGTCTTGAGTGGGGGGAAATAGCTGAGCGCATAACTTCTCAGTGTAGCTTCAGAGTTGCGAGTCGAAAATATATAAGTAAATATATATACACTATATTTTGAAATGTAGCACAGATGGTTATTATTTTTTTTTTTAAATATTACTTTTTTTCTTTATTTACTGCCCTTGTCTTGGATCAAAAAATAATTCCGACGTATAATAATATATTTTATGAAAAGAAAAATGGTCATATTTAATTGGATTTCAATTAATAAAATAATTTAAATTAATATAAAATTGATCAACTTACATTAAACATTATAAGAAAAACAAATTGGTACATTTTTTAATAGCAAGATATTAGATATGAGGTGATTCAATTTTGATCATGAATTTAGAGGTAAAGTTTATTTCAAATTTTTTAAAATAATCTTCTACTGACATAGCGATGCTATACTTTTGCAATTATTATCTTACTGGCAGCTGATCTCATTAAAACGGTCCCCTGTCCTCGCTGCTATGACTCACACTCACTCTGCCTGCAGAAGCATATCATAGAAAGAGAGAGACAGACAGAGAGAGAAAGAGACAGAATCCATTACTTCTATTCGAGCAGTTATGTTAGTCTTTCAATGTCCACTAGAGGGACTCGTTTATAATAACTAGTATGAAAATGAAAGTATTGTAAAAAAAATTACCTTTGGGGAAAGTTTGGTTAAAGTTTTTGTTTGGCAGAACATCTCCCGAACTTGGGCAATGAGACTATGCCAAACTTGATATTCTAAATCTTAATGTTTGGCAAAAGTTCGGGGAAAGTATAGTAAATGATTAGATGACGTTTAAAAAAGTGCGGAGAAAGTTTGGGAAAAAGTTAATAAAAGCTGGGTTTGTCAGGGCAAATTTGGTTAAAGTTTGGGAAAAGTTTGTAGGAATATATTGATCAATGTAAAATAAGTTTGGCAAAACTTATTTTGAATTTCATTAACAAGTTTCCATTTTACTTGTAATTTCCAAAATACTGGAACAAAATTTTGCACAACTTTGGTAGAAGTGTAGCAAAAATTTGGTAAACGTTTGGTTAACGTTTATTTATAGCATTTTGAAACTTTATTTGAAATTCCGAAACAGTTTAAAAAATTTTATTCTCTGATAAAAATTTTCTCGTAAAAATCACAAAGTATAATAGTGGCGTAATCAGAGGTTGCCATTATAGCAGTAAATTAGCATGTTCCATGGTATATTTTATTATATATTTTCAAATAATATTTAAAATAAAATATTTTTTTAATTAACCATGTTCTGAGCAGAATTTATAATCAACATATGTTAAAATGACACTTTACTGAAAATTTTCTTTAAAGAATTTTTAGATAAGAGTCATTTTAACTTACGTTGACCCAAAATCCTGCCTAGGATATGGTCGATTCTCTACCAGGATATTTTATATAATGACTTCACAGAAGAGTCAATTTCTTACCTGATTATTTTTTAATACAAAATGATAAAATATAATAATAATAATAATAAAAATAATATTACATTAATAAAGATATAATACAATATAATATTAGATTACTATTTTAATTAAATGATAAAGAAAAATTTTATGTTGCTCATAATACAACAATCGCTGTTTAAATTAAAAATTTATATCTATATATATATATATATATATATATATATATGATGATTTTCTCCTTCTTGTTCTTCTAGTTTGTGCTTTTCCCGTTCTGTATGTTCTTTCTTAACTCTTTTCTTTATCTTTTTTCCAGGATTTCTTGTATTCTTGAAGCTTTCTTTTTCGCTTTCCTTTAGCTCTTATTCTCTTTCCATGTTTTTCTTCTTGTTCTTGAAAAAATGATTAAATATCAATTTGTTATAATATTTGATTATAAAAACTTTTAAATAATTTTTTAATAGCAAATATTGCTTATTATGTTACAAGATGCGGATAACTTTATTCCTATCTTAGATAATTAGTTTTTCTCAAAATATTTTTCAAACCTTCTATGTTCAATTTTCCAACCTCTTGAATTTATACTAACTAGGAGAGTGTTACACCTCTGGATCACGGGTTTGCTGAAACTTTGGGATAAGTTTTCAGATGATAAAATATGAAAAAAGCTAAAGTTATAGTCACAAACACTCAATATTTCCCTAGTTAGAGGCAATTAAAGAAAATCACTAAAAAAAAGTTACTAGATTTTTAAACGCATATAGTTCTTTAGGATTGATAGCTAGAAGCTTGAAACTTTTGTAATGATTTTCTTTAATCGCCTGTAACTAGGGAAATATTGAGTGTTTGTGACTATAACTTTAGCTTTTACCATATTTTATCATCTGAAAACTTATCCCGAAGTTTGAGCAAAATCCGTGATCCGGAGGTGTGACACTCTCCTAGTAAGTTATTAATAATTTAGTTTATAATTATCAAATTTTAGGAGTGTAAAAGTAATTTTTGTTTGTTAGTTAATCATATTGAAAGTAAGTGGAAATTCGACGAAAGTGCGCAAACTGCCCCAACCTTTGAGCTTCTTCTGAAACTTTTGTCCTTCTATACAACGAAATTAATTTATTTTATTTATATAAATATGTATTTTTGTATCATTTTATTTCTGTAAAAATGTTTCATAATATAAACAAATTCACTATTTATATGAATAAAATAAATTCATTTAATTTGTTTTACAGAAGGACAAAACTTTCAGGACCAGATTAAAGTTTAATTCAGTTCACGCGCTTCTATCGAATATCCACTAATTTTCAATATAATTTACCAACAAAAAAAATTTACTTTTACACTCCTAAAATTTGACAATCATTAACCAAATAATTAATAACTTAGTATATATTCAAGAGGTTAGAAAATTGAACACAAAACGTTTAGAAAATGTTTAAAAAAAACTAATTATCTAAGACAAAAATAAAGTTATCCGCATTTTGTAAAATAAAAAGAAATATTCGCTTTAAGAGGAAAAATTCATTTTATTGCTTCATTTTCAAGAAAAGTTTAGCTGACTTAAATATTGAATTCTTTACCCCATTTTATAATTTAGTAAATTTTCAAATTTTCCTTGAAAACGAAGCCACAGAATTAATTTGGTCACTTTAAAAAAATTATTGCATTTTATCGATGGATAGATAATCTTCTATTTATATTTCTAGTGACTAGTTTATGCTAAAAACTACTTTTTCATTAGAAAAGAGTAGAGAAAATTAGCCTCTTAAAAAAAATTTTATGAATCGATAAACATTAAAAATTTTCTAGACTTACATATATCTAACTAGCAGAATAGGCTTCTTAAAATTACAGTGCAATAGCTCCATCCATATTATGTCATCCAGATTACCTGAAAAGTAAATAAATTGACACAAAGTAATTATTCTTATATTATTTTCGAACGTAATAAAAATTTTTTACAATTTTAATAGTGTCTCAAAGAGATGTCATTACATACTTATAAATAAATTAATGAATTTAAAACTATTATTTTTTTTTTAATTTAAAACTTTCACTCACATAAATAAATATTTATATTTATCGTTATACTTTATGGTTATAATTAATACATCAATAAAAAAAAGATCAAGAATTGAGGGTTATAATGGTTCTATTTTACTTTTTAAATAAACTTTTTTACTTATCTGAAGGAATGTTGTTGACCTTCGTCTTTGCTCTTTTCATCGCAGATAAAATTTTGTCACTTGAAAAACTCAAAATTAACTTTGCCCTTTTATAGATAAAAATTACTTGAGTCTTTATAATATTTCTTTGAATTGTTTGTTTATTAACGTCGTCAATGAACAGCTGTTATTGACGTCATAGATAAACGCATAATTTCAAGTTATTTCAATATTATGAAAAATTGAGTTGTTTTTATTTTTAATCAGAAAAGGTTAATTTTAAGTTACTTTATTAACAAGATTTTATCTGCACTTAAAAAAGTAAAGACGAAGATCATCAACATTCGATCAGATAAGTAAAAAAGTTCACTTAAATTTAAAATAGATTTGAAATAGAAAAATAAAAACTTTTTATTCTTTATTTTTTTAAATATATAACCTTAAATTATAATAATAAATATGAACATTTATTTATAGAAGTAAAAACTTTGAGTTAAAAAAGAAAAATAACATTTTAAATTAATTATTTCATCCGTATATAATCTTAAAATGTTATTTATTGCATCTCTTTAAGATGCTATTAGAATTGTAAAAAATTTTTATTACGTCCGAAAATAATATAAGAATAATTACTTTGTGTCAATTTATTTACTTTTCAGATAATCTGGATGACAAAATATGGATGGAGCTATTGCACTGTAATTTTAAGAAGCCTATTCTGCTAGTTAGATATATGTAAGTCTAGAAAATTTTTAATGTTTATCGATTCATATAGTATATTTATCTACGAGGGCAGAAATTAGATCTTTCTGCCGTGCGTAGAATTGTCTCTCGAGGCGAAGCCGAGAGAGACAAACGCACGGCAGGTTGATCTAATTTATGTCTGAGTGGATAATACTACTTTTCTTCATAGCTAGCCGAAAATTCGCCACGCTAATTAATAATAAATCTAAAAAAATGTTATGCGTGTGGATATACCAGCTGACGACAGCGCGCGGCCATAAATTTTCTTTCTGATTTGCTCACGCGCCATCTGCGGGCCAGCTCTGAACAAAATTCAAAGGCGTGCGTCGCACCTCGATTTAAATACACTTTAAAAATCACGAATGATAAATCTAAGGGTTTACCGAAAATACAAATGATAAATCTAAATGTATATTAATGATAAATCTAAAAACAAATACAAATAATAAATCTAAAGAAATATTAATGATGAATCTAAAAATAAATACAAATGATACATCTAAAAACTAATACGGATTATGAACCTAAAAATTAATACGAATAATGATTCTAAAAATAAATACGAATTATGAATCTAAAAATAAATACAAATGATAAATCTTAAAAAAAATTAAAATGATAAATATAAAAATTTATCAAAAAATATGAATAATAAATTTAAAAAATTAAACACTAAAAAATGCAAAATGACACATTATACGCAAAAAATGTAACCTATGAATCGCTATTAAACGAATGATAAACCTAAATATTCATCAAAAATATGAATTATAAATATAAATTATTAAATGCAACTAAGAACAATTGCGAATGATAAATCTAAAAAAATACGAATTATGAATTAAAAAGCAATTGTAAATGATAAATAAAAAAAATACGAATTATGAATCAAAAAACAAATACAAATGATAAATCTAAAAAAAATAAAAATGCTGCATATAAAAATTTATTAAAAAATGTAAATAATAAATCGAAAAATTAACACTATTTAAACATCGTTGTCAATATTTTATACGTAATGTATTTCATAACGATGTATTACGTATAAAAATTAACACACACACACATATAACACAGCATCAACATAAAAAACCGACAAGAAAAGTATTAAAAAGATTCATGTGATTTTTAAATGTAAATACATTGTGTGTATTTACATTTTAGAATTCATGTTTAAGAACTTCGAGTAAGGTTATAACCAGTGATGGATTTCGAAGATGCTTATATGATATCCAACAGCCAACTTCAGAGTATATACTACAGAATAATATATTCTGCTTATACTCTAATTCTACGGTATACTCTGAAGTTGGCTAAAGGATATCCTAATATATAGATATACATAAATGTATAAAGCATCCTCGAAATCCATCACTGGTTATAACAGCAACAACTGTTGCTATTGGCCTAGACGGCGCCAGCGTCTGGCGGCCATTGAAAGTTTTCTGCATTGGGTCGTCAGTGCTGCGTTAGTTACGATAGATGACGTCTCACCCAGCAGAAATTCTGAGTTTCTCTACCTGTTGATCTAGCAGAAACACGAATTTTCGGCTAAGATATGAAGAAAAATTTTTTTTAAGAGGCTAATTTTCTCTACTCTTTTCTAATGAAAAAGTAGTTTTTAGCATAAACTAGTCACTGTAAATAAAAATAAAGGATTATCCACCCATCGATAAAATGCAATAATTTTTTTTAAAGAGACCAAATTAATTCTATGGTTTCGTTTTCAAGAAAAATTTGACAAATTTACAAAATTAGAAAATAGGGTAAAGGATTCAATGTTTAAGTCAGCTAAACTTTTCTTGAAAATGAAGCAATAAAATGAATTTTTCCTCTTAGAAGCAAATATTTCTTTTTATGTTACAAGATGCAGATAACTTTATTTCTGTCTTAGACGATTATTTTTTTTAAAACATTTTCCAAACGTTTTGTGTTCAATTTTCTAACCTCTTAAATATATACTAAGTTATTAATTATTTGGTTTATGATTGTCAAATTTTAGGAGTGTAAAAGTAATTTTTTTGTTGGTAAATTATATTGAAAACTAGTGGATATTCGATAGAAGACTTTAATCTGGTCCTGAAAGTTTTGTTCTTCTGTAAAACAAATTAAATGAATTTATTTTATTCATATAAATAGTGAATTTGTTTATATTGTGAAACATTTTTACAGAAATAAAATGATACAAAAATACATATTTATATAAATAAAATAAATTAATTTCGTTGTATATTAAATAAAAAAAAAAAAAAAAATTTCGTTGTATAGAAGGACAAAAGTTTCAGAAGAAGCTCAAAGGTTGGGACAGTTTGCGCATTTTCGTCGAATTTCCACTTACTTTCAATATGATTAACCAACAAACAAAAATTACTTTTACACATAAAATTTGACAATTATAAACCAAATTATCAATAACTTAGTATAAATTCAAGAGATTGGAAAATTGAACATAGAAGGTTTGAAAAATGTTTTGAAAAAAACTAATTATCTAAGATAGGAATAAAGTTATCCGCATCTTGTAACATAATAAGCAATATTTGCTATTAAAAAATTATTTTTACGTATACTCGACGGAAATATATTCGCATATTCTTTGGTAATCTTTTTCTTTAATTTAAAAATTCACCAATTAAAATAAGCGATATTACGAAATTATCCATTAGAGTCTCTTGATTTTAGAATCATAGAAAAAGAACACCAGAAGAATATTTTTAATTCCGTCGAGGGTTACCTAAAATAACTTATAAAATTTTAAATGTTGGAAAATCGATAAATGCTTAAAAAATTTTCACTCGAATTTTTCCACTTTTTTTTAAGATTGAGAGATATTATTGTATAATTTTTTAGCAATTAAATAATTTTTCAATCCTCAATCTTATTTGAAAGAAAGTGTTAAAATTCAACAAAAGTTTCTTTCTATCTATTTTATTTAAATTGTTGAAAAAAAGTTATTTTACTAAACTTTATTATTCATTTTAAAAAATTTAAAAAGTTTTTATAATCAAATATTATAAAAAATTAATATTTAATCATTTTTTCAAGAACAAGAAGAAAAACATGGAAAGAGAATAAAAGCTAAAGGAAAACGAAAAAGAAAGCTCCAAGTATACAAGAAATCTTGGATAAAAGATAAAGAAAAGAGTTAAGAAACAACATTCAGATCGGGAAAAATACAAAGTAGAAGAACAAGAAGGAGAAAATCATCATCATCATTATCATATGTATATACATTTTTAATTTAAACAGCGATTGTTGTATTATTAGCAGCATACATTTTTTTAAAAATTATTTAATTAAAATAATAATCTAATATGGTATATTGTATTATATTTTTATTATTGTATTATTATTGTTATTATTATTATTATTATTATCATTATTATTATCATTATCATTATTATATCATTTAGTATTAAAAAATAATCAGGTAGGAAATTGACTCTTCTGTGAAGTCATTGTAAAAAATATCCTGGTAGAAAATCGACCATATTCTAAGCCGGATTTTTGGTCAACCTAAGTTAAAATGACTCTTATCTAGAAATTCTTTAAAGAAAATTTTCAGTAAAGTGTTATTTTAACTTATGTTGATCATAAGTTCTGCTCAGAACATGGTTAATCAAAAAAATATTTCATTTTTAATATTATTTGAAAATATATAAAAAAATATAATTTTCAATATGTCCATACACAAATTCATATACAAAGAAATATTTTCTTGTAAAAATTACAAGATATAATGGTAGTGTAGTCATATACTGCCATTACAGCAAAAAAATTACCATGTTACGTAGTAAAATTTACTAGAAATATAATAAAAATTCCCATTTTTCTTCTGAATTTTACCATGGAACAAGCTAATTTACTGCTATAATGGCAACCTCTGATTACGCCACTATTATACTTTGTGATTTTTACGAGAAAATTTTTATCAGAGAATAAAATTTTTTAAACTGTTTCGGAATTTCAAATAAAGTTTCAAAATGCTATAAATAAACGTTAACCAAACGTTTACCAAATTTTTGCTAGACTTCTACCAAAGTTGTGCAAAATTTTTTTCCAGTATTTTGGAAATTACAAGTAAAATGGAAACTTGTTAATGAAATTCAAAATAAGTTTTGCCAAACTTATTTTACATTGATCAATATATTCCTACAAACTTTTCCCAAACTTTAACCAAATTTGACCTGACAAACCCAGCTTTTATTAACTTTTTCCCAAACTTTCTCCGCACTTTTTTAAATGTCATCTAATCATTTACTATACTTTCCCCGAACTTTTGCCAAACATTAAGATTTAGAATATCAAGTTTGGCATAGTCTCATTGCCCAAGTTCGGGAGATGTTCTGCCAAACAAAAACTTTAACCAAACTTTCCCCAAAGGTAATTTTTTATACCAAGTTACTAAACTGGGAAGTACCTGATTATAATTTTAAGCTGTTTTATTAGATTTTTATTCTTCGTATCTAATGTTATTTTAAACTTTAAAACATTTTTATAGATAAATTTTGGAAAAATGAAAATATTTTTACTTTACTTACTATAAGAACCGAATAGGGTTGATATTTGGCTGGTGCCTTTTTTATTATATCTACTGATGTAGCAATAGTTTCTCCTCTAATTTCTACCGTTACGTCATCTACATCAGGCCCTCTGACGTTTTTTGCGTCGATGACTGCAGGTAAATTAAAGATAAAAAAAAATTATATTTCATATTAATTAAAAATTTATAAATAACATCAAATCGCCGATTGAATCAAAGATAATCAGTTCCATCAGTCATTCAATAAATTGCCTCGCCTCCGGCTCGGGTGACAATTTGCATGCGATTTAACACATTTTCGTGTTTACTAGGTGCAAATATTGCATAGTATTTAAGTTTAACGCCTTTTCGGTTTTACAAAATACGTTTCTTAAGAAAGGTTAAACAATTCTAACAGTCTCACACTAAATTTTAACTCAAAATATAGTTTTTTAGTACATAGTAAAAACACGTACGTGAATGAATTATTACTACTTTTACACAGACAAGTATATTTACTAAAATCACGTAAACGTATACTTAAAAATTCTAAAACGTATATTAATTTCATCATAATAAATTTTTATTAAAACCGTGTTAATATTTGTTTGCAATAATTTTATATTAACTTCAATTAAATAAATATTAATTTAAATAGAATACATTTTCGCTTACAACGGTTGAAGTAAATATTATATTTCACAAAATGCTTCTACAGTGCATACACATTTTTTATATATTGTAAATCGTATTGGCAACAAAATATTTACGGTGATTTAACTAGGAAATAAGCAAGTTACGTTAAATTCAATTTAATACATTTTTTAATATTTATTAATCTGTTAAAAATATTTATTTTATTTTATTATATTCTTTGATGTTTTATCAAAATTTATTAAACAAACAGAACATCTCATCGGGTGAGAGGAAAAAGGTTCCAACTCAGACAAGCGTTGTAAAAAGTACCAATTCGATTTTGGCCACTAAAAAGTACTAACTCAACTTAGCGCACTAAAAAGTTCTATCTCGGTTTCGCCCATGTAAATTTAAATGGGCGAAGTCGAGATGGAACTTTTTGGTGCACTAAGTTGAGTTAGTACTTTTTAGTGGCCAAAATCGAATTGGTACTTTTTACAGCGCTTGTCTGAGTCGGAACCTTTTTCCTATCAACCAACGATCTATTTTTATTGTATTTATTTTACATTAAAATATAATGAATAATCAATGCAATTCTGTGAGCAAACATTTTACTAATGAATGTTCATCCACATATTTATTAAATTGAAATAAACAAATAACAATTTCAATTATGATTTAAAGGTATTCAGTCACTGGGGCTCAAACAATTAATATTTTTAATGTTGAATGAACACAGATTGATTTTCAATATTATTCTTGCAAAATGTTATAAAACCTATTTTTATGAATTATATATTAGTAATGGCGTTAAATTATGTAGTTTAAAAGCAGCTTTTTAGTAAAGCAAAGATTATTGAAAACATATCAACAATAATTATTTGTCAAAATACTGGTTGAATCACTCTACATCTCGCTCTACATATTATTACGATTTGCTACCATTTATAACGAATGCATTGCAAATTCATGTGCGTTAATTCACACACTGATAGTGAGTACTTTTACACGTTTTAGTGTGTAAATTCTATTATGTGTGTAAAAAAACACACTTACTTGCGTAAAAGTATCAGTATACACATTTTATGTGTAATTTTACACACATGATCAGTTTAGTGTGAAAATTTACATACATGAATGCGTAAATCTACACATCTATGTGTTTAAAATTTATATTTATACATTAATACATTTACTGTGATTCATTTTTATTTTACATTAGTAAAGTAGATAAATTTTCAGGTAATTACAGTACAACATTAATATTAAATTGTATTAGAACTACAATATTCTTTATTTCAAATTTTATATAGTCTTTTATTTTAATTGCCTTAAGTAATTGATGATAATATTTTATTATTTAATAAGAAGTTTAATTAAAATTTTTCATATGAGAAAAAATAATTTTATTGAATCAAATGCATTAAATTAATAATATAAAATTCAGTAATCAATATTAACCTTATCAAAAAAATTATTTAATAATATATACGTTTATTTTTTTGTAAAAAAATAATTGTTTATTTGATGAAAAATTAAATTTTTAATAAATAAGGAATTAGATATTCTTTTGATAAAAAATTATTTTAATCATACAAGAAAAATTATTCTATTGATCTTTATTTTTTTTTTAATTAGTTAAATTATTAAAAATTATTCTATTGATCTTTATTTTTATTAATAACTCATGATTATTATTATTTATTTCTTTTAAATTTAAAAGTGTTAAAAAATAATGAAATTTTTATATTTATAAACTATAAATATAAGAAATTATCATGATTTACAACAAGCGTTCCGTAGCGTAATAGGTAGCGTCGATGCCTCGCATCCCGTAGGTCGTGAGTTCGCGCCCGAGTCAGATCGAAAATTTTTTAAGCGTTTTTATAGGTGATATAATTTTAATAGGTTAATTCTCAAAGTAATTGCACATTAAAATTAAAAAATTCTAACACAAAAAATTGAAACGCCCATAAAAATAATTTTTAATATTTAATGTATTTCAATTTATTACATGTTTTATACGTTTGAATTTACGCGTTTACGTGTGTTAAATTAAACATCTAAAATGAGTTATGTATTTAACACACAAAAAAGTGTGTAATAATGGCGACAGCCGAATCACACACGTAATTGTGTTAAAATAACACACTTAAATTTGCAGTGTGCCTATTACAAATATTGTAATTGATTTTGACGTTCAATGTCGCACGTATATTTATACATATATGTGTGCGTGGGTGTTACATTCCACGCTAACATACACGCTCAAAATATTACAAATTCTAGGAATGTATTGCATTTCTTAATAAAACATATAAATGATTTTGAAGATATATACATTTAAGGACTCAAAACTCCAGACTTGTGGAATATTTAGTACTTTGTGATTTGTTTTCCATAGCTACATTTGTCTTTTATAATTAAAATGTTTAAATAACAAAAAGTTTAAAAATTTATATGTGCGTTTTTCATTACATGTCTAAAATGTGATTCTCATTACGTGAAAACAAAATTAAATTTGATGCAATTTTTTTTTGTATGCAGAGTACAATATACCCTTATGAAAAAGATCTGTAGATAAAATTGTAGATAAATCTGCAGGGAAATCTGCAGAAAATCTGCAGAATATCTGTAGAATATCTACAGAAAGCATACGGAAAAATATGAGGTATCAGTACAGGAAAATCTGCAAAATATATACAGAAAGCCTACGAGAAATTTTGAGGCATCGTTGCAGGATTTTCTGTAGAAAAAATGATGGAGAAATCTACAGGTTTAACACAGGTAAATTTGTAGAAAAATCTGCAAAGTCCCTGCAGAGTTACTTATAGGAAAAACTGTGAAAAAGTTTACAGAGATCCGATAGATCGTCTATAGAATAATATACAGGAACTGTACAGGTATACCCTTACAAATTTTCACAGGGTTTTCGCCTACAGAATTATCTATAGAATTATCTACAGAATTATCTATAGAATTATCTACAGAATTATCTATAGAATTATCTACAGAATTATCTATAGAATTATCTACAGAATTATCTATAGAATTATCTACAGAATTATCTATAGAATTATCTACAGAATTATCTATAGAATTATCTACAGAATTATCTATAGAATTATCTACAAATAGAATTATCTACAGAATTATCTATAGAATTATCTACAGAATTATCTATAGAATTATCTACAGAATTATCTATAGAATTATCTACAGAATTATCTATAGAATTATCTACAGAATTATCTATAGAATTATCTACAGAATTATCTATAGAATTATCTACAGAATCATCTATAGAATTATCTACAGAATCATCTACGAAATTTTCGACGAAATTTTCTTCAGAATTTTGTGTAAGCAGGATTTCTTATAGGATCCCGTAAAACGTATAAGGAAAATTTTGTGCTGTAGAACTCTTTGCAGAAAATTTATAATAAATCTAATGATTTATTACAGGATTTTCTGTGGAGAGTATAATAGGAAAATCTTCAGGTTGGCTGTAGATAAATCTTCAAGATTATCTGCAGAAATAAATATAGAAAATTTGTCGGTATAAATATTATTAAGGTAAAAAAATTTTCTTATTTTTAAGTATATAAAATTATTTTTGATACTTAATTTATAAGTTTTCGAGTGAACAACTCGAAAATTATTTCCCTATTACAGGAAAAAACCAAAAACGACGTAACCCTCGTAGTATGAGCTCTCCAAAGAATGAAGAGCTTCTGCAATTTCTCACAGAGTCTTCTGGCCTTATATATCTGCGGCTGTGAACTATGTACAAGCGATCAACAAATTTAAGGAAACGCCACCTAGCGACTTAAAATCAAACTGATGTAATCGATTATGTTAATTTGATTTTAAGTCGCTAGGTGGCGTTTCCTTAAATTTGTTGATCGCTTGTACAAAGTTCACAGCCGTAGATATACACTGAAAAATAAGTGGGAAAGAAGCACTACCATCGGTAACGAAACTATACTCTTTTCGTTTCGTGCGCACAGAGTGCCACTGCGGGAAAACAGTGGTGCCACTGTGGGACGAGAGGAGTACTTCGCATGACGCCAAACGAAATCCCACGTGAGTGGGAATACACATGCACAACAAAAAGAGCTGTTAGCTTCGACAGTGGGGCGTCACGTTCCCCACGAGAGAAAGCATTAGCATTCTTACGGTTTCGTGGAGCAGAAGTACTTCGAGGGACTCGAGGACTACCACTTATTTTTCAGTGTATAAGACCAGAAGACTCTGAGAAATTGCAGAAGCTCTTCATTCTTTGGAGAGCTCATACTATGAGGGTTACCTCGTTTTTGGTTTTTTCCTGTAATAGGGAAATAATTTTTGAGTTGTTCACTCGAAAACTTTTTAAATTAATTATAAAAACGCTGCCAAGTGCTTTGGCGGAATGCTTTCTCATAGAGCTCTTTGAGTTTCATTAATTTTTTTATATTTATTCAAATGTGATTTTAATATATAACTAGTGGGCATATATTTGCACTTGACTTATGTAATTCTTATCTAATTCTAGGGTAAAGTGCTGCTGCAACATTCTTACGGAAGGCTGCTTCGATTCTGCTACAAGTTTGCGTGTTTATTCTCGTCATATAATTGCACTTAACTTATGTCTTTCTTATATAATTCTGTAGTGAATTGCTGCTGTAATATTCTTACGGAAGACTGCTTCGATTTTGCTGCAAGTTTGCGCATTTATTCTTATCTTTGAATCGCACGTTTCGATTGGCAATCTGTTACAAATCTGTCGCACATTTCAGTCGCAAAAAAATTATTAATAATTCAACTTAATTCGTTTATTTTCCAAAAGATGGCAACCTTTTTCACTTCTTCTATTACATTTGCACATTTGAATGAGCGTTATTTTCACTTGTTCAACATCGTAGTTATTAATATCTGTAATTTTTTCTTCTTCAGCAATATCACTATGAATTATTATTTTATCAAGGTAATTCTTCAAACTTACAGTTCATGTTTATAGCAACTTCACAACAAATTACTTTCAACATTAAAAGAGATTTTTTAACAAAATTTTAAATAGGTAAATGCCAATAAATGAGCATATTGGCATGATGCTGGTACTGTTTCTGTATCACTAAAATTATAATTCAATAAGGTTAATTCGAATGTTAACCACTACATTTTATCCAATGAAATACAGGTATTATCATCGATAACATTATATCCTATAAATATTACAAAACCTTTTCTGACTTATTAAAATAAAATTAAAAAATTCATTTTTTAATATATAGTTACGTTTTCACGTTAATGATTTATTATCTTGTGGATATCTTTTTATCACGACTAAGCTTAGTAAATCCAAGTTTTCAATTTTAGTGACGGTAATTAAATTAACAAGATGATAATTAAAATAAACTGATAGATTTATTATTACGTTAATCGCGAGAGAGAGAAATGTATTATAGATATATTTGAGTGAGCGTTTTTTTTACTTGTTCAACTTCGTAATTATTAATATCTGTAATTTTTTCTTCTTCTTCTTCTAATTTTCTTCTTCCTCTCCATATATTTTTTCCATATATTAAACAATTTAATTTATAATATTTAATAATGATTATATTTAAATACTTTATTGAATGTAATAATACAAGTCAACATCTAAATCAGTAGTACTATTATAAATTTTCAAGAGTAACTCAGAAATCAAAAGAAGTGATCAAAAAGCTACGCTAATAAAATTATTTTTTTTTAACTTGGTTTATAAAGACAGTAGTAAATAACTTGTATACAAATTTTAGAGCAATTCTATCGAGTACTTTACGTAAAATGGAAAAAAACTGAAATTTGAAAATTTTTAAGAAAATTTTTAAAATTTTCTAAAATGAAAACTACGCCTAAAAAGATCGGTTTATAAAAGTTATCCTTCTTTTGACAGATGCAAATTATTCCCATGGAAATCTCAAAGCAAATTCATCAATTAACTTACATAAAATACAAAAAAAAAATTAAAAATCGAAAATTTTTTCAAATTCTTAAAATGGCTCTATAAAAAAAATACACTATGAATACAAATTTTCAATAACTTCCCGCCTAGTTATACAAAAACATAGATGGTATACAAAATTTGAAGCAAATCCATCGAGTAATTTTCGAGATCTAACTGGTTAAATAAATAACATTTTCTTTTCAAAATTTCTTTTTTAAAATTTTTAAAATGCTCTAAAATTAAAACTACGCTATGAAAATCAATTTTTGAAAATTTCTATTCTTTTGGCAGTCGCAAATAATTTCCCTGCAATTTTAAGAACAAATCTATCGAGTACTTTACGTAGAAAAAAAAAATAAGAAAAGAAGAATCGAAATTTTTTTTTAAATCTTAAAAATTCTCTAAAATTGTAACCTCACTAAGAAAATTAGTTTTCAAAAGCTTATTTTATTCAGACAATAGCGAATTAATTGTATAAAAATTTTAGAGAAAATTTATAGTATGGTTAACGCAAAAAAGAAAATAAATGAAAAATAAAAATTTTTTTGAAAATTTTGAAAGTGCTCTAAAATTAAAACTGCGCTGAGAAAATTAGTTTTCCAAAGCTTGTTTTCTTCAGACAGTAGCGAATTAATTGCATACAAATTTTGGAGCAAATCTATCAAATGGTTTTCGTAAAATAGAAAAAAATTAAAAATAAAAATTTTTAAAAAAATTTTAAAAATGCTCTAATATTAAAACTAAGCTAAGAAAATCAGATTTTAGAAATTTATTTTATCCAGGCAATCACAAATAAATTCCATGCAAATTTTGAAGCAAATTCATCGAGTAGTAAACAAAAAAAAACCAAAAAACGAAAAATTGAATTTTTTTTTTTTGTTTTAAAAAACTTTAAAATGAAAACTACGCTAGAAGAACCAATTATCAATAGCTGCCCAGCAAGTTAGTCACAAAACTAAATTCCATGCAAAATTAGAAGCAAATCCATCGGGTAGTTCTCGAGATACAGTTTACTAACTGAATTCACACACACACACACACACACACACACACACACACACACACACACACACACACACACACACACACACACACACACACACACACACACACACACTCACTCACACACACACACACACACACACACACACACACACACACACACACACACACATACACACACATACAGACATTTTCTGGAAACCACTTTTTTCGACTCACCGAGTTCAAATATGTACAAATTATTGAAAAAATAGAACAAAATTTTTTTTATCGATACAATGCTTTCTCTATGAGAAAGCAAAACGATTATACGTGTGAAAATTTTTGAAAGTGTGAAAAAATGTGAATAACTGTGAATAAATGTGAAAAATTACAAATATTTATAAATAACTATAAATAACAGTAAATTATTATTATTTACAGTTAATCATTATTATTATCTATTCGTAATAATTATTAACTGTTATCAACTGTTATTTACTGTTATTAATGTCTCAATTGCGGTAGTTTATTACAGTTATTAACAGTTATTCACATTTTTTCACATTGTTACACAGTCATTAATAGTTATTCACAGAAATTATTTCCATATTGGTATTTTAAGAAAAATATAAAAAAAAGCTCATAATGAAAGTGTGAATAATTCAGTCTAGAAATGTCTTTAATAAATTAACAGGGACTAAAATAAAAGTAGAAAAATTTTCTTAAAATAATTTATCTTAAAATAAGACTAGAAATGCCTATAATTTCAGTTTTTCGAAGCGTTAGACCGTACTGCTCTGGCTTTACTCATATTTTTGTACCTAAAAACATATCCCAAAGTTTCATGAAGATCTGTGACCCGAAGCTCATAGCCTCTCCTGGTTAGTGATCACTTAGGATTCGCAGTCTACCTTAGTGTTACCCTAAGATGCTTAGTAATTTCCTATGATCCACAATATACACTATGGTTACTCTAGGATACTTAGTTATCGCTTAGTATCTGCAGTTTTCCTTAGAGTTTACCAAGAGCACTAAGATACTTGGGTTTTTTTTTTTTTAAATTGCAGATGACATTCTTCTCTTATTTTTCTTCTATTTTAATTATTCTTTTAGCTTTTTGCCTTAGACCATGTCCAGGTATATCATAGTTTTCATTTTTGCCTAGTGGGACTTTTTAAAATAGTTCAATTTTGTCTAGACGAACTTTTCAATTGATTTTTCGTGATATACTACCCGTAAAAAAATTCGAAAATTATTTTCTGAAATTTTCCCGGGGAATCGAATCCCGGTCCACTAGGGCACGAGCCAAGAGCTTAAGCCCCTGAACTACCGTCGCTCCTATCTTACTCTTCTATTATAATATGACAGTGTGAATTCGTTAGCGCATCATTCAAACGCTCGGTCTTTCCTCGCACGCATGCACAACATTCACACTTTTAATGCATTATTGCATAAAACCTTAAGATACTGGTGTATTAAAAAAAAAATTTCAATTTACTCTTGTATCCACGCTACTGTGAAAGCACTATTAGATTTTGTACAGCAAATCTAAAATTCTGAAGAACTAATGAATGAATTCATTTAAAAATTAAACTGAATAATCTTCATGGTAAATACCACAAGTTGATGCAATTCTTTTCTTAAAATTTTGCAAAAAAATTAAAAGATAGTCGATATTTATGAGTACAGGTGTAGTAGGGGAGACTGGTCTAGTTGTCAATTTTTTAAAATTTGAATTTTTTGTGCAGAAACTATAAAATCTATAAAAAAATAAAAGGGTGGGGTTCGATTTTTCGAAAGACCGTTATTTTTTTGGGCTTAACGTAGAATCTTAAAATTTAGAATGATGCTTTTCATAATATTCATTTAAATTGTATAGAAATTCCGTTTTCAATTCATGGCTGCAATCGAAATGCATTTATTCGAATAAATTGTAATTGATATTTAGAATTGTAACAGGTATATAGAGTACTATATAATTATAAAATATTCCGAAATTTCTAATAAAATCTTTTGACAAGTATTAAAAGAATATAGAAGAATATACTTTTGATAACTCTATTAGAAATTTTGAAATATCTCATCATAATATGGTGTTCTTTATACTTGTTACAATTCTAAATGTCAATTACAATTTATTCGAATAAATGCATTTCGATTGAAGCCATGAATTGAGAACGGAATTTCTATACAATTTAAATGAATATTATGAAAAGCATCATTCTAAATTTTAAGATTCTACGTTAAGCCCAAAAAAATATCAATCTTTCAAAAAATCGAACCCCACCCAAATAAAAGGCACTTTTACAAGTACTCCGCTATAGCAACATTTGAGAATTATTTGAGAATCGAAAATCTAATAACAACTGGGCAAAATCTTTGGGTAAACTGTCTGAGGGGTAGGGGTAATTTTTTTTTTTTTTTTTTTTAAGTTAATTATATAGAGGATATTGTTTCCTTTTTCATATGATGATACCAGGTATATTCTAGCTCGGTTCCCGTTTAACACATTACATGAGGCTAGCCCATCTGACACACCATACCGAAATCTTTGACTCCCGATCAATGGTCAGTCATTTTTGTGACCAACAATCAACTAATACCCAATGAGATCGGATTTTTTTTAAGAGTCGCGCGATATTATTAGCACGTACACTAATTTTTCTTTTGAAAAAAAAGTCAGAGGTACCTGGCCAGGATTCGAACCCGTGCCCACCGCGTTGAAGGCAAGAGCTCTATCCGTTACGCCATCGCGCTCTCTTAGAGGTAGGGGTAAGTTGACAAATAAACTATTAATCAAAAAAGTATTAATTTTGACGCTAAAAAATAAGTATATATTAATTTCGACAAAATTTATTATTTTTATCATAATTGTACATTGTTTATTGTAAATATACAAATCTTGATTTGATACATATAAAAAATAGTAACAAAAATTAGAATAATTGAACATTTTACTAAATGTATGAAATCATCATAATGTACATAACAATTTATAGTACCATATGAAAATTATATGCAATAATATAATAATTATTATATTTAATATTTGGATTATATATCATCATTACATTTTTTATGCAAATTGACAACTTACCCCAACTATGACCAAAAATTCGATAATTTTTTTCATAATTTTTTAATATTATTCAAAAAAATGCACAGTGAAAATTTAAACTATAATTGAAACTCTACACTATAGTGTAGTCCATTTTTTCTTCGAACTTAGAATCTAATACGAAATACAAATAATTTGAAACTTAATAATTTTACTTTGAGTATATTAAAATATTAAAAGTGTCTTTCCTAGTGTGTTTATCAATAATTTTAATCAATCATTGATGTAAAATATTTGCAAAACTGTTGTACGTTTAAGGCCTAAGAACCGCTGCGCTGCGACTTTTATTGGTTAACTTATTCGTGATTTACCTACATACCCCTACTGACAAATAACCCCAGTTTCCCTTATCCATTTTGCATCTCCTTAATCGCAAGGTTTTAATCTGAACTTTAAAATTTTTTAATTTCATTGGTGAAAATCTTCTAGAATAACTAGTTCAAGAACCGCAAAACCATAAAGCAGATGCACATTTTTTAAAAAAGTCTTAAAACCCAGACAGAATTGCTCATAACTTTGCAAAAAATAAGCGTTAGTCTAAATAGACAAGGCTTATTTCATGATTTTATACAAGAAAAAGTCCCAGAGCTAGAAGAAAATCCAAAACCCAAATGCAATGCACTCTCCTTGTTAGAGGAAATCAGCTTTCGTAAAAGCAATGTTAAAAATTCAATAGGCATTTCATTTTTTAAGTCAGTATTCCAGATTTTATGTCGTATTGGAACCGAGCAAAGCGTTGGAAGGGATAAGATCGACGAATGTGGGGTAACCAAATAGTGCATTAACGTAGAACGTTGCTGATACATTTTGTATGCAAAATCGTATTTATAATGGCTTAAGTTATTTGTTACGCAAAAAAAATGACAAAAATAGTTCTACTAAGAATAGTCGAGGCGAAATTGGCGGGTGAGCAAAAAAAATTTTCAAAGGGAAAATTTTTACGGGATGACCTTCGTGAAGGGTCCTAGAATAAGGATCTGCAGTTTACCTGGCGAAAAAGTGGTCCCAATTTGTTTAAATTGATTTTATTTAAACAAATTCAGAAAGTTGTTCATTTTGATTAGGACAAAGTTTTTTTAGATTAATTGAGTGATTTTAGATAAAAAAGTATTCCTATGGTTTTTTTCTAAAATTGACGGTTTTCGAGTTATTAGCAAATAAAGATCTTAAAAATCACTAAAATGCCCATTTTGGAAGCTCTGAAACGATACTAAAATTTGAATTTTTTTAGGTTGGCAAAGTTTTAAAGTAAAATTTAGATACTCTTTAATAGAATCCCAAAGAGTAATTTCAAATCACTTTATTTTTAAGTGTTATTTTTCAATTGCTAATTAAGCGCGTATACCCAGTATCTCCGAGTCCAAGCGCATACAGCTGAGTATGTCGTCTGCTAAAGTTCATGTCTTAACTCGCGCGGCAAAGGCTTCATATCCTAAGGAGCTAGTAAAGCAATGTAAATACCAAAAAAAGTGTAATGGCGAAGCATGTTCATGTAAAAAAAATAATGTAAATTGTGTACCATTATGTGGTTGTGATTTAGATCTGTGTAAAAATATTGTTAATTTTAAAAATATTTATGAGCAAAACAAATATATTCTAATATTTTCTTGATTAAATATTCATATATTTTTTAATGCGTATATTATATGTAGTAAATTATAAAAATACAATTAACTAACAAATTTTTAATAGTTCCTTATAAATTATCTTCCGAAACGTAGAACAACTTAAAAAACAGCGATGCGCTCTGCGCGAGTTAAGATATGAACTTTAGCAGACGACATACTCAGCTGTATGCGCTTGGACTCGAAGATACTGGGTATACGCGCTTAATTAACAATTGAAAAATAACACTTAAGAATGAAGTGATTTGAAATTACTCTTTGGGATTCTATTAAAGAATATCTAAATTTTACTTTAAAACTTTGCCAACCTAAAAAAATTCAAATTTTAGTATCGTTTCAGAGCTTCGAAAATGGGTATTTTAGTGATTTTTAACATCTTTATTTGTTAATAACTCGAAAACCGTCAATTTTAGAAAAAAACCATAGGAATACTTTTTTGTCTAAAATCACTCAATTAATCTAAAAAAACTTTGTCCTAATCAAAATGAACAACTTTCTGAATTTGTTTAAATAAAATCGATTTAAACAAATTGGGACCACTTTTTCGCCAGGTAAACTGCAGATCCTTATTCTAGGACCCTTTACAAAGGTCATCTCGTAAAAATTCTTCCTTCGAAAATTTTTTTTGCTTACCCGCCAATTTCGCCTCGACTAGAACTATAACTTATTAGTTGAAAATATTAATTTTTTTTTCAATACTTTTTAAATTTAATTTTACTTCTATTGATTTTTTCTTTTGTTTCTTAGATTGACATTTTGTAATGAGTATTTTTTTTCACTAACCTACGTTCAATATGATTGCTCTTTGACATATTAAACGAAACATAGTGGAATCGGTGATGCCATATTGATTTCTCCTGAGAAATATTGAGTCTTAATATGTCTAAGGAGAACATATAAATCTTGTAAGGTGTCGAGAAACGCTTCTGAGATATTCTTCTGCTCTTTACATACTGACACGAATACGGCCTACGAGGACATAAACATATATACGTTTTCTTTTTTTTCTTCTTCATCTTCTTCTTTTCCTTTTAGTTAACAAAATGAGCCAGAGAAATTCTTCCGCTATTTGTTGATCTTCGTGCTTTATTTTTACAGCCAGGAGCTTATAACTAAAGTTTCATCATCATTATCGATTTTTACCCGCACTATTTTATGCTTTCATTTTTTTTTCCTTTTTTACGCCTAGATGTTAATGATGATGATGATGATGAGACTTAATTGTCTGAAAGGAATAAAAATTACTGTTGAATTGTACATTTAACTGCCTTATAACTTTTACTCTTATTGCAAAGCTAAGACAAACAATTTTATTACAGATGTTAAATTAAATAATTATAATGACCATACTATTTACTAGCTTTTATAACTTATTTTTATTTTCCAAGCAGATAATAAAAATCTACTTTTAAGGACTGTACTATCAAAATTGTTAAACCATTTTGAAAATTTATTTGAATTCTAAAGATTTTTTTTTAAATCGTGATTCTGAAACGTTCTAATAAAAAAAGAACTTAAAAGTAAAAATAAATGAATAAATAAAAAATAATTTAAAAAAAAAAACGCTTTTATTCAAAAACAAAAAATAAAAAAATAAAATGTTTTATAATTCAAATGTATAATTACATTATAAATTATGTTAATATTTATTGAAATTTTATATAAAAGCGTGGAGAATAGTGAAAGAACATTTAGAATTAATAATTAGCAGGGCGACAATTTCCGTGCGAGATCACCCATTTTCTGCACCAGTTACGTTTTTTATTTTTCCACATAAGGTGTGGGAAGTTCGATTGGTCTTTTACATAATATATGATTGTATTTTACGAATTAATAATAAAAAAAAATAATTGTATCATTTTAAATTAAAATTCATATTACAGAAAAAAGGAATTAAAAGTGGATTAGATAATCGAGGATGTGATAATAGAAACAAATATAATATTAAATATTTTATATTTATTGAAAGAAAACGTAAATTAAAGTATATTTTTTGTTTGAAAAAAAATGTAGGTATTTCTATAATTATTCAAATAAATCAATAAATTACATATTTAATCAAGACATCATTTAGTTGAATAATTTTTTTACGAATTTAAATTTTGGGATTCACATAAAAATTAATTTTAATGTTATTACAATTGTTTAAAGTCAGTGTAATATATTTTTTCTTTATTAAAATTTTAGCTCTACTATTTTATATTTTTTTCTTTGTTTAAATAATTTTCTCACTTACAATGCATACGCGAAAATTTTAGATTTTCGTTTTAATAATATTAAACATCTAATAAATGGTACTCTTCTTTGTTAAAATTTAAACCCCACTCTTATTTTTTTCTTTGTTTAAATAATTTTCTCACTTACAATGCATACGCGAAAATTTTAGATTTTCGTTTTAATAATATTAAACATCTAATAAATGGTATTCTTCTTTGTTAAAATTTTAACCCCACTTTTCTATATTTTTTTCTTTGTTTACATAATTTTCTTACTTGCAATGCATACGCAAAAATTTTAGATTCTCGTTTTAATAATATTAAACATCTAATAAATGGTATTCTTCTTTGTTAAAATTTTAACCCCACTTTTCTATATTTTTTTCTTTGTTTACATAATTTTCTTACTTGCAATGCTTACGCGAAAATTTTAGATCTTCATTTTTATAATACTAAACATTTAACAAATTTATTTTATTCATTGAAATATATTTTACACAGCGTGCGGGAATTTTTTTTCCGCACGTTTTTTTTTCGTGCGGGTATAAGGCACTTCCCGTACAGAAAATCGTGTGGGAAATCGAACTTCCCGCACGCCGTGTGGAAATAGTACATTACATAACGGGTATCGAAAGGCTTTATTTACGAAACAAGAAGTTTACGGCCTGAGCCGAAGGTGAGGGTCGTAACGAGTTTCGTAATCAAGCCTTTCCATACTAGTTGTGTAGTGTATTTTTTGCCATGAGAGCCAAAAAACGCTGCCAAGTGCTTTGGCGGAATGCTTTCTCATAGAGTTCTTTGAGATTCATTAATTTTTTTATATTTATTTAAATGTGATTTTAATATTAAAAAATTGTCTAACATTAATATTTACTCATATTGTACTTTATAAATTTCGAACATATATGCTAGCTGTTTGCTTTTTCAACATTTATAATTTATTTTAAATCATCAGGTAATACAAAAAAATTTGTTCTATTGAAAAAATGATATAATGTAGTAATAAAAAGAATGATGACAACAAAATTTCTAATCATTATAAAATGCAATCATATTTATATATAAATACAGTTCATGTTTATGGCTCTATAAAAAAAACTACTCTATGAATACCAATTTTCAATAGCTTCCCGTCTAGTTATACAAAAACATAGATGGTATACAAAATTTGAAGCAAATCCATCGAGTAATTTTCGAGATCTAACTGGTTAAATAAATAACATTTTCTTTTCAAAATTTTTTTTTCAAAATTTTAAAAATGCTCTAAAATTAAAACTACGCTATGAAAATCAATTTTTGAAAATTTCTCTTCTTTTGGCAGTCGCAAATAATTTCCCTGCAATTTTTAGAACAAATCTATCGAGTACTTTACGTAGAATAAAAAAAAATAAGAAAAGAAGAATCGAAATTTTTTTTTAAATCTTTAAAATTCTCTAAAATTGCAACCACGCTAAGAAAATTAGTTTTCAAAAGCTTATTTTTTTCAGACAATAGCGAATTAATTGTATAAAAATTTTAGAGAAAATTTATAGTATGGTTTACGCAAAATAGAAAATAAATGAAAAATGAAAATTTAAAAAAATTTTTCAAAGTGCTCTAAAATTAAAACTGCGCTGAGAAAATTAGTTTTCCAAAGCTTGTTTTCTTCAGACAGTAGCGAATAAATTGCATACAAATTTTGGAGCAAATCTATCAAATGGGTTTCGTAAAATAGAAAAAAAGTAAAAATAAAAATTTTAAACAAAATTTTTAAAATGCTCTAAAATTAAAAGTGCGCTAAGAAAATTAGTTTACAAAATTTTTTATACTTTTGGCAGTCGAAATTAAGTTTCATACAAATTTTTGAACAAATTCTTCGAGTAGTTTACGTAAAATACAAAAAAAAATGAAAAATCAAAATTTTTTTAAAATTCTTAAAATGATTCTAAAAAAAAAACTACCCTAAGAAAACCAATTCTCAATAGCTTCCGCATCAGTTCATCAAAAAATTGAATTGTATGAAAAATTTGAAGTAAATCCATCGAGTAGTTTTTAAGATTTTATTGGCTTAATAAATAGAAACATTTTTTCTTTAATTTCAAAATGCTCTAAAATTAAAACTAAGCTAAGAAAATCAGTTTTTAAAAATTTATTTTATCCGGGCAATCACAAATAAATTCCATGCAAATTTTGAAGCAAATTCATCGAGTAGTAAACAAAAAAAACGCTGCCAAGTGCTTTGGCGGAATGCTTTCTCATAGAGCTCTTTGAGTTTCATTATTTTTTTTATATTTATTTAAATGTGATTTTAATATAAAAAAAATTGTCTAACATTAATATTTATTAATAAATTTGTACTTTAATAGAACGATGACAATGAAATTCATTCTTCTTCTTCAAATATTTTTTCCATTTATTAAAAAACAATTTAATTTATAATATTTAATAATGATTATATTTAAATATTTAATTGAATGTAATAATACAAGTCAACATCTAAATCAGTAGTACTATTATAAATTTTCAAGATTTACTCAGAAATCAAAAGAAGTGAAATTTTTTAAACTTGGTTTATAAAGACAGTAGCAAATAACTTGTATACAAATTTTAGAGCAAATCTATCGAGTACTTTACGTAAAATGGAAAAAAACTGAAATATGAAAATTGTTTAAGAAAATTTATAAAATTTTCTAAAATGAAAACTACGCTAAGAAGATCGGTTTATAAAAGTTATCCTCCTTTTGGCAGATGCAAATTATTCTCATGGAAATCTCAAAGCAAATTCATCAAGTAACTTACGTAAAATACAAAAAAAATTAAAAATTGAAAATTTTTTCAAATTCTTAAAATGGCTCTATAATAAAAAAAATACACTATAAATACAAATTTTCTATAGCTTCCCGCCTAGTTATACAAAAACATAGATGGTATACAAAATTTAAAGCAAATCCATCGAGTAATTTTCGAGATCTAACTGGTTAAATAAATAACATATTCTTTTCAAAATTTTAAAAATGCTCTAAAATTAAAACTACACTATGAAAATCAATTTTTGAAAATTTCCCTTCTTTTGGCAGTCGCAAATAATTTCCCTGTAATTTTTAGAACAAATCTATCGAGTACTTTACGTAGAATAAAAAAAAATAAGAAAAGGAGAATCGAAATTTTTTTTTAAATCTTTAAAATTCTCTAAAATTGTAACCACGCTAAGAAAATTAGTTTCCAAAAGCTTATTTTTTTCAGACAATAGCGAATTAATTGTATGAAAATTTTGGAGAAAATTTATAGTATGGTTAACGCAAAAAAGAAAATTAATGAAAAATAAAAATTTTTTAGAAAATTTTCAAAGTGCTCTAAAATTAAAACTGCGCTGAGAAAATTAGTTTTCCAAAGCTTGTTTTCTTCAGATAGTAGCGAATTAATTGCATACAAATTTTGGAGCAAATCAATCGAATGGTTTTCGTAAAATAGAAAAAAATTAAAAATAAAAATTTTTTTAAAAATTTAAAAAATGCTCTAAAATTAAAAGTCTGCTAAGAAAATTAGTTTACAAAATTTTAAATACTTTTAGCAGTCGAAATGAAGTTCCATACAAATTTTCGAACAAATTCTTCGAGTAGTTTACGTAAAATACAAAAAAAATGAAAAATCGAAATTTTTTAAAAATTCTTAAAATGATTCTAAAAAAAAAACTGCGCTTAGAAAACCACTGCACCAGTTCATCAAAAAATTGAATTGTATGGAAAATTTGAAATAAATCCATCGAATAGTTTTTCTGATTTTATTGGCTTAATAAATAGAAACATTTTTTTCAAAAATTTCAAAATGCTCTTAAATTAAAACTGAACTAAGAAAATAAGTTTTTAAAAATTTATTTTATCCGGGCAATCAGAAATAAATTCCATGCAAATTTTGAAGCAAATTCATCGAGTAGTAAACAAAAAAAAACCAAAAAACGAAAAATAGAATTTTTTTTTTTTTTTTTAAAAACTTTAAAATGAAAACTACGCTAGAAGAACCAAATTATCAATAGCTTCCCAGCAAGTTAGTCACAAAACTAAATTCCATGCAAAATTAGAAGCAAATCCATCGAGTAGTTCTCGAGATACAGTTTACTAACTGAATTCATACATCCACACACACACACACACACACACACACACACACACACACACACACACACACACACACACACACACACACACACACACACACACACACACACACACACACACACACACACACACACACACACACACACACACACACACACACACACACACACACACACACACACACACACACACACACACACACACACACACACACACACACACACACACACACACACACACACACACACACACACACACACACACACACACACACACACACACACACACACACACACACACACACACACACACACACACACACACACACACACACACACACACACACACACACACACACACACACACACACACACACACACACACACACACACACACACACACACACACACACACACACACACACACACACACACACACACACACACACACACACACACACACACACACACACACACACACACACACACACACACACACACACACACACACACACACACACACACACACACACACACACACACACACACACACACACACACACACACACACACACACACACACACACACACACACACACACACACACACACACACACACACACACACACACACACACACACACACACACACACACACACACACACACACATACATACAGACATTTTCTGGAAACCACTTTTTTCGACTCACCGAGTTCAAATATGTACAAATTAATGAAAAAATAGAAAAAAAATTTTTTTATCGATACAATGCTTTCTCTATGAGAAAGCAAAAACCAAAAAACGAAAAATTGAATTTTTTTTTTTTTTTCTTAAAAAAACTTTAAAATGAAAACTACGCTAGAAGAACCAATTATCAATAGCTTCCCAGCAAGTTAGTCACAAAACTAAATTCCATGCAAAATTAGAAGCAAATCCATCGAGTAGTTTTCGAGATACAGTTTACTAACTGAATTCATACATCCACACACACACACACACACACATACATACAGACATTTTCTGGAAACCACTTTTTTCGACTCACCGAGTTCAAATATGTACAAATTAATGAAAAAATAGAAAAAAATTTTTTTTATCGATACAATGCTTTCTCTATGAGAAAGCAAAAATAATCTTATATAGCTAAAAATAAGAAAATGTTTTTACCTTAATAATATTTATACCGGCAAATTTTCTATATTTATTTCTGCGGATAATCTTGAAGATTTATCTACATCCAACCTAAAGATTTTCCTATTATACTCTCCACAGAAAATTCTGTAATAAATCATTAGATTTATTATAAATTTTCTGCAAAAATTTCTACATTATAAATTTTCCTTATACGTTTTACGGGATCTTATAAGAAATCTTCCTTACAGAAAATTCTGAAGAAAATTTCGTCGAGAATTCCGTAGATGATTCTGTAGATAATTCTATAGATAATTCTTTAGATAATTCTATAGATAATTCTGTAGATAAACCTGTAGGCAAAAACCCTGTGAAAATTTGTAAGGGTATACCTGTACAGTTCCTGTATATTATTCTATAGACGATCTATCGAATCTCTGTAAACTTTTTCACAGTTTTTCCTATAAGTAACTCTGCAGGGACCTTGCAGATTTTTCTACAAATTCACCTGCGTTAAACCTGTAGATTTCTCCATCATTTTCTCTACAGAAAATCCTGCAACGATGCCTCAAAATTTCTCGTAGGCTTTCTGTATATATTTTGCAGATTTTCCTGTACTGATACCTCATATTTTTCCGTATGCTTCCTGTAGATACTCTATAGATATTCTGCAGATTTTCTGCAGATTTCCCTGCAGATTTATCTACAGTTTTATCTACAGATCTTTTTCATAAGGGTATTCCCAGATTTTAAACAGTACACATTAATTATAATATTATTATATTTATATGACCTTAAAATCAAATACTCACCTATGGGCCATCGTCTGCAAAAATATGTGGTTATTTTATACTTATAATTAACTGATTCCGATTACAAATCAAAATGTTTTTTGCACTTAACTAAAATACGATCAAAGTTTCTTACTATATTGTCAATTAATGTAACACTCGATTAATATTAACAATTATTTTTTCATTTAGCAATACACGTTAATTGTGTTCCTGCGAATGCTCAACAGTTATTAGTCACGTGACATCTGCTTATACATGTTTCAAATATTAAAAATAACACGTTGAAACAAGTGAAGAGCACATATAATGAGATTCGTAAAATTTATAATTACTTATGTTTTAGTCATACTGATATGCTTATATTATAAATACAGTAATATTTTGAATGTAATAAAATAATAAAGGCCTATACTATCATAATAATGTGTGCACATCGAAAAAAACACTTGTAGTGCAAAATTTTATATACGCATCCAAAATAGTGTGAAATCGGAAGCCCACTGTAATTAAATATATAGGAATAATATTTTATATATGCTTTTTCATTAGATAAATAAAGATAAAGGTTTTAATAAATTATATTTTTTAAGCATATTTCTTATAATTGACTAATAATAATGACAACTTCATTAAAAACATTCAATTTATAATTTCGTCGGGTAGAAAGGCAAATAATAAGTTATAGTTTTGAAAACTTTATTTTTTTTTTTTCAATTACATTTTTTATTTTTATTTAAAATGGTATTGCCAATATCCACTTGACGAGGGTTGTTGCGGCATTATTGCTCCCGCCTGCTGCGGTATCGGAGGCAGGGCCTGCTGCTGAGCCACCGGAGGTAAGATTGGTGGTGTTGCTAAAGGTGCATACAATGCACTAGGCTGTGGTGCATATAACGCAGTAGTTTGTGCTGCATTATATGCAACACATTGTGGTGCATTGTATGCACCAGGGGCGTACACCTTAGGAGGGAAAGGAGGATAATACGGACAGGGAGGAGGATAATACGTTGCTGCAGGAGGTGTTGTCAGTCCTGATTGCGGTGCTACGGTTTCCTTGGATAAATCCATGTTCTTACGTAATTCATACAAAGCCTAGAAGAAATAAAAAAAAAGGTTTTTAAAAATTCAAGAATATTTTGTATTTAAATATATGTATTATATATATATATATATATCTTTTTTTTTACTTACTTTCTCTACATTCTTAAGTCGGTGGTATAAATAATCCTTATAATATCCTCCTCCTCCATTATGTCGATAGGGATATTCCCGCCAATTTTTATAATACGGCTGTTCAACCTGCAAAATTAATAATCACAATTAATTAATATTCAATCCCGCGAAAAAATAGTAATTATCGGCGAAATATTGTTATTATATTGGATATAACTATTGCCAATGTGATATCAATATTTTGGAAAAGCAATCCCCAATACATTTACAATATTTCGACAAATTTACACTTGCAAATATTTTGACAATATATTGCCCATTGTTTATATTTTCTAAATATAAATGGTTTTACTAACCTATTGAAAATATATGAATAATTTTTTTATATTCTATTTTAAGTAAAATATAATTGCTTTGATTTTATTAAAATGATTCAAAATATACTCCTTTTTCTTATTTTCATATATTTATTATAAATTTACATCATTGTTCATATAAATAATGTTCACTCAAATTCATAATTATTTACAGGTTCACATACATACATATTTTCATTATCTATTTTTATGCAAATACAAACATTTTTTAATTGATTTAAATTGACACAAACTATTGAATCACTTAATTCTGTACATTTATAAATAAATTTAACGTTACCATTTGGTATATTTACAAAAAAAGGATTTTCTGTTTGAATTTTTTTTACAAAGGCGCAATATTCTGCAGTACACTCACACCATCGGTTACAATTACAATTAGTTATACGTACATAATATTGAATACTTCCAATATTTAAATCTGATTGATCTATATATTGAACATAATGAGAAATATTTTTTTGATTCTTTTGCGCAGATTCTGAGCTATACAAAATATTATTTTTATACAATTTTTTAAATAAAAATAAATTGGATCCTGATAAATTGTATTTTATTAATATTTTATGTTTGTCATAATCATTAAATTTTGTCACAGAACCAACCATATATAAAGTTTCATCAATTTTTGTAAGTTTTAATTTACGTTGAGGTGATAATTGTGCATTACAAAAGTTATACGCAACACTGTCCTCTCTCAGCCACTCATATTTTAAAATATGCAATTTAAGATGCATACTTAAATTAAATACTATTTGTAACTCTGGTTTTTTACTACCATGTACAAATCTTTTCACTTTTCCATTAAGGTCTTCTAAAGGAAAACAAGATGTAACATATAAAGGGCCCAATTCACGTACTACATTTGGCAAGTGTCTCAAGCTGTGAATATTACATGTCATATAACGCCTGCCGTAGAGATACTCGAATCGGTTACAGAATTCATTTATTAATTTTTCAGCTAAATTTACCATTTCAATAGTTATTTTTGTTTGACACAATATGTATATGGCTAATACAAAATAACAATAGTGTTCAAAATATTCTTTTGGTAGTATATCTTCTAATATTGGAACCGAATAGTAAAAAAACCACGATTTATATTCAGAAGCTTTCCAAAACTTAAAATGAGTCTCTATAGACCTAGGACGCCTTACAATATATGCAGGGGGTTTAATAGCACAAAGTTTATTATCTACAATTTGAATTAAGTCAGAGATGTTATAATTATAATTTTTAAATTTAGAATTAAACCATAATAGTCCTAATGTTTTCACTACCCCTTGAAAAACGCAATGCATAACATCTACTGCTGTGGTAGAAATAAATTTATAGCAAATTCTTGAAAGTATCGTTGGTCCTTTTACACCACAAACTGCATTTCCAATTTCTAATGCTTGTTCTGAACATTCAAGAACATCTTCTTCTTTCCGTAAAATTAAAATTTCTTCGTAAGGATACGTGCAGCCTATTTAATTCTTCCCAAGCTTTTTTTCTGCACTCAGTACATAATCTTTCTCCTAATTGAACATGGTTCAAGACTGTTTTAAGATCTGTAGTCATTTTCCGTAAAGACTTAGTTTTACGATGATTTTTCAATTTGTAAGGGTTACAACATCTATCATATCTAGTATTTGTTTTCGCAAAACCCATTTTTACTGTGAATGATTTCTCACTTGCTTAAATATGAATAATTAAATTTGCAAATTTTCCTATTTAAAAATATAAACATGGAATATTAAACCATCGAATATGGATACATATAGAAGCATAGATTTTGATTCGTTCTATTGAGTGATTTGGGCTCAAATTCATAGACGTGACTTAGGACCCGTCTACACTATGTTCTTTGTGCCGTGCTCTGTATGGTATACTTTCGGACGAAGTCGCTGATTGGTTGTACTTAAGAAATCACTTTTAGTGTTGAAATTTGTAATAATGTGATGACTTAACCTTTCAATAGTATAATTTAACATTAGAAAATGAAATGATTAATATAAAACAAATTAGATATTGATATTTTTAATTGTAAAAACAATACTATTTATTATTTTTGACAGCGCCGGTCTTAGGGCAGGGCGAGCGGGGCGGTCGCCCCGGGCCCCGCGGTCTCAGGGGCCTCGCACCCTGCTAAAGTTGCATGTGAATAAATTACTTTGTTAAAAAATTAGGTTTTCATCCATTTGTTATATTGAATTATAAAATTTTTTGAAGGGTCGGCTCATGACCTACTTTACCGAACAAAAACATCTAAAAAAGATATTTCGTTTTTCTGATAAAAATGAATATCAGAATTATATCAATAGAACATTCATGAATATGTTAATAGAAGTTTTTTTTTCAAAAAATGATAAGTTTCAGTATTTATCATTTACTTCACAAAAGTTATTTTTGTGAAACAATATATTTTTATTTTTTTAATCTCAATTTTTTTCGTGAAAACCATTATAAATGTATTTATAATTTATCTATTTCTGAAATCAATAATAAACCTATTATACATTCTGAACAAGTAGCATTCCTAAATTTTCAAAAGAGATGCTTGAAATTCAAGATAAATTAATATCAGTATTGAATATTATAGAGATAAATTAAATTAAATAATCACATTAATTTTCTATAATATGTATTCAACACATCTTTTTTCATATTTAAATTGGGGTATTAAAATAAAATTAATATCTCGTAATATAAAAAGTAAATTTTTCATTTTTTCTTCAAAAACATTGATATTGTATATTCGAGCGAACACAGCAACAGTTCTGAGCGGGCTGCTTTATGATAAAAAGTTTTTATCCACAGTGTTTTGTTTTTATTAAAAACAAAACACTGTGGACGCGCAACAAACACGATTGTACTAGTTTATTGGCAGTTCACAAACTATTAAGACTGCATAACATCAACACGCATTTCTTCTTGTAAATTTATGTGAATATATTGTTCTCAAGTAATTTTTAACAAAGTGATTATTTTCCGTATTTAAATATGACAAGTCGAGAAAGAGATACTGGAAGAAAGTATGAATCTGGTGCAGAAAAATCAAGAAAGAGAAAAAGAAAACAACAATTTATAGAAGAACAAAGAGGTTCTCTGGACAAATTTTTTTCTCAGAGCACTATACAAAACAGCGAAAATGAAGAAGAAAATGAAGATATTTGTGAGAATGAAAATTTGAAACAAAGTCAAGATAAAAGAGCCAAAGAGAGTTGTGTAAGTGAGTGTAAAAATTTTGAACAGAATAAAAATGAAAGTGAAGAAACAAATTATTTAGAATTAAGTGATAAATCTAGTGTAAATATAAACAAAAAAAGCAACGTAAAAAATGATAGTGAAGAATTAAAAAAAAATATTTATGACCCCGGTGATTGGCAATTTTTTAAAATTCATGAATATATTAATAATTTAATTGAAAAAGGTCCTATCAGAATTACTGAAAATGAATTTTGTTTTCCGAAAAATAAAGATGATCGTCACTTTTCTAGTAACTTCTATAAACGCAAATTATCCAATGGTGAATTGTGTGATAGGCAGTGGCTTATTTATTCAATAAAATTAGATAAAGTATTTTGTTTTTGCTGTAAACTTTTTGGTAAAAACGTTTCGAGCAATTTAGCAAATGAAGGTATGTGTGATTGGAAACATTTTTCCGATCGATTGAAAGAGCATGAAATCTCACAAAACCATTTAGAGTATACAAAAACATGGTTAGAATCATCTGTTTTACATAAAAATAATAAAACATTAGATATGAGTATACTTAAAAAAATAGATGACGAGAAAAAACGCCGGCGGGATGTTTTATATCGAATCATTAGGGTAATTCAATTTCTTTCACAACATAATTGTGCATTTCGGGGAAGCAATGAAAAACTTTTTGAACCTAATAACGGTAATTTTTTGGGACTTATTGAAATGATTGCTAAATTTGACCCGATTATGCATGAGCACGTACGACGTATAATGAATAAAGATATTCATGATCATTACCTTGGGCCTAAAATACAAAACGAATTGATTGAACTAATGGCCAATGAAGTTCGGAAAAAAATTATTTTAAATATAAAAAAAGCTAAGTATTATTCTATTATTCTTGATTGTACTCCGGATATAAGTCACCAGGAACAAATGAGTTTCGTGATACGATATGTACATAAAAATATGGGGGAAGTAATAATTAAAGAACAATTTCTCATGTTTTTAAAAGTTCAGGAATCTACTGGAAAAAGTTTGTCAAATGTATTACTTGACACATTAAAATCAATCGGAATTGATATTCAAAATTGTAGAGGACAAGGATATGACAATGGTGCCAACATGAAAGGAAAACGAGAAGGTGTTCAAGCTTACATTTTGAATATCAATAAAAGAGCATTTTATCTTCCATGCGCTTGTCATAATTTGAATCTTGTCTTAGGAGACATGGCGAAGTGTAACTCATATGCTATATCTTTTTTTGGTATAATCCAAAGAATTTATACCATTTTTTCTGGATCAACGAAAAGATGGGAAATTTTAATGAAACACATTAACTCTTTAACAGTGAAATCATTATCTGAAACTCGATGGGAATGTAGACTGGAAAGTGTTAAAGCTATACGTTTTCAATTGCCAAATATTACAGAAGCTTTATTGGAAATTGCAACTACTTGCAACGACGCAAAAATGAAAAGTGAAGCTCAAAGTTTAGTTTACAACGAGATTGAAAGTTTTGAATTTATTGTAACAATAGTAATGTGGTATGATTTATTAAATGCAACTAATGCCGTAAGTAAGTATTTGCAGTCTAAAGCTATGCAATTGGACATTGGGTTAAAACTTTTAGATGGTGTATTCACATATTTTAAAAATTATAGACAATCAGGTTTTTCAGATGTTCTTGTAACAGCAAAAGAGCTTGCAAATGATTTAGAAGTCGAGCCAGAATTTAAGCGGTATCGACCGCGAAAAAAAAGAAGAATGTTTGAATACGAAGGTGTAGATAATATAGAGACCTCAGGAGAAAAGAATTACGAGATTAATTGTTTCATACCATTGCTTGATATGGCTATAAATTCTTTAGAAAAAAGATTAGAAAGTTATGACATTATTTCAAAAAATTTTGGATTTTTATACAATTTTAATATTTTTCGAAATTTAGAGAACAGCGAATTACAGCAATCCTGTAAGAATTTGGATCTATTTCTGCGAAGTAATGAAGCCAATGATTTAAATGGAGATGATTTATTCACAGAATTAAAAATTTTGAAAACTATGATACCAGTTACAACTACAAAAGCTATAGATGTACTTACATTTTTATTAAAAAATGATCTAAATGAAAGTTTTCCTAATACTTCCATAGCATATAGAATTTTATTAACTTTGCCAATTACAGTAGCATCTGGAGAAAGATCTTTTTCTAAATTGAAATTAATTAAAACATACTTACGAAATTCAATGAGCCAACAAAGACTGTGTGGCCTAGCCATTTTATCGATAGAAAAAGAAGAAACATCTTCGATAAATTTCAATCAATTAATTGATGAATTTGCTACGCAGAAAACTAGGAAGATTATTTTTTTGTAAATGAAAAATAATTAATTAATCATAATTACAATCTTTTTTTCTATTGTTTTACATATAATTAAGTTAATAATATAGAAATTAAATGTATTTATTGTGTTTTTATTAATCCCTATATTATCAAAATATTTTTGTAATTTCTTTTATCACTTTACATACATTATGAAGCTATTGATTATTTGATTTTTATATGCTGAATAATGTATTAATTTTTTTATTTATACTATTATATATCGACTTTGATTCGATAATATATATATATATATATATATATATATATATATATATATATATATATATATATATAATTTGTATGTTGTTAGTGGGATACTTAAAAAATTTGACCCCGCGAAAACAAGTTCCTTAAGTAGGCCCCGCGACTGAAATTTGTCCCAGGCCCCGCCTTATCTAAGACCGGCGCTGATTTTTGAATTCAGTTCTCGATATTCATATTTTGTTCTAATGAATTATAGTTAAAAATTCAAATGTGAAATACTTGAATATTAATGGATAAAAGCCTTTTTCAATTTTGTAATTTATGATAAATAAATTTTACATGTAGTAAATCTTATATTTTTGATTTTTATTTTAACTACATCATACAAATTCCAAAGATTTTATTAAAAATTCTTGTTTGCAATTAAATTTGACTAAAATCTTCCTTTAGCCTCAGCTTTTTTCAATTAAAAAATAAATTCTTATATATAATTTAAAAGTTATAAAGCTGAGAAGCTTGTTCGCTTTCTTTTTATAAGTTTCTGTTGTATATTTTTAACTTGATGGTTTAATTTATTGTAAGTTCACAATTTAAATTAATTTTTTTATTTAATATTAATTAAATAGCAGTTTAGAATGCAACTGTGAAATTATTTCATAATTCTTTGATCAGTGTGCTTTGATTTTAAATTTATATGTGGTTACGATTGATTATGCAAATGTTGAGTTATTAATTTAACTTTATTCTGCACTAATTTAGACTCAAATTATTAAAATATAATAACATTTTAAAATATAATAATTATATTAAAATAATTAAAAATTATCAAGAGTGTCGAAAGCAAATTAACAATAAAAATTTTGAATATCATTGAAAACATCATTTTTGGTAAAATTAAAAGTTTCTTAGCTGCTTACAGAGTCATTTTCCCATATGGGGGAAAATTTCAGTCAAAGATCATATACAAGCAAACATTTTAGTGCCAAATGAGTGAAATCAACCTGGGCGAACTCGAGTGATTGAAAATCACATCAAAATATATAATGGACCAATCAGAAGATAGCAACTTTGGGATTGAAAAAAATTTGTGCAGTTTCTACACATAATTTCCAACAAAAAATGTCTTTATACATTTTTTTCCAAAACACTTAGTTTTTGAATAAAAAAATATTAAAGATGATGATTTTACAAAAAAATTGAGAAAATCCCAAAATTCAATGATCTCTAGCTCTTGACCTCTTTGACCTAGAGCTCTAAAAATTTTTTTGAGTATTTTGGGTATCAAATAGAACATCTTCCCAGATTTTTAGCGATTTTTATTTTTTGACCAGGTGAGTTGACATGAAATGCCCCATATATATGACATAAAAAATACAAAAATTATAAATGAGATTCTTTTAAATTTATAAAATAAATATATAAAAATTAGAAAAAGTAGAATATTTCATTTTGAATCTTTTTAATAAAATCAAAGCATTTATATTTAACTTAAAATAGAATATAAAAAAATTATTTATATATTTTCAATAGGTTAGTAATACCATTTATATTTAAAAAATATAAACAATGGGCAATATATTGTCAAAATATTGGCAAGTGTAAATTTGCCGAAATATTGTAAATATATTGGGGATTGCTTTTCTAAAATATTGATATCACATTGGCAATAGTTATATCCAATATAATAACAATATTTCGCCGATAGATACTATTTTTTCGCGGGATATAATAATAAAATTAATAAAAGTATTGATATGTATAATGAAAATTTTTAAAATTAATAAAATTTATGGGAAACTGAGGTATTTACAATTTGGCTTTATTTTCAGCAACATTTTAAATGTAATAATTACCAATTAATTTTATTTTTGACCATCTTATTATTAAATTTAATAAATAAAACTATTTAATTTATTTTAAATAGTTTATATTGAATAATTATTTAAATTCTCTTATTTTCACTAAAGTTGAATTTATCAATTAAAAGAAAAAACAAAAAATTCAAGAAACATCAGCCTGATTAAAATGATAAATATGATTAAGAGAAACTATATGAACAATTTAAGGATTCCATTGAAGATAATCCTATTGATGATCCTATGAAAGTGACAGAGAAGATAGTGAGCTTCAGAGAATTTTAAAAAATTTAAAAAGAACGATGCTGAAGATTTGGCTGACTACCTGCATGATGAAGATTTAAATGGTATTGAAGAAAACTTTGGTGTCAAAGTTAAAAGATTAAGTATTACAATAGTAAAAAAGTTAAGAATTTTTACAATCATTAAAATATTTTTAATATAAATAAATCAAATATTTATTTAATTAGCTACTAACCGCATAACTTTCAATAAATTTTAGGGGATGTAATAGGGTATATGATTTCTACATAGTTACCGACATTGCAGTTTTCCAAATATTTTATCTTTATTCAAAAATTTTCAGAAATATCTCTATATTAGGCTTTTTATTAGTATAAATGGAAGACTGTAATATAGAGATATTTTTAAAAATCTTGTATCAAGAACCAATAACTTGGAAAACTGTAATGCCGGTATTTTACATCCTCTTAAGTTTACATTATTATAAATTGTTTTTTTTTTCAGAAACTCTTTAAACGAACAAGAACAATATACTCTGAAGAATCGGAGAAAGAAGAAGAGTGTGAAATTGAAAAAGAAAAAGATGCTATTGCTAATAAACTGTTTGAAGTAGAATCTGATGTAAGTATTTATTTTTAATATTTTTATATATGGTTTTATAATTCATTTTATTTGGAATAGAAAGAAGCGAATGGAAATAAGCATAACCTTCAATCAGCAATTGAGTTTGACTAATACGATAGTGAATAAGAATCTGATACTGATGATTTCGTTGTTAATGATGGTTATATTGTTTAAAAAAAAATTATTGATCCAGCTCTTCAAGAAGCCCTTGATATTTTTTAACTGATTTTGATTATGCAGAATTTCATAAATATGGTGAGGATGATGAAAAAGAGGAATAAAAAATGGAGATACATCTAAGAAAAGTAACAAAAACAGTGTGTAGAAAAATATTTTTGATATTTATGAAGAAAGTGAACTTAAACGAGGTTATTACACAGAGTTAGATAGTGAAATATGCATCACTGATATTCCTGAACGAATGCAACTTAGATCTGTACCTGTCACTTCTGCTACCGAGGAAGAAATTGCAGCTGAAGCTCAATGGATTAATATTCAAGCTTTTCAACGTCACATTGCATATATTATACATCATATTTCTCCCTCCTGACTACATCAACATCGAACCACGTCTCTGATTTTAACAAATTTGTTTTCGACCGTCTCTCAACCTCATTTACCGAAATAATAACTTAATAAAAGGTAACAACTCTAGTGACAAAGTATTTTTATTTTTAATTCGATTGAAAAAGAATTTGGCTTTTGTGGAATTGTACAATGTTGTAATTTAAATTTTATTTGAAATTAACAAGATATGTAGCTATTATGGGGGTCCAATATTTAGAATGTTAATTTCACATTTGCGTCAAAAATATGAATCCCATTTATTCGAACCATTATTTTATAATTTCAAAGTTCAAATTTAAGAAAATTCATAAAATAGAAACGTGTAAACTACAAATGCCCAATCAAGGGCATTTCAAATCCCAAACGAAGTTAGATTATTAGAATATTATTTATTCGACGCTAAAGGTGAGTCTATTATTTCGAAATTACAACTGTACTAATAAACATAAAAATAAAATAGAAATTTATTTAATCAAAAATCACTGATTTATCCATTGTTGATGTTTTAAACTTACAAGGAGAGTGCATTGCATTTGGGTCTTGGATTTTCTTCTAGCTTTGGGATCTTTTTTCTTACATAAAATCATGAAAAAAGCCGCGTCCATTCGGTCCAACGCTCGATTTTTTCCGAGTTATGAGCAGTTTTGTCTGTTTTGTTGAAAAAATTGCATCTGCTTTATAATTTTACAGTTTTCGAACTACTTATTCTAGAGGGTTTTTACTGAATGCATATTAAAGTTGAGATTAAAACCTTTCGATTAAAAAAAAAACGTGTCCAAAAAGCTCAAGTTGTTAAAAAGTTATGAAGAGAGGAAAATTGAAATGAATTTCTGACTAAAATGTTGCATTTATTTTCTATGCATTTTTTAAGCTAAATATTTGCGCTATTTTTATTCGCCCATAACTTTTTAACAACTCGAGCTTTTTGGACACGTTTTTTTTTTAATTGAAAGGTTTTAATCTCAACTTTAATATGCAATCAGTAAAAACCTTCTGGAATAAGTAGTTCAAAAACTGTAAAATTCTAAAGCAGATGCAATTTTTTAACAAAACAGACAAAACTGCTCATAACTCGGAAAAAATCGAGCGTTGGTCCGAATGGACGCGGCTTTTTTCATGATTTTATGTAAGAAAAAAGATCCCAAAGCTAGAAGAAAATCCAAGACCCAAATGCAATGCACTCTCCTTGTTAGTAGTTTTCGGTTAAATAAATTTCTATTTTATTTTTATGCTTATTATTGCAGTTGTAATTTCGAAATAGTTGACTTATTATTAATGTCGAATAAATAATATTCTAATTATCTAACTTTGGTTGATTGGCCATTTGTAGTTTACACGTTTCTATTTTATGAAATTTCTTAAATTTGAACTTCGAAATTTCGGAATAATTATTCGAATAAATGAAATTCGTACTTTTGATGCAAATTTTAGATGAACATTTTATATATTGGGCCCCCCCCCTGCTATTATAGAATTGAAAATTGCTGATTATTTTCATCTTTTAAAGTGTCAAACAACAATGTACAACAATTATAACAAGTTAATTTTATTGTTGACTATCTTATTCTTAAATTGATTAAATAAAACTCTTTTTATATCGATCAATTATTTTAATTTTCTTATTTTCACTAAGGTTGAATTTATCAATTAAAAGAAAAAACAAAGAATTCAAGAAACATCAACCTGATAAAAATGATAAACATGATTAACCTTTAGCTGGCAGGGGGGTACTATAGTACCCCACTCTCTTTCTTATCAAATTTTGAAACCGTTTCATTTTTCCTCTTATAAACTATGCTACCCTTTGGAGTAACCTCTGAAGATCCCTCCAGAATGTTTTCGAGTTGAGATAACCAATACTTTAGTTTTTACGACAATTTTTCGCGCTGGGGTACTATAGTACCCCATAGGCCAGCTATAATCGGCTGGAGAGGCATGCCAGCTAAAGGTTAAGAAAAACTACATGAACAATTTGAGGATTTCATTGAAGATAATCCTATTGATGATCCTATGCAAGTAACAGAGAAGATGGTGATGCTTCAGAGAAATTTTAAAAACGTAAGAAGAACGATGCTGAAGATTTAGATGACTACCTGGATGATGAAGATTTAAATGTTATTGAAGAAAACTCAGGTGTTAAAGTTTAAAGAGTAAGTATTACAATAGTAAAAAATTGAAAAATTTTTACAATCATTAACACAATTCTAATATAAATCAATCAACTATTTATTTATTTATTTAGCAACTAACAAGATAACTTTTAAAAAATTTTCTTTTTGAGTTGACATAAATATTCATTGTTTTTTTTTTTTCCAGAAACGATTTAAACAATTAAGAACAATACACTCAGAAGAATCTGAGGAAGAAGAAGAGTGTGAAATTGAAAAAGAACAATATGCTATTGCTAATAAACTGTTTGAAGTAGAATCTGATGTAAGTATTTATTTTTAATATTTTTAGTTCATCATTTACGTTATGTTGTTTTTGCTCCAAAACCCGCATCAAACATAGATGATGAGCTATACTTACCTTTCACATTATCCCAAAAATCAATTAATAATACTTGAATTAAGTGACAATTTAATATTATTTTTTATATATTGAAGAAACGTTTCGTGTTGTTCAATAATATAATCATGAATTTTAATTTAAGTTCTTATTTTTTCGAAAAGTTACATATAAACTTTTAATCCCATATGGAAAAAAATTTTTGAAATAATTTTAAATAACTAATAATTGTAAATAACGGTAAATAACTGTAAATAAGTGTTAAAATATTTCAGAATTGAGAAATAAATAACAGTTATTTATAGTTATTTCCAATTATTTAAAGTTTTTTAATGTTATTTACAGTGATTAATATTGATTCATAGTTATTTACATTTATGAACTTTTTTTTACAATTATTTACAGTTATGAACTTTATTTATAATTATTTCCAGTTATATAAAATTAGTTAAAGTTTTTTAACAGTTATTTTCAATTATTTATATTTAATATTACACTGAGAGAAATATTTAATATATCATTGCGAAATTTAATTGAAACAATGAAATTTAATTGATTCAATCAAAAATTTCGATTGAATCAATTAAATTTCGCAATGATATATTAAATATTTCTCTCAGTGTATCTAAAATTTTCACACATTTATTCAATTTTTTTATGTAATATGTGAGAAAATTTGAAAATATGAATAACTGTACATAATTGTAAAAGACATAAATAACTGTAAATAATTGTAAATAATTATAAATGAATGTAAATAACTTTATGAAACTGTAAATAATTGTAAATAACTATAAATAATTGTTAATAATTATTAATAACATTTAATTATTCACAATTCAAAAAATTTTTTGAAATGGAAATAGCTAAATAATTATAAATAATTGTAAATAACTATAAGAAACAGTTAATAATTATTAATTATTGTAAATAGTTGTAAATAACTCTGTAAATAACTGTGTTAAGTGACACCATTCTCGCCTCCTAATTTTCTTTATTTATCTATTAACTCTTAAAATTATTCTTTTAATTTATTACAATGATGAGGAGAAATGGGTCTTAAAAGCATCAAGGCCAATTTCTTTTCACGCTGTTATCAATTTTCCAAGAAGCCAAGCTCGATCGTTGACGGGAGCCTTTGCTTCGTCTCCACTCTTTCTCTACTTCGTTGAGTTGAAGTGGGGACTTAGCGTCGGTTCCCATGCATAAGACGGGTAAGAGCAACGGAGAGAGAGAACTACCTTTCTCTGTCTTCGCGCTCTCCCCCACAACAATTAAAAACGTTTGAAGCTGGCTTGACGAAAGATTGTCAAGCGAAGAAAATTTTTCTCGAGAGAGACGCGCGCGACCAGGCCTAAGGGCAGTACGTGTAGACTGCAGCCCGCGAGGCTGCAGCTGCAACTTCAAATTTCCACCTTGTCATTGTGTAGCTTTTAATTAAAAAAATTAACGACACAAATTCCGTGGACAACGATCCGAGTTGTCATACACGTGGATTGAAGTGCACCGGTGGTGTAGATATACCGACAAATAAGAAAAAGGGAAGCAGATAATCAGAGGCCAATGCAGCCAGAGCAGGCATGGGAGACCAGGAGAGCCGGCAATGCTGCTCCGCCGGCCACCCTTGTCATCAGCAGATAAGTTATTTTTAAAATTATTATAATAATCAATTTTATACAATATTGCATAGATAATAAAAGGAAATCAGCGCGCCTTGCGTTAGAAAATTTTCGTGGGTTGACAATAAATTATTTGTAAAGATTTTTAGAATGTACTTTTGATGAATTCATATAAGTGAAAAATTTTATTTAAGTATGTAACTTTATTAGAGATATATTGTGGGAGTTTTGCAAGTAATTGGTACTCAAGTGGATTTATTAAACTAATAAAGAATGTCCGACATATTTCAATTTTATATCACTGACCTTTATTATAAGAACGACGTAAGCTGTTATGATTCGGAGCTCGGAGATAGGATTATATAGTTAAGGGCCGTCGATAAAATTAAATAATTATCTTTTTTAAGTTATTTAAAAAATATTTTTTTTAATGTACTTCATAACAATTAATAAATATGCCACAGAAATAAGTTGCTTGGACAGACATTGAACAGAATTAGACGTTAAAGTAATAATTATTTTAAAACTACATATTTTTATGAAAATTCAAATGAATAGAAAAACAAATCAATCCTTTTCATAATAACACTCATAACTGATTTTTATAAGGTATACTTTAATTTTGAGTAAAATTTGGTACGATTAGGTATTTTCATATAAATTATGTGTCCGTACTTTAGTGTATAAATCATGTATATTAGGCAGTTAATTGCATACGAAAATCGAGTTTAGCACGTTCAATTAAAAAATCTTAAATTTAAATAAAAACGTCTGAAGTAAGTAATTTTTACATGAGTATCCTCCGTTATTGGAATTAAGTAATTATTTTTAGTACTTAGAAACGGTGTAAAAATAAATTGTACATTGTCTTTTAAGATAACATAATGCCCGTCAAATATATGTATTTAAACATTAAGCTGAGTTCCGCGCATTGAATTGAAAAAAAAACAAAAATAATATGTAATTCTTATGCGCATCACATTAGAGGAAAAAAATAAAAACTTTTCGTATTCTATTTTTTTGAAAATTTATTTTTGTCACATGATTAGAAAAACCTTTGTGACTCAATCATTCCTTTAACTTAGAGTTATTATTGTGAACGGAGTGTTTATTTTATGACATTTTCGTATAGATCAGGCCGAATATACTCCTTAGATAAAAGCTCTCAACTCCGGAAGGTGAAAATAAAATTAAATGTATGAAGGACGGGGTTTTCGTGAGAGATACAACTCTTTAGAAAAACCCGTCCTAACACTTGGCGCCCAGAGTGGAGCTCGTTGGGTCAAAAAAATGACCGAGATTTCGGCAACATATCCTGCCGGGGGCTCGATCATTTTTGCATGAGATGCTGACGGTTTTATATAGAGAACCGTTTAACAGCGAGAACCGCGACCTTTTTCGAGAGAGAGTAAGAATGCTATTAGTAATAAAGTATATTCTTTGCTGTAAAAATATGATCCGTAATTATTATAAACTAAAAGGTTATATAGGAGCATGTCCAAATTATTTTGTTTGTCAAATATTATTTTCCACATTTAATTTCTGATTTTATTTTCTAAAAGGTATTTATTTCTAAATAAGAATAATCGTAACAATTTGTTTATATTTCATGTAAAACATATCTATATTTAAAAATCAGTTAAATCCAAGCTACTAATAATTAATAGATTTTGCCACCGTGCATAAGAAAAAGTTAATTATTACTTTATTAAATATATAAAAAATGCATTTTTATATATTTGTGTATTTTATAATTTAAAAATAGCCCTAATGGAAATTTTGCTAACTGAAATAATTGATCCATCAATAATTATTTTTATTTTTATTTAGTTTGATATTTACCAGTGGAAAATTAATTATTACATTTTTTTAGTTACTTTAAAATATTACATAAAATATGTATATGAAATGTAACCAGTAACAAAGAGAAATATTAATGTATCGGCTGATAGTTTGAATTTTCTTCTTTATTCACTATATTCTAAGCGAATTGATAGCTGTATTTATTTTGTTAACAATTAATATAATGATCACTTATTTTGAGTAAAGTTTTTATAATCACTTTCAATTTTTGCTTAAAATAATTTTCCTTTACCTTGCTTCACTATTTTATTATTTGATTATTATTAATTAATTATTGATTGATAATTATCAACCCCTTGAATTATCGACCAATTAATCCACAAATATGGGGGATTATAGTAAATTATAACCAGCGTTTCGAAGCGTAATAGGTAGCGTCAATGCATCGCATCTCGTAGATCGTAAGTTCGCGCCCGAATCAGCTCGAAAAATGTTGTTAAACGTTTTAATAGGTAATATAATTTTAATAGGTTAATTTTTAAATTAATTTCACGTTAAAATCAAGAAACCAAACAAGTAAGAAGGAAAAGTTATTTTTCTTTAGCACCGAATTTTAAATCTGCGTTTTTTATTATGAGTTGCAAATTCAGGGGTACAAACTGTTAAATTTTACTTTCGTTTGTTATTATGAGTACTCTTGATTGCTGTCTCAATTTTCTTTTCTTCTAGTACGGTCGGGACTCGAACCCACGAGCCCAATGTATTAGTCCAAATATTAAAGTAATGAATTTCGATATACATATATATATAATTATATAATATACATATACATATACATTTATATTTAATTAATATGTACTTTCTATTTTTTTTTATCCTCAATTTTAGCCATATCGGCTATTGCGGAAGGGTACGAACAGTGATGAGTAGGCCCATCGCTTAGTAGTTGCCGGAAACAATAGTTCGATCAAGAATAGGCCGCGACAAAACAAAGGGGAGTGAACGAATTGGAATCTCCCCTCGTTCTAAAAATTTTCAGGTGGACCAGGAGTATAAAAGTAAATACCGCGACGAAAACGGTTTATTTCTTTTAAAAAACAAATAATAAAAAAAAAACAAAAACTATTTGCCATCCGCTCGTTAACCTGCGCTAAATACGCGATCTGACCCACATAAAACATTAAAAACGATAACAAAATAAACAAAAAAAAAGAAACTAGCAACGAAATTTTTCTGACCTAGCCGCGTTCATGAGGGAATCATCATGGCTGATTCCAAAGAAATCCCTTAATTATAACCTGCTTAATTTTCTCTAAAGTAGAAAATTGAGGCAGTAATCAAGAGAGTGTTTCCGCAAGGAAACAAGGATTTTTTTAAAAAAGAAAAATATGTACCGAAAAAGAAAAAAATGATTTAGATAATATTTTCTTTAGCGATTTCAGCAAAAATTTAACTATTTTAAGTATTCGATTTTTTTAGTGCGGGGAAAACTAAGTAAGATTTAGAGATGTTAATGTAGAACAGATTGTGTTCTAAACGAGAAAAAATGACAAAATCGAAAGTTCGTGTCAAAAACATATTATATAGATGCGAAGCGTTATATATATAGTAAATAATGACCTTTACTAATAAACTTTTATTGGCTTAACAATAATAGAAATATTACTTAGAAAGATTCGGTTTACCTGCTTTTGATGCGAGGGTTCAGGGAAAACACTAAATTTATACCATTGAAGAATTCTCTTTCATAAAGAAAAAAGGGAATTTTCGTCTTGGAGCGGTTTAAGACGGCTAATAAAACGAAAAACATAACTGCACCGCATAAAACTTTCCTTCTGGAAGTAGAAATTTTTTTTTAGAAAGTAACCAATTGTAATGAAATTTACAACATTCAAAAAAAAAAAATAATAAAATCGCCAAATTGTTCAATCTTAACAGAAGTTTAAATAATAAATTCCCTGCACCGTTTCCCTCACCTTAATTGAATAAAAAAATAAATCGTGACTGATATTTAAGCTCTTGCCACAAAATTATAAGCAATATTACATAAAACTGTTAAGGATTAAACATTTAAAAATTTTCTTTTCTCAAAACCGAAATTATAAATTCTGAGAATTAAGTAAATCACACTAAAAAAAAAAAAAATGTTTTTTCGAATTAATTAAAATCGATTCAGGGTGGTACATGCTCAAGTGAAAAGCAATGAATTTCTAATTTTATCTTTAACATAAAAACAAAAAAATCCGACAGTATAATAACTTTTAGGTAATTTAAATAAAAACGTAAAAATTTTAAAATAATAAATAATCCATCATTTAGAATTATTAACCAATTTGTAATAATAGTAAAATCGTAATTCATTAGGATCGAGTTTTCTTATTAAAATAAAATTTATTCAAAATTAAATGAATTGAAATAAATTCAAATTATAAAACGTTCTTTTCAGTTACCCGGGTGAACATTAAACCAAAGTTTTCTTATCGTGAATGTCATTGCGTCATGCAGTGCAAACCATAACATATTTTCACATAGCTTCATATAGACTAATATACAGTTACATCCGGTCGAGTGAAAAATAAAAATATCAAGTTCTAGTTTGAAGTTTAAAAAAAAAATATCCTATTACCTAAATATTCTGGCTACTCAGAACTAAACTTTGTTGGTCTCACCCGAGTCCGCAAGTAATAATAGTGTAACTTAAGAAATTAACTTCGAGATAAATACAATGAGTTCCGAACGCACAAACGCAAGCGTGTTTTAAAGATTATTAAATTATGTGACTTAAAAATTTTAAAACTTTTTACCTACAATACCTTTGACTAAATTTTTCTATCATGTTATTACTATTTACAATTTTTCTTTTTAAGTAATCTAATAAAAATTTTTCTTTGCAACTTTAACTAATTTAACCAATACACAGAGATACCTTCTCAATAAGTAAAGCATTGATGTTAAATAATAATAGAACAATTAAATAATTACAAATTGCTGCAGTTGTTATGTTTCCTTTTAATAATTAAATTTTCTTTTATTCTTTAAACAATAACATAATTAAGAAAATTCCAAGAGATAAATTGATACAACTAACTTTACGATTAAAATACATTTGTTACACAGAAACAGTAAAAATTCATCATAGTTGTTTGAAAATTGATTTTCTCTTTTATTCCAGAAGGAAAGAACTGAAACCAATTAGTTTATATTATTTTTACAAATTGTATTAGCATAAAATTAAATATCTTAAATATTTAAAATAATAAAGTAATTCTGACATTTTTGAGTGCTAATAGGGGTAATAACCCTTATAAATGTTAACCTTAAGCCTCCGCATCAAAAAAAAAAAAATACAGGTAGTAGGTAGGCAGGTAAAGGATGCGTAACTATCATAAACTTATAGGCTTAAAATGAAACATAGAAATTCTGTGTAGGAGCATATAGTTTTGCGAACTTCAATAAATGACGTTGGAAATATGATACAATATTTAAAAATAATGTAACCGCGAGAAAAAAATTTTTTTCTCGAATTTCTAGCATTTGTATATAAAAGTGGCACTAGTATTGGGGGAGATGGGTCCCTTTCGCTTCGAGTGACCGGACCTTTGTGAAGTTAAGAAATTCAAATTTTAAAATACAAATTTCTAAATCAAACGTAATAGAGTTTAAATTTTTCTAAACAAATATTACTATAATAATGGTTGAAGTAGTTATAAAATTAAACTTTGTAAGAAAAAGAAAACGATGTTCTAATTTTAAAGTTTCAAAACATTCCTTATATATATATATATGTTTCCAAAATCTTTGGAAAATCTTTTAACATTATGTACAAATCATTATTTTTATTAATCCATGTTTTAAGTTTTCCAAATAATTAATAAATTCCGATCAAAATTCAAAATTCACAAAGCAATACGTTAACATAGTATTTAATCTATTTAAATCAATCATTTACGTTTTTTTAAAAAAAAAAAATTTTTTTTCTTTAATAAATTATGGTCAAAACATAATTAAAAACCCAAAGAAATAAATTCAACTTAAAAATAATTATAGTAAAATGTAACAACAGTAATTTTAAGATGCTAATAAAAGTTAAAATTATTTTTAAAATTCGAAAATATGTAAAAAAAAAAACTACAAATTTGGTAAAAATTTTACATCAAAAGTAATAAATATGAATTGTATAAATATTTAACTCGAATATAAAGACATCGTCTAATAATTCAAAAATCATCAATGTTTAAAATTTAAAAATAATATCTATGAATAAAACCAGTCAAGCGTAAAACGTACTCGTTTTCGAACAGTGAGACTGAAATTCTTTGCGCGCGATAACGCACATTTCAATCTCTACGTTGAAGTATACGTTGTATGTGCTAGCGTGCTCTGTTATAGCAGCTCGAGTTTGAAGCAAAGTGACGTCATGCTGGCTTGTGCTTACAGTACGCTCTAAGCTTAAAAGCATATACACTTTATGGTATCTAAATAAGTGCTGTTGGAAACCTTTTACTTTGAAATTAAAAACGTTTTCATCCAAAATAAATTTAATTTTGATAAAATATTGTTTTCCGCCATAATTTTGTTAATAATTTTTTTTGTTCGGATCAGAAAAGCCCTTCACAATATTTTTTTAAACTAAATAATGCCACTTCAAGCTTATGAATAGAATATAAAATGATTCATTGTGCACATAATATACTAATTTAGAATAAAATTTAATTAATTCAATCCTTTTAATAAATTCATAGTTTTAATTTACACGCTCATTAATCATTAATAAAATTAAAATGAAAACTATGACAAAATTCAACTTGATTAATTACAATGAATATAAATTTGTGAAATCAAATATAAAAGTTGCAAACATTACTCTATTTAAAACTAACAAATTTGCATGTTATGAGAAGATGATTATTAAATATTAGTTAATTCTATCTCTATGAAATTCTAGTTTTTTGTACCGCGTCCTCATTAGTCGATGAATAATTTTAACATAAAAATCTTTGCACAAATTGTACAATCGCAGATTATTCCAATAAGAATCACATACAATTAAATTTTAATAAATACTTTTAAGGAAACAATATATAACACCACAAACCAAAGTTTGAAATAAAATTATTTACTAAATTACATTTCAAGAAGATAAAACCCCTTTAACAGAAAGTAAATACGGGAGTAATAATATACTCCTATAATTAATGAATGTTTTGTTTAGAAATTTAAGAAAACCTGAAACGTCCCAAAATTAAGAGAATTTTTCTTTTCTTTACTTAATTAAATTAATAAATCTAAATAAACAAAAACATTATTGCAATATTAAACGTAAGATTACAAATTGTACATTTCGACTATAAATAAGTTGTTTTATTCTAACATTCACATAAAACGGAAAACTTATCATAAAAGAGAAGGCTGAAAACAAAAGATCTTGAATTTCAAACTTAAAAGAAATATAATGCGTTCACACGGCGGGAGTTTGGTCGCTGGAGTGAGGGGATTCATTTTCACCGAGAATTAAATATAAAACCACAAGTTTCGTGCTGAACTGTAGCAAAGTACAATTGGATATTCTCTTATCTAACTAAACTTAATGCTTTTACACAGTTAATTCTAAAAAACCTGCGAGATGCGAAATAATCAACTAAGCTAAAATATACAAAACACTCGTAAACTAGTGTCTATGCGATCCGTAGTTAAGCGTACCACATGAGAATTTTAGAGATAATATAAATAACTTGTTGCAAGCATGACGAGAAAAGTCTTGTCTTGAAGTTTCTATAACATTTTAACTTGAATTTTGATCAACGAGTTTTCTGTTGACGCTTCCTTTCATCTAAGGTGCTAACCTTGTCCTCGAGGGGAGACGTTAGCAGTGACAAATTAAGGCGTTTAATTAATTTTTAAAAAACAAATTGACTTCCTCGCCATGCACTAACAAGGATAATAAAATTTCATAGAATAGTAAAGGAATTTGATATGCGCTAAAATATAATAAAAATAAAATTCCGAAAATAGGGAAAATCTCTATATGCGAATCATACAATGGTTAATCCAATTATTTTAAAAATAAATTGAAATTAAAAGTAGTTTCAAAATTATTAGAATTAAGATAGAAAGATGCATGCAAATTTGCTCGCATTAATTAATAGATTAAGTACAAAAGCATCAATCACCTGCGATATTTTTAAATAAATAGCAAAGTATCTGTAGATAAATAAAATGCTCGCCAATTCGCAAGCATTTATCCAAACGATATCTAGTAAACAATAGCAATTCGTACGACTGATAAATTAAGTTGGCAAATAAATCTAATATATTGCCAATTTTTTGAATTTAAAGTAAGTGATTTAACAAAATCCAATTATATCATTAACCTTATGCGTACAAGTGATAACGTGATTGGAACCAAAATAAACTAAAGATCGTTTTAAAAATTCAAGCTAAAATACTATTTAATCAAACACGCAAATTTGTTGCCATGCGGTACTAAAATTTTTTTTAAAAAAAAAAAAGAAACCTAAGCATCAACTTAAAATCTTAGAGAAACTTTCTAGAAATAAAAGCATTTAAGCAAGTTAATAGTATACAATCACATTAAATCCTCGCGCTAAGATTGAAATAACTTTTATAACAATTTTTCCGGTCGATAAAACCTCTAAAAAAAATTACCGATATGATCACCGAAGTCTGTACATATCCATTACCATCCGTGCGGAATAACTTATGGTAACGATCTATAATCAATATCATTTATGGTGATTCCAATTTGAATTTAGTATCTACCGCTAAACCAAAAACTATTAAAACTCTAAACTAAGGTAATTCAATTTCGACTTTAACAATACAATTCGATAATTAATTATGCAAAGACTTTTTAATCACTTTCATTATTTGTTCTCTATCTGTTTTCCATTATTTTAAAAATAAATTAATATTTATAATAATAACTAATAAGTAACCAAATCACTAGGCATTCTTCGAATAAAAGTTTTTGTTTATGAATTACTGCAAAATAAATTATATGATCTACCTGTATACCATTATAATACTCAACTAAATTTACAAATCAATATTAAACAGGTAATTTAACAGTAAAACACTTAAACAGAAAAATAAAAGAACTGTTTAAAAATTACAAGCTAAAATTGCTCAAATATTTTAATTTAATAATGTAAATCATTCTGTTACGTAAATACTAATAATTAATGCCCATTCACAGTTAACTCTTTATTTTAAATAATTTTGAAACTAAAAATTGAAACAACCTCGATATGTTTTAAATCAATTACAATTTGTATTTATAGTTAATCGTAATCGGTGTAAAAAAAAAAAAAATTAAAGTATTATTAAACCCCTTGTATTTTAATTAAAATTCATATGTTACAATATATAGATAAAAATATAATAATTTTCAGGCTATACCGTAGAACTCAACGTCTTCTGTTACCAACGTTAATTTCGAAATTTAATGCTTACTAATAATATAAAAGAATGCTGCATGCCGAAATATGATAGAAATTTAACGCGATTTGTCGTTTAAAAATTAACTGTCGTTCTCACGTTGTCACCTAAAACACGTAAGGCGATAAAACAGCGTTGCACTAACTGTTACTTCCCCGCGGTATTATAACTATTATTTCAAATAATACACAAAATAGAATATATCATCTCATATATTTTAATAAAAACCGCGTAAACGAATTGCTATTGTGCTAAATAACACATTTATAGGTATATATCTAAATAAATACTTTAATGGAATTTCGTGAGTTTCAGATGAACATATTCAACCTATCCAAATCAGAGGGAATAATTACGCTTATCCAAGTAAATGAGTGGCAGGTATGCATATTTTAATTAATATGCATCCCATTTAGTCTTAACCATTTGCAGCATGAAGCATTTAAGATAAATCTAATACTATAATAGAACCGTAGTAGCTTAATCCTTAATATTAAGTTTAACAAATTCAAATAAATTTTGGGCGGAGTCACTAAATAAATTTTTAAATCTAGCCGCGTTGAAATATAGTAATATTTTTCAATTCCAGAATAGTTAATAGCGTATTTACTGGCGAATATCTAACGAAAATTAAACAAACGTCTAATCGGATCTTTCTAACTTACATAATTAGTTTTGTAATTCGATTTATAAAAAAAAAAAGAAAAACACGAATTAATATAAAAGCTGCTTTATTGTATATAATAGGACTCTTGCACTAAAGGCGCAAGAGTAAGAAAAGATTAGTTGAATGTAGGATATCTTGTACTAAGGTTCAAGAAAAACAATAGAAAGGAAAACGGTACCTAGACAACTGCAGTTAGTAAGTTAGGTTAGGAAATATTTGACTTTCATGGTAGTGGGCAGATGGTCCACGCACGATGGCTTATAGGACATGACTGATCACCATGTTCTATCATAGAAAGAGCAACCATGGTTAGTCGAATCAGATGTGCGACTCGAGTATAATGCGAAAAACTACGAAATGAAAAAGAATACAAATTGAATTAAAGAATAAAAAAATGAGATACAAAATTGAATACAAATGAATTGAAAATGAATGCCATCCCGATGCTTTTTGTTAAGGTCGTGAGATGATGATTATTACCGGATGCTTTTTGTTAAGGTCCGATGACTAAATAAAAAAATTACAAAATGAAGAAATATGAAGAAAATCGCGTAGCTTAATCTCGTATACTATTTGTGATTACTCACGGTAGTATAATTAAGCCGTCGGGTACGCGCTGGGGAGTACAGATGCAATAAGCATACCCTGGCCGGTTGATATTCGAGCGCTATTTGTGATCAACCACTGTAGCATAATTAAGACGTCGAATGCATCGCAAGGGAATACAGATGCCCACAGCATACGCTTGCGAATGTTATTCGAGCACTATTAGGGAATACAGATGCCCACAGCATACGCTAATAGTATAACTAAAGCAAAATAATTACAAATACAAAAAGAAAATAAAGGTAAAAAAAAAAACAATGAAAATATGATACAATGAAATGAATATATATATCAAAAAAAAAATAAGGGAAAATACAAATATTTTCCACTGCTTTTGTTGATTCCAATGAAACGTCACTGTATAGGACGGGAGCTGACTTGATCAACATACAGTGGAACGTGATGGAAATTTTCGATGTACTGTGGTATCTAACGTCACCGTATGGGGCGGAAGCCAGGTACACAGGGCAATATTTCCTATAATAAGGGGGAATACACATACGGTTTTACGCGGGAAAGGTTTGCTGACGCAATCATCAAATAGCTTTGAGAAATTTAACATTCTGTTTTAAGAGTGGAAGCCAAATTTGCATTGTTGTTGATGATTGCCTAAAGTAGCCATTTCAGGGTTACGAATATGACAGTGAATTTTTTTTTTTCTCTCTCAACTTATAGGGGGGACCGTAAAGTAATTTTACAATCGAAATACAATGAGTTAAAAATATATTATAATAAAATGAAAATAATGATGAACAAAATATAAACTACGACAAATAACAATAAATAAAACAAAAGTGTACTGAATCAAAAGAACTACACGAAAAAAATATACATTAGATAAATATTAAAAAGAAAACAATCTTGTACTAGAGGTTCAAGATAATTACGAAATAAAATTACGTACCAAACTAATTCTAAAATTAATAAAGCAGCACTGTCAATTATTACAAATAAAAGTAAATTTTTCTTTTGAGAATTACCATAAAGTCTTTCTCACGATAAATAAAGATTATAAAATGTCATTTTGCTTGAAAGTTTCGTTTTCATACTGTTACCTAAATATGTGACTCCGACACCAAAAAGTGCAAACGTAGAATCTACTGTTTCCAGTAAAAACGGTTAAGTAAAATAAAATTTGATGCGTTCCCATAGAAAAGTGCAACTTCAGGGAAAGGATTAAAAGAAATATAATATTAATTTAGTTAAGCTAAGGCAAACCTCGAAAGAGAGGGTACCTCTCCCATTAGTTTCATAAGTATATAAGCTACCTGGACAAGACAACGCGCATCAGTCTTGTTCCAGAAGTAACACAGTAACTTTTAACAAATTTTTATAATTATCATAAACCAAGATAGTTAATTAGTGAATAAGCTTCTGCGTTCAAGGTAGTAGTTATATAGAGTGTTAGTGTAACACAGTGTAGTAAATTCAAGTTTGATAAAAACTAGGATAACCCTAGGAAAAATCATTTTTTTTATTTTATACTCTGGATATGCTACCATAGTATGTCCTACAATAATAATTTTATTAATATTTAATCTATTTAGTAATATAATATTACTCTTTTATATTTTAACTTAACTATTAATGTTCATATTAAATCTTTTTTTTTTTTAATTAGATTTCAATGTTTGCGTAATTTTTCCCTATGATGATACGTTCATCCAAGCGACGCAAATTGACCCGAAAGTGATTCAGTCAATCTTAACCTTCGATAAATAGAATAGAGTAATAAAACGATTTACAAATAGATATTGGATTGTCCTTTAAATACGTTGGTGTTTAACAGTAACTTCTAAATTTTAACTTAATAAAGAAAAAAAAAATAAAACTATTGATCAGTTCTATCTTTATTCTAACTTCTGAAGGCTAAAAACCTGTAAAAATTTTAAATTAATTCAACGTTTCTAACGTATTCAAGGAGTTTTTGCCATATTGTATGCTATACCGATGTATCACTATCATTCTCGTCTTCTTTTATACCTAGTCCTCAATAACTCTCTTGTGCAGTAGTAATTGTCTATTCTGCTCACTGATTTTCGTTGATAAAAAAAATTTTTTTTTTTGCTCCCTGTGTATCTACACTTGGGGAATAGTAGATTAATCTTCAGCCCACTTAATAAATGGCGGTAAAATGAATAAATCCATTTTGATAAATTCTGTTAGATTTATCCGGACTATTAAGCACCGAAACAACGATTAAACATGATGTGGTTAAGGTTACCTAAACTAATTCCTAAAGCTTTCCTAATCATTTAATTCCTATCCAAAACAATTATCTTTCCTAAAATGCAGAATATAAAACTGTTGATCAACTCATGGTGATGTTGAACCAATAGCCTCGTATTTATTTTTTTGGTTATAACTCGTGAAAATTTCAATCGCAATGTGAATCAGTAAACCTCGGGAACAAGCCAAACAGTAGTAAATTTATTTAATCTAAAATTACTGAATACTCTCATGTTATAACGTAAACATAAGCTTCCGAAGAAATCCTTAACATTTTACCGAATTATTTAATTTTGATAATATTACTACCTTCATTATTGCTGGCGATCAACATTTTCAATTTTCTCAGATAAGATTTTTTTTTTTCTTGCTTTATTTGTTTTTCGTAAAAAAAAAAAAAGAAGAACATATATAGTTGAGAAATTCGTATTGTACTATTCTAAATATACATATTTTAACCAACAAATAATTGTAACTTTTAGCTTCCAATTCGTACGTCTAAAACATAGTAACTCGGTAATGTTGGAATCCTGTTCCACATTAAGTACTCGCTGATTACAGGTTATGATCGATATTGATTTTATAATAATACCAATATACTAACCTCAAGTACACATTCTTCTTTTAATTGAATTTCTAAACTATATTACTCCTCTGGAAAATTCGAACCCAGCGTACGTTTTAATATACAATTTCACTCACGCTTTTTTTTTACTATTTATTTTATTCTCAAATAAACATGGAAAAGTAAAAGAAACTATAAAAATATTTTAACTTAAATTCTATCTCACCACGCAAAAGGAAAATAAAACTATTGATCAAATTCATAATAAATATTAGCGATTCGAGAGACTGCAATATCGTTAACTATGCAATAAACATACACCTTATTGCATAACCTTAAACGAAAATCATGGTCTCGGACTCATTTCACTCTTAAAAATTATTATAAAATTCTAGATATCCTTCTAAATAGTCTTCAAAACTAAACGATCCTGTTGAAACCTCCTAAAATTCCTAAATGGCTAATAACTATTTAATTCTTCTCCGTACATGGCATTTGAAGCTTGTAAAGTCGTATCCCTCTTGCCATTTGCAATCGATAACGATTAAACAATTGATTTAAATTATATCCGTTTATAACAGTCTATAGAAAAATAATAACTCCAACTCAACTCTATATTTGAGTAAATTTCGCCTCTTATTTGTTAATCTATTATATTTTCTATATAAAATGTCAGTTTCTAACCCTTCTCATATATTTAATTGTAGTACAATATAAATTCATTACTTTAATGGATTTGGATTTAAAACATCATTTGTATAATATTCACTCTGGCTAGGATTAATTGTCGGGGACGACAATAAACTTAGTAAGGGGGAGAGGTAAACAAGTGACTGACTGTTTACCGTCTCGTTGTCATTCCTGTTTTTCACACAAACAAAAGCTAATATGTCCCGACGTTGGAGTTAGTGGCTGCAATGCACTCACGTCCTAGTCGCATTATTTAGAAAAATTTTATAATGTTCATATTTTCTACTTTATTTTTCTCCTCGGTTATAAGACATTTTTAAAACTTTAAACCGTCGCCACTCACCGCCATAACAAATAACAAAACCCTTTATTTTTCCTTTTAATCGTACAACCGTAGACCCGTTGATTAGGAGGATTGTCCCTAACTTGACGGCGTAAATTCTATTCCTCGGAATTGTTTAGCGATTTTTGCTAAAAAAATTCTTATTATTTTCTTTTTCTATTTTTATTGCAGTTCCGAATCTATTATTTTTATATAAGAAAACATCCCTCTTGTCGAGACGTCAACGCTTGTAAAGCGATCCTTAATATGTTTTGTATGAGTTCCAATCCGAGTACGTTATTTTTTATTCTTCTTTCATAATTCAAGCAAGGAAGAAATCTATAAAGGAAATTCTGTATCCCTCTTAAAATTATAGCAATTTTAAATTACAAAAATTTATTTCATTTTTGTTACTGAAAGCTATTTAACTCTAACACATTTTCCTCTTTTTCCAATAAGTAACTTTAATGTAATGGTTTTCCGAATAACTCTATTTTCTTCGCTGTCATTCCGTTAAATCGTGTTGATCCATTATGTGTGATCATATTCTTTTATTTAAAATTAAAATTACATCCAATAGTTATCGCCATAAAAACCTACTGCGCCACCGTGTTTTAATATAACGTATGGTTCTGGATCACTATTAATAACTTTTTAAATTCTGTTTCTTTTTCATCCTAAATCCTTCCCAATTTCTTCCATTAACATGATACCATCAGGTTACAAGGCCAATACGTTTGGGGATTGTTGCTAGGCAATGATTTTTCATTAGTTACTGCAGCTACCGATATAAATCTTTTTCTTACTATTTCCAAAATAACCGGAATTAATGCACTATGTACCTTAATTCTAAAAATCAAACTATAGCCGTGAGATTGCGGAATCCTTTTTGTTGCTACAATTCATTGAACGCGAAAAGTAAGGTGGATTGACTGATTCGAAAGCAGGGTCGATGAACGCGCATATACTATGTATACGGCTCTGAACATACTGAGGGAATTATCAAAAACAAAAAAATGTTCAACTTTATCTTATTTTCTTTGTTTAATTTAAAAACTTTTTGTTCTTTATTAAGTACTTTGCGTATTATTTTTAAACGTTAAATGTGTGGCAACTCACCAGATTTTAATTGAACAAATAAAACCTTGAATTCACTAACTGTGTAAATTTTCCTTTTAGGTGCGAAATTCTGCGCTTTGAATCTATAGCTAGAAAATCTAATTCAAGGATAGTATTGCCGTAGGTAATCACTAAAATTAGCCTATTGTTACTATTTGGGGGTATTTAGCAAGACTAGGTAACGAATAACGCTGACTGGAAGTAGCAAGGCCAGACGACACGAATAACGCTCAAAACCGAGACGGACAAGTCGATCCATCTATGCTGATGATGACGGCTATGGCGAATAGCTTCGCCTTACATAATGCCCTGCAGGGCCTGCGCAGCTTTGACGGGCATAATATGTCTTTAAAAGACTTTATACAGGATGTTCGAAATGGAAAAGAATATGTGCCTGCAGGAAGTGAAGGACAGTATGTCAAGGCCGTGTTAACGAAATTGCGCGGAAATGCGCGAGACTGCACATACGGACATTTCTTTTCCAACATTGACAGCCTTGTGAATCATTTAAGGACTAGATTCGCGCCAGGCAAGACGTATACTTACTATACGACTAAAATAAATGACATGAGAATGAAACAGGGAGAGACCGTAGGAGATTTCTACGATCGACTAAACATTCTGCTCAGCGGGGCTAAGAATGCTTTAAAAGACGACATACCAGAGGCAGCAGACGCCAACCGGAATGACATGATAAAACCTTTAGAGTACGCAGCCAAAGACATCTTCATTAGAGGATTACCCGCAGACATCTCCGTACAAGTGGATGGGAAAAATCCCGCCACCCTGGCCGATGCATATAAAGACGCAGTGCGAATTGAGACTCGCATGGAAGCAAAGATTTTACCAGACACCAGATACAAGTTCCACGGACAAGTTCCCAAAGTAAATTGGGAACAGACGGAATTCTCTGCGATAAACCAATGGAGGCCAAGGACAAACCCTGACCAGCGGGGCAATGGGAAGACTGAACAACAAAGAGAAAACTCTAGTATGCCGCCTGAATATCAGCCAAGGCAAGGACGCACGAACTACAATGTGCAACGGGCTAATCAACCTCAGGTCCGACAGATATCACGCAACTATAACAACTTACCACCGAGGTACCATCAAAACCAAAATACACCTCGACCGCAATACGCGCAGCAACAGCAGCAGATGTTTTCACAGGACGCTCGATTGTTCAATCCTTATGGGCCCAGAGAACCACAACCCTCCACTAGCTACTAGTGAACACAAGGGTATGCTCAAGGGTACAATGCATAAAGAGCACCGGATAACTATAACCAGATGCTCCTGACGCCAACTGGAGCTCCAGACCAACCAGTATTTAACAACCAGCCTGCTTTAAACTGGCAGCTGGCTCGTCGCAATCAAGAATCGACGGGCCAAAGACAAGAAATACCAAATGTACTACTCATGCGTACGGGTTAATATGCGAGACCCATTGACCGCTATTGGACGTTCCAACTTCTAAAGATTGTAAACTGTTATTATTGACACAGCCTACTAAGAACCATTTTAAGCATTGCAATATACTTTATCTAACCGAGCCTAGCTCTCAATGGAGTTACCTTCACAACGAAGCTGCATGGCTGTATTCGTTGATTGAACTCACTACCGTCAGGATCACCTGCGACCAGCAGAAAGATCAAATATTGCAATTAAACGGAACCGGGAAGATCCAAATACCTGAAGGCTGTACTGGAAGAACAACACAGGTGACTCTAGGAGGTATGACCGCTCGGACAAGTACGGAGTTCTATACTTACCAACCTACGCTACAACTGGATATCACTAACCTGTTGACCAGGAGTATTCCTGACAATGTGATTCATCCTAATGAATTACCGCAAATCTTAAATCTTAAAGGTGACTACAATTGGAATAACCATGACATGCAGCAAATCTCTTTTAAATTAAAAGAGATCGCTCAGCATAAACTGGAAACCAACCACATACATCACGCTATGTATGGGAATTTGGGATTGGGAATACTACTGTGCATTACGGTTATAATATTATCCGCTAAGGTCATAACGTGTAGACGCAACCATGGTAATTATAAACCACAAGGAAGAAGGCAAATCTGGAATCACCCAAAAACTAACAACTGTGACCTCGGGTAGAAAAGACAATACCGACCACAAGACTGAACACAACCCTATGACGACTGAAGTTACTAACGAACGAGGGCTTGCACAGACCGCTTTACTTGACAGTTAATATGTAAGTTGACGTCTCTCTTTCTAGACGACTATCTCTCAAGATGTCGACAAATGAGACCTTGCAGTTAACCAACAACAAAAACCAGACCCTTTGAGAAATCATCCGAGATCTCGAACGACAAGGGCCTATCCAACAAATCACTATGTTAGAGTATCGTAACCATAAGTATACCCGACTCCCAATAAAATTTTTCCAACCAGTGCCTGCAGAAACTTCTGTACCAACTGAAAAAGCTGACGCGACAGACATTGATCCAAACCGACTTTTTTGTTTAGTAACAAAGAATGACACAGTGCAGACCTTAGCTTCTGCATTCCGACGGTTTGGCCCGTTAGACTATGTGTACATTACCCGTGGGAAATTAAACGACAGTAGATACGGATACGTAAGATTCCTAAATAAAACAGACGCTCAAACGGCTTTGCTGCAGACCCGTAGTAAATACGGAGCAAGACAAGCTGAGCCTATACGACAAAAACGCAAACGCAACGACACTCAGGACCCATGGACTAAATGTAAAAATTGTAACTATAACGTGATTACACTGCATAGACGCACACATGAGCTGTTATGCAAAGACCAGTCAGGATCAACAGACGATTCTGCTAGACTGCAGGAGAAGCTAGTTACATGTATATGCAACTTATGCAAAAATCCAATCACAGGTAACTATGCGCTGCATAGTAAAGACTGCGTAGATACGCAAGACCAACTTAAACTACAGGTAGCCACCTCTAGTCAGGCATCTGAAAAGACAGAGTTACAACCTAACTCTTTGACTTGGGCGAACGTGTCTACCCAAAACTCTGCCCAGACAGACGGTTCCGAAAGACGGCATGATGACCACATTTACTTTATATGCAACCTGTATAAGAAACCAATTACAGGTAACTACGCATTGCATAGTAAAGACTGCGTTCACGCGCAAGACATACCTATACTACCGGAGACCACCTTTAACCAGGTGTCCGATGCGACTGAGTTACAACCTAACTCATTGACATGGGCAGACGTGGCTACCATTAGTGCGGCCCCGCCCACCGTTTCTATACCTTGCGACAATGCTAAAAAGCATTCTTTTTCCTTGACGGAGTATAAAATGCTCCAACAGGCAATACGCCTCATCCTCAATCCTGCAGAACCTAAACCGCTTGCCTTATATGTAGAAAACCTAGAACTTGACTAACAATTCAAATAAATTTTTTTTTTTTATTATTTTTACTATTGCTAATTAACATATAAATAGCATTTAATTAACCAGTGCATGCGACTAACTCGACAAACCACCATAACAACATTTTAATACACTTTTGTTTTAGGTAATGAAACGAGAAGCAAACTCCGACAACTGCCAGTATAAATTGCTGGCATATACCAACATCAACCGCCCAAGGTATGACCAGGTTCGACCAATGTGTATATCTACGTTATGGGGCAGCGATAAAAACAAAAATCAACCCATCTACAGGGGGAGCAAACGGAAGAGGACCCCGCTCCTCCTGTGAAGACGGTGCATCACCATCTCAAGACGCCAACAGAAGATAAAAAAAAAAAAAAAAAAAAAAAAAAAAAAAAAAAAAGAAGGGAATTCTCCTCTTCAAACAAACACTTAAAATACAATGTTTCAAATCTTGATAAAATTTTTTTTTAGTTCAGTTTATAATCTTTCTTTCTTTGCGTAAAATTACCGTAAAATCATTTCCTTTTGCTCTTAAGTTTAAAGATGTTGCAAACGTTAAAGAAATTCTTAGTTTTAACTTATTCACCTACTGCACTTAGATTATATTTCTATTCAAATCAATAATTGTAAAGCGGAATCCCTATCCCTTCCTAAATGTTTAAAACTTTACCAAGCCAACCCACCTTATGATATAAGCTGTCATCAACCATTTCTTCCATCCGCTATTTTGTTTTTCTTAATCCATATAATTATTATGTATATTTAACTTTGTGATGCAGGTTTTCTTGGAATCCCATGCCTGCTCCTGCTTGACCTTCTACTACCGGGGACGGCAGTTTTTTTTAGTAAGGGGGGGTGTTAAGTGACACCATTCTCGCCTCCTAATTTTCTTTATTTATCTATTAACTCTTAAAATTATTCTTTTAATTTATTACAATGATGAGGAGAAATGGGTCTTAAAAGCATCAAGGCCAATTTCTTTTCACGCTGTTATCAATTTTCCAAGAAGCCAAGCTCGATCGTTGACGGGAGCCTTTGCTTCGTCTCCACTCTTTCTCTACTTCGTTGAGTTGAAGTGGGGACTTAGCGTCGGTTCCCATGCATAAGACGGGTAAGAGCAACGGAGAGAGAGAACTACCTTTCTCTGTCTTCGCGCTCTCCCCCACAACAATTAAAAACGTTTGAAGCTGGCTTGACGAAAGATTGTCAAGCGAAGAAAATTTTTCTCGAGAGAGACGCGCGCGACCAGGCCTAAGGGCAGTACGTGTAGGCTGCAGCCCGCGAGGCTGCAGCTGCAACTTCAAATTTCCACCTTGTCATTGTGTAGCTTTTAATTAAAAAAATTAACGACACAAATTCCGTGGACAACGATCCGAGTTGTCATACACGTGGATTGAAGTGCACCGGTGGTGTAGATATACCGACAAATAAGAAAAAGGGAAGCAGATAATCAGAGGCCAATGCAGCCAGAGCAGGCATGGGAGACCAGGAGAGCCGGCAATGCTGCTCCGCCGGCCACCCTTGTCATCAGCAGATAAGTTATTTTTAAAATTATTATAATAATCAATTTTATACAATATTGCATAGATAATAAAAGGAAATCAGCGCGCCTTGCGTTAGAAAATTTTCGTGGGTTGACAATAAATTATTTGTAAAGATTTTTAGAATGTACTTTTGATGAATTCATATAAGTGAAAAATTTTATTTAAGTATGTAACTTTATTAGAGATATATTGTGGGAGTTTTGCAAGTAATTGGTACTCAAGTGGATTTATTAAACTAATAAAGAATGTCCGACATATTTCAATTTTATATCACTGACCTTTATTATAAGAACGACGTAAGCTGTTATGATTCGGAGCTCGGAGATAGGATTATATAGTTAAGGGCCGTCGATAAAATTAAATAATTATCTTTTTTAAGTTATTTAAAAAAAATATTTTTTAATGTACTTCATAACAATTAATAAATATGCCACAGAAATAAGTTGCTTGGACAGACATTGAACAGAATTAGACGTTAAAGTAATAATTATTTTAAAAACTACATATTTTTATGAAAATTCAAATGAATAGAAAAACAAATCAATCCTTTTCATAATAACACTCATAACTGATTTTTATAAGGTATACTTTAATTTTGAGTAAAATTTGGTACGATTAGGTATTTTCATATAAATTATGTGTCCGTACTTTAGTGTATAAATCATGTATATTAGGCAGTTAATTGCATACGAAAATCGAGTTTAGCACGTTCAATTAAAAAATCTTAAATTTAAATAAAAACGTCTGAAGTAAGTAATTTTTACATGAGTATCCTCCGTTATTGGAATTAAGTAATTATTTTTAGTACTTAGAAACGGTGTAAAAATAAATTGTACATTGTCTTTTAAGATAACATAATGCCCGTCAAATATATGTATTTAAACATTAAGCTGAGTTCCGCGCATTGAATTGAAAAAAAAACAAAAATAATATGTAATTCTTATGCGCATCACATTAGAGGAAAAAAATAAAAACTTTTCGTATTCTATTTTTTTGAAAATTTATTTTTGTCACATGATTAGAAAAACCTTTGTGACTCAATCATTCCTTTAACTTAGAGTTATTATTGTGAACGGAGTGTTTATTTTATGACATTTTCGTATAGATCAGGCCGAATATACTCCTTAGATAAAAGCTCTCAACTCCGGAAGGTGAAAATAAAATTAAATGTATGAAGGACGGGGTTTTCGTGAGAGATACAACTCTTTAGAAAAACCCGTCCTAACAAACTGTAAATAATAATAAATAACTGTAAATAACTATTATTTATGTACAAATTCTGAAAGTTTTTAACAGTTATTTAAGATTATTTACTATTATTTAGAGTTATTAACATAAATTATTTGCATATTGGATGTATTATAAAAATAATATTTTAATATGTTATTATGCTTATAATAAAATCATAAAAAAATGTTGAAAAATTAATAAAACAGCAAGGAGTATTAGTATAGTACTATAATTACTTAAAATTAAAGTACTATCACATTATGAAAGAAACAATTTTGAAAACTGTTATAATTTTTCAATTCATAACTTTTATCGTAACCGAATTTTATTAATCCAACTTTAGACAAGAAAGTTGAACATAAAGGACAACTACAGCAGGGACAATGACAGATGAGTAAATTGTAAAAGGGATAACTGAAAATGATTTTTATGAGTAAAAGTGTTTTATATTAATTTGGCAACAAACTATTTCCTGTAAAACTTATTATTTTTAATTCGTATGGGTTTTTGTTAATGTCAACAAATTATTATTTAAGTATATAAATTTTAATTAACATTTCAATGTGATTAAAAATTATTTATATATATGAAAACCCTGCTATTTTTTTTTTTTTTTTGTTAAAAATCGAGATAATAAAAATTTCAAAATAGATGTCGTGATTATTAATATTTTATCGTCAATAAAAAATTGTTATTAATTTTTAACGTTTTTACTATTGTTCTGAAAAGAATTCAAACTATTGATACTGCTTTTATTATTGCTGTATTAATAATTGCATTTAATAATACTACAAAGTATTTCCAGAACGATATTATTAATAAATATAAATCATTTCCTTATAATACAGTGTACTAGTACAGAGTAGATCCAACAATTTCGCATGCTCGGTACTTGTAGCCTACATCATAAGGCTGCTTATACAGACTAATAGTCGCTAATAGTGCGTCGAACTTCTCTACTGTTAATGATAACATGCTGAAGTATGCAAATGTTTCGGAAGTGCGTCGCATCGAAGTTGCCTGGAAGCAACGTAATATAAGAAACTTTCACCACTAGGATGATGCGACTGGGACTGTGATTGCACCATGTGATAGGAGTGTTGTGGAAAGCGACCAAATTGTACGAATCAATAATGTACAAATAGATGACAAATAGTATACGTACGATTTGGTCGTGTTCTGATTCACACAGAATAATCACAGTCGCGATTACAGCAGCAACATCACCCCAGTGTGGAAAGTCTCTAAAGCTTCATCTAAATGAATGTAATGTTTATTTCTGTTTGTTATGGACGACTGTTATAAGAAAGTACCTTATATTGCAGTCTTTGAAGTTAACTATTTGAATTTTTATGTGAAATTTGTGTATCAACGATTATGAAAATTAAGTTTTAGGAAATTTTTTGAAAACTGTTTATTTTGTATCAATAAATTTTATTAAAATTATCATAATAACCGTTTTAAATAATAATTCTTTTATATTGAAACGAAAGAATTATTTATTAAAAAGCAAAAACAAAAATATTTTTTGTGTTAAGTATATTAAATAAATGTTATAAGATATAAACAAGTAATTTATTTTTCAATTATGAATTGTTTTCGGAAAATATTATTTTTATAATTATTCATGAAACAATTAGAAATTGAACGTTTTGTATTGATTTAATATTATACACTATAGTTAGAAAAAATTTATAATATTACAAATATTCTTTTATAGCACTGCGTGAGCTAAATTCGCGTTTTCTACACCATTTAGCGGGAGCTAAATACAACTTTTTTGAACTGTGTAAAAAAGTACTACCGTCAGAAATTTTGCACTTTATTATACTGTTCAAAAAAGTAATATCGAAATCACGCATCACAATCACTCTTTGTATATATATTAATACGTAGAAATGTCTTTTCACACATGATAATACGTAGAAAATCAATCAAAAAATATAAATACTTTAATAAAGAATTGAAAACATCAAGAAAATCAAAACTATAGTTTATAAATTACTGTTGTGCCGTGAGTTGTCGAAACAAAACATCTGTGAGCGGCGCGCATGCGTGTACAGTGTGTACGGCCTAAGAATGAGAAAGAAAGAGATAGCTGTACGAACAATAAACTAGATGCTTTGCTTTGTCTGACCTGTGTATACATAAATCTAAATAATCGGCAAGTTCTCTTTTTATCATATTGTATTTAATTAATAAAATATCACTGACATCAATACTTATTTGATATAATTTCTCAATCTAAGAATATTTTTGAAATCGTTTTTGCTTTTTTTTGTTTGCGATGGGTCTATTGTTACATCCGCATAATCACGGACGTACGAAAAATCATTTTTCGTTTTAATTTTTTTAACCTTTTATTATACATATAAATGTGCGTACGTATATATAATTATATATACGCATATACATTATGTATGCATATAAACATATTTATTTGCAGTTCTCTCCCTAAATAACATTAATAAATACATATAAGTAGATAAATAAATGAATCTTTTAGTAATAAGGAATATACTGTATTAAAAAAATAAATTTAATTTCTTGTATTAGTCTTAAGAGAAAAGCAGTAAGTTCGCGCGCCGTATACGCTACCTCAGCATTTTTAGGCGTGATAAGAAGATATCTTCTGTCACCGAATGTGAGATTCTAAAGAGTTTCTCACGGCCGAACTGACCAATGGGACTCTATTAAATTTTGACAAACTTGCATTTTATTTCTAGATTTGTACCTTTCTTGCAGAGAAAAATAATTTTAATAAGTCAGTCCGCAGTTAGACCTCGCAAGGGTAACACCTTTTTCGACTTGCACATAAATCAAGTGTAAAATCGTAACAATAAAAACTTGTAACTCGCGCTTTATTTCCTTCTTAAATTTAATTACAAGCGAAATAACTTAATTTAGTCGCGCGCTTATTTTAACAAGTCAGCCCAATAAAAACGCGATTTTTATACAACTTACTGCTAGGGGAAAAAGTGTGTTAATAAAAAGAATATTTCCTATTTTATTTTCAAATAAAAATAAATAAAAATACTAACGAGGTTTCTTCCGATTTATTATTGTAAATCTGCGCGATTCACTTATCAATAGCTTGTACAACATTTGTAATAAAATAAAATAAATATCATTTACAAAAATATACAAAAATAATCTCTGCGAACATAAGTGCCATTAATCCAGTTCCTAAATAATTAACAAACGGGCAACCAGAGAGGAGCACTGCGCCCTTCAGTGTAAAGTTTATTAAGTAGATAAACTCCTTTGCTTTCGACCACGCAGCCAGCAGTTAAGACAAGGTAAGCGATTAAGCTCCTCTATCCCGCAGTCTTTTAAAAACCAAAAAGTATTTAACAATGCCAACAAGAAATATCCCAAACAAACACATGTCCGAGTAAACCCATTTAAGGTGACCGGACATAACACTATCATTGATAATAAATAGTTTTACTTTTTTTCGATTTATCATTCGTGGTGTGCATAGTTTTGCTGGTATATAGAATTCGTTTTTATTTACGAATTATCATTCGTGGTGTGCATAGTTTTGCTGATATATAGAATTCGTTTTTATTTACGAATTATCATTCGTGGTGTGTATAGTTTTTGATAATATTGATTTTCTGGGGTATTAATTACGTGTGGCGAATTTATCTCACACGTGCTATAAAATAATATACGATACGTGTGCTCGAAGTGGTCCTCTTACACGACGTGCATAGCACCCTCGCTGCGCTCGGGCGCTAACTGCACGCCGTGTAAAAAAGGACCACTTAGAGCACGTGTATCGTAATATACTATTTCTATACTTTATATTTCATGTATTTAATTTCAAAATAAAATGACTCAATTGATTTTTATAAAAAATTTATCAGTAATATTATTTTAAAGATAATATACAATTTTTCAAAATCAACATACTAAAGTTATTCATGATAAATATTAAACTAAATTTAATTATACTAGAAGTTCATTAACGCGCGTACCGTGCGTGTGGGATTAAGTGCTGTGGTAAAAATAAATGAATTTAAACAATGTAAATACAAAAAATATTTAAATTTAAAAATTTATTGACTGATATTCGAAAAATATATAAGCTGTAATCAAGCATTGATGTTTAGTTTGTTCGTGTTCCTTGTAACACAAATATAAAACGCAGGATAATTCTTCCGTCAAAGGCACTACTGTAATATAGGTATAAAAATTTGATTGATTAGAATTTTATAATCTATTTACCGTAATCTAATTGAATAATAAGAGATTTCAAGCAAATTAATCTTAATATCAAAATTGGAATTTACCTCATTCCTACCTATCCTACCCCTATAGTGCAATAGTGCCTCTGGTGAATTTGTAAGGCTCTATATTCGAGAAAAATTTATTCTTATTATCATTCGAGAAATTTACAAAGTTCTTCATTCTACTCTATTATAACAAAAAACGCACGTGTATACTTAAAACAATCGTTAAAATCGGGAAAGGTCAATTTTCAATTAGGAAAAAAAAATACAAATTTCTTTCATTGAAAATATTTTTTTATCTCTGTGTACTTTTATACTTTTGGTGTATTTCTTTTATTGGAAATTTTATACATATTCTATTAGCTTCTAATGTATGTTTTTTTTTTTTAATTGAAGTAAAGAAGTATATAAAAACGAAAAAAGCATAAATTTATATAAGGATATTAAAAATCATTTGAAAATAATTACAATTCAGTCAATAATTTTAATTTAAAAACATACATTTTTAATTATGTGTAATTACTTAGAAATCTTGATGTTAAATAATTATCTTAGTATTATTTTGTAATAATGTTTAATAAAATAATTTTCTAATATTCAATATATAATTTTGTAATAAAATACAAAATAAAAATAAACTTGACTGATATAAAATTAATTTTGTGTTTAAAAATTATATTATTAAATAAATTGTTTATAATAAAAAATAAATGTAAGCACAAAAGTAAAAAATGGACTTGATTTAAAAATTTAAATAAAAAGATAATCTAAATAAATGTAATTTTTTTATTTTTAAAATTCAAAATTTATTTTTATAATAATAATAAATTTATTATTAAAAGCTGATGTATATTCCTTAGATGTTATACAATTTCTAATATCAACTTTTACCATATGTTGTAAAGTAATTATAATAGAGCAAAGATCAACTCGATTATTATACTTTTCTGGTTTTTTAGCATTTCTATAAAATTTTTTCTTCATACAATTCTAGTTGATCTTGTGTGATTGAGATTTTGCAGAAAATTTTCATTTTTGGTCAAATATACGTGATAAATAATTATAATTTCAAACATTTGATATATAATACCATGAAAATAAAATTGAAAATTAGACACATTCCATTAGATAAGATGAAATGTTAAAAAGTATTAATACACTGAAAAATAAGTGGTAGTCCACGAGTCCCTCGAAGTACTTCTGCTCCACGAAACCGTAAGAATGCTAATGCTTTCTCTCGTGGGGAACGTGACGCCCCACTGTCGAAGCTAACAGCTCTTTTTGTTGTGCATGTGTATTCCCACTCACGTGGGATTTCGTTTGGCGTCATGCGAAGTACTCCTCTCGTCCCACAGTGGCACCACTGTTTACCCGCAGTGGCACTCTGTGCGCACGAAACGAAAAGAGTATAGTTTCGTTACCGATGGTAGTGCTTCTTTCCCACTTATTTTTCAGTGTAGATGAATATGACAGAAGAACCTTTTTATTATATAAATTCAAATTTTTTTATTATGTTCATAAAAAAAACTTGCATTTATTTTAAATTCCAATTCACATTTGTTATCTTCTATAAAAATATATTTAATTAAATGATAATATTACCAAAGTTAAAATAATCCATCTTTTATTAATAACTGAAATAAATTTATGTTTGCTAATTTTAATCTAAATAATCTATTATCTACATTCTAACCAATACTCTTGAAGTATCTACTAAAAATTTACATTTTATTTGAATTATTTGAACACTTTGGCAGCATCGATAACTGTCACTGAAAATGGTAAAGTTTTAATCAATCGACAACAATTTGTTTTTAATGATAATAATTATAATCTATGTATAAGTACTTTATCTTGAATAATATTCATATATAAAATGTTTACTTTTTTCATAACCATTTATAGTACTTCACTTAACATTCTTCTAATATTTACTATTTTATTAAATGAAAAAAATATAGATGATTATCGACAAAGTTGAACATTTTATACAAATATTAATCTAAATAAAGTACTTGCACATAGATTAGATTTATTATCATTAAAAGTTGATCCTAAATTGTTCATATATCCTTTAAAAACAGATTAATAAAGGAAAAATCAGTGAAGCATATTCCATGCATTTATGCATGCCCGCGTAAAAAAACTTAACTACATTATAACTTCATATGAAGTTCATGTTTTGATAAACTTCATCTAAACATCTCCAACGAGACTTTCCCAAACTTGTAATTTTTTGATTTATATAAAGAAATGTTTATTAAAACTTCTTCAATAGAATACAGAAAGTTTAAAAGTAGTTTATATCTATTTTAGCGAATCTTTATATGAACTTTAGCTTTACTTGATTTGAAGTTCATCTAAGCTTAATAAATACTTAATTCGAAGTTTTTCTGGACTTGATAAGTTTTTCAGAACTTGAAATTGAAATTTAGATAAAGTTTATGGGAAGCATAGATAATCTTTACGTTAACTTTATCATACTAGCGATAGAAGTTTATCTAAACTTAGTTTATTTCCTGAATAATGAAAAAATTTATGCAAATACTAAGTTGATATAAAGTAAGGTGAATCATATTATAGACTTTAGCTTTATTTGTTTTAAAGTTTATCTACACTGAGAGAAATCGGCTCTTGAAGCAAGTGGAATCCACTTGCCGCTAACAGAAATTCTTCTTTCTTTACGTCCTAATAGCGATCTCCTTAAATCAAGCATAAAATAAATTTGCTATAATTCACTAGCCGCAAGTGGATATATATTTGATATAAAAAATTTATCTACTAATCGCAAGTGGATATGGAACAAAAAAAATCCACTTGCAGCTAGTGGATTTCAGTTTGATACAAATAAACATCCACTAAATGCAAACATATTTCATGTTGATTTAAGTAGATATTCCACGTGAAGGAAAAAGCATTTATTTTCGGAAATAATAGATTTCTACTTCCATGAAGTAGATTTCAAGTTAACTCAAACAGATCGTACTTAAGTAGAATGTTCTTCTTGCTTTAAGAGCGGATTTCTCTTAGTGTAAATTTAAGTTTTCTTAATATGGCAGACTGAAATAGGAATCGAAAGTTTAGCCAATTTTTGTATTGCATTTAATCTTATTTAAATAAAAATTATGATCTTATTTTATTCTTTTTTTGCTTAGTTTAATTACTTTTTTAAATATTTTTATTAGAAATAATTTTTCATTTATGAATTTGAGGAATAAGATCATATAGTTTGGTTTGCTAAAAACAAATTTTTGCAATCTTAATTTATCTACTTTTTATAATTTTAGCAGAGATAAGTTAATGAAAATAATATGTTATAACTAATATTAATAACAATTATTTTAAATAAAATCAGTTTTATAATACTGTTCATAAGTTTATCATTTTAATTTATTTAAATAATTAACACAAAAATCACATAGGAATTAAACATTTTATAATCTTTGTTTTTTGATATTTAAATTCTTTGTTATTTTATTTTTTCTTTTCAATTTATTTTCTTCAATGTTATCATCATTTTCCTGGTCTGTTTCCTCAAAAGATGATTTTTTCAAAAGCATACTAAATCTACTTTTTTTTGAGTATCTAGTGTTTCTTCATCTTCATCTACATCACATGTTTCAGATGAATCACTAAAATTATTTTTTTCTTCCTGCTTTTCATTATTTTCTTTATCATGAGTATTAATATCTGCATTCTCAGTGTTTAAATTATTTTTATTATAACCTTCTTTCTGGATAACCTTTTCAACAGTTTCATTTCCCTTCTTCATGCTGGGTTTGGTATTTCTTAAAGTAGCACACATAGCTGTCAAAACTTGTCTATATGTGCTATGATCTAGCATATATTTTCTTTTTGGCGCATTTTCATTGACAAATCCTGTGGAAAACATGTAATATTTTATTAAGGAGATGTAAGACGGACACTACACTAGTACTCAAAGCTATTGCCTATATCTTTTCATGTTATTGAAAGATTTCAGGAAAATAAATACATTAGCTTGTAGTATGTGCCATGAAAATTATATAGTTAAATTTTTAAATAAATTCATTCATTGGTTTTTAATAACTTTGGGTTCCAATATCATATATTAAAGTTTTTGATTTTATACCAGAAACCCGAAGTTATTAAAAACTAATGAGTAAATTTATTTAAAAATTTAACTGAATAATGTTCATGGTACATACTACAAACTAATGTATTTATTTTCCTGGAATTTTGCAATAAAATGAAAAGATAGGCAATATTTATGAGTACAGGTGTAGTGTCCGTTTTACATCTCCTTAAGAATTAGAGAAAAAAAGAGAGAAAATAAATATTTAAAGAAATAGTAATAAATGAATTATAACTTACTTTCAACTGCCATATACACATTTTCAGGAATTGGCTCCCATCCATTTTTTCCCGTGGGAGAACTTTTACGAAGGACATCCACCGTCAAAATCAATTTCATCAGCTGCCTTACTAGTTCTTTAGGTTTTTTTGAATAAATGACTTTTAGGTTTTCCAATTTATTTTTATTGATGAAAACTCCCGAATCTTCAACAAGTTCTAACCTAGAAATGAAAAATATTTAAATTACTTATATTTTATTTGAATATGTATAAAAAATCATACCTCTTTCGCTGATTTAATATTTTCCAAAGTGGTTTTCTTTCCCATCAATGAATAATTTTCTCGTCGAGGAAATTCTATGCTTGAGTTATCCTAAAAGCAAATAATAAAGTTTAAGAATCAATTAAAATTAATTTAATTTCATTTAAATTGTAATAATTTAAAAAATTTTTAAAGATAAAAGTATTCAAATGCCTCTTAAGTAGTATAATTACTTACATTATTAAGAAACTTCTTCAGTTTCTCAATATCATCTGACGTCACTAGAAAATTTAAATGAGCTTTTAATTATTAGTTGAATTATCATATTATTTATTATAAAATATTATTTTACATGTGGATAAAATACTGCCAATATCCTTCTCTTTGTCACTGCTCTGAGCAATATTTTGATGCTGGTGAAAGACTGGAGATTTAGGAAACTCATCGTCGCTTGGCAGATCATCCATAATTCTTAAGAATAATAAAAGAAAAATTTTACACAATAGTCAAAAAAAGTCATTTAATAGAATAGAATGGGTGAAAAAAAAAGCATAGATTACTCAATAACTCACCGTTGGGAACTTTTCTCATCTTCTGAGGAATCGAGATTTTCTTTTTTTTCAAAAATAGATTTCTTTTTCATGATTTTCATGTTTGCTGTTAACTCTGCGTCTTGTTTAGCCTTAGCATTTGCTTTTGCTTTTAGCTTTCCGAATCTCTTTTTTGCAATTGAATCTGGAGAAAATGTATGTCTCCTTTCAGGTGTTATAATTTTGCCGTCAATAGTGACCTCCAAATTGTTCAAAAAATTTTCATTTTCTAGAAACAAATTTAAAAATGATGAATAACAACACTTTTTATAACAAACATATTTATTGATTTTTAATCTTTTCATATTTTGTATTATAAAAAGAATTAATTTAAAATTTATGAATTATTGATCAACGAATAAAATTATGCAAAAATCAAATGAAAAACTTTAATTTATAATTTTATGATAAAGAAAATTGTTTTTAACGAAAAACTTTGTCATCTGATTTATGTAAAATAATATATATTATTAATAAATTGCTCGCATTTTAATAGAATTTTTAAAGAATATAATTTAAAATTAAGGACTACTGGCTTAGTCAGTAGAGCGGTGGATTCATAATCTCGAGTACTCGAGTTCATATCCTGCTCTCGGCAGCCGAATTACATAGCGTCACTATATATCACATGCACTTTGTTCACAAACATACTAAAAAGACCTCTGTCACCAATTAACATCATAATAATAGCACAAATACAGTAAAGTTAAATAAAATTATAAAAAAAATTAATTGAAAAATTTTATTTTCTAATTACAAAACAACTATGTTTTTAATTTAAATATTATTTAAAAGCTTAAAATAGGTAAACTATTAAATAAATTTATTAAATCTAGAACAGTATCTTCATTTTAATAACGAATTTCTTAATCTAATAATAAACCAAAAATTAAAATATTTAAAAATAGTAGATAGAAACAAAAATTTTAATTTATACCAAAATGCATCAGAAAAATATTGTTTGAATAAAAAATTTTTTTTCTAAACATTTCTGAAAAGAATTTATTTTTTGGTGTATTAATAAATTAAGAAATTGTCCATTGTTCAAATTAAAATACTATTTTATAAATTCATCTATTTTTTTTCTTATTTAAACCTTTTAAATAATATTTATAAATTAAATTAAAAACATTCTCATATTAGTATGAAGTAAATTAGTATAAATTATTAATTGTTACATTTATATTTAACATAACCTGTAGTATTCAAAAGTTTCATTTTTACCGATTATTGTATGGATTGTATATAATCTTATTTAAATTGCATTGAATTATATCCTAATAAAGAGTTTATACAATCTGTATACAATCCAGAACCACTTTTCGCGTGATTTTAATTTCTTATTATTGCTTTTTTCTTAATTACTCTTTGATCGTGTACATTCTTTTAAATATAATCATAATTTTAGATATACTGAAATTGGTAGAGCTTTCAGTGATAAAATCAGATAATTTAGGATTGTTGCTGTACTGCTAACAAATATTACATGAAATTTAAAAGCATTGAATTATATTTTGTTAATAATTTAAATCATTTATAATAATATTTAATAATTTATTAGTAAATTATCAAAAAGCTTTAAATAGTATATTTTTTTCTATGAAGAAAATGGAAAGGACGAAGCATTTTACATGAATAAATTCTAACCAAACTTGAGTATTTGTGAATGAATACAATAAATCCATGTGTATTATATTTTAACAAATTTATAGTTACCAATAATTGCTAAAAGTAAAATAAAACAATTGTTATTATTTTCAGCTATTTTTGGTTAATGTAAATTAATTAAAATGTAACACATGTGGATTCAATGTATTCGCTCACAAATTTAAAGTTTGATTAGCATTAGTGTAGTGAAAGTGGCTTTGCCTTCAAGCCAATTAATATTAATGATGTAATCCTTGCGATTTCGCATTTTTCATCACAGGCTTGTGGCGAGGATGGCATTCCGCAGAGTGTGATACTTAAAGCACTACCGTTTATTGGAGAGCATCTTGTGACTCTTTTCAATTCCTCTTTTGCGCGGGGGATCTTCCCTTGCCTTTGGAAGCGTGCACGCATTGTGCCTTTAAAGAAGTGTCCTGCACCTAAGATGCCTAAAGATTTTAGGCCAATAGCAATATTATGTTTTCTTTCAAAGGTTCTGGAGAAGATTGCCCATGACCAACTGCAGGAGTACATTACGACACACAAAATACTTGACTCTTTGCAGACTGGCTTCAGAAAGCACCATTCTACGCAGACCGCCATACTTAAACTTACAGACGACATAAGATCAGGTCTTGACAAGAAACTTGCCACGTTACTACTTCTATTTGACTTTAGTAAGGCTTTCGACACGATCTGCCCCTTGAAATTGCTTGCGAGGCTTAGATCGATGGGGCTTTCCAGGGCTGCACTTGAATGGATTAGCTCCTATTTATCAGGTAGGAAACAAATGGTTTCTACACACTTAAAAGAGGATTCAGATTGGCTAACAACCAATCTAGGAGTTCCACAGGGTTCAGTGCTGGGGCCTCTGTTGTTTTGCCTTTACATTAATAACATACGTGACACACTCGACCTCTGTTTCGTCGAGCACATATTATATGCTGATGACCTCCAAATCTATACTCAGGTCCCTTATGAACATGTGAATGAAGGTATTCGTATTTTGCGGAGGGCGGCCAGGGCGGTGTCGGGGTGGGCTGTCGATGCTTCTCTCACATTAAATGCAAGCAAAACTAAAGCAATCGTTTTTGGCAGTAGTCGATTTATTAATGACTTCTATACTGGTGAGTCAAGAACGATTGAGCTTGAGGGTGGTGTCGACATATCTTTCTCTGATACCGTTGTGAGCCTTGGTATTGTGCTTGACGCTAGGTTGTCATGGGAGCCGCACATTAATATGGTGACTAAAAAATTTAATAGGGTAATGTATAGTTTGCGGTTTTTCCGTCGGTACACCACTGAGGCCCTGCGTAAACAACTCGCAGCCGCCTTGTTGTTTCCGCACCTCGACTACTGCTCAGTAGTTTTGCTCGATGCTTCGCAGGGGTTGAGAAGACGTTTACAAAGACTACAAAATTCATGTGTGAGATATGTAATGGGTGTGAGAATGGGCGATCATATCTCTCCTTATAGGGCCGCTCTTGGTTGGCTGCGTACTGATTCAAGGAGACAGTATTTTATGGCTGTACTTATGTACAAAATCGTGCGCATGAATACTCCAGAGTATCTAGTGAGTCTCTTTACTAGATATGTACCTAGGGTAGCCACTAGGGGAGAGATTAAGGACTTCGCGGTGCCGTTCATGCGTACTGAGACTGGAAGAAATTCCTTTCAAGTTCAAGGTGCGCATTTTTGGAACTCCCTGCCTGCCGATATAAAAAATCTTCCATCGCTCGGCAGGTTCAAATCGGCTTTGAGGAGGTACTTACTCGACCTCGAGTGATCTTAATTTTAAGTATTTTAATTTTATGTTAATTTATTTTGTTTTGTCTTATATATAGATTTAAGGTGTGAATGTATTTACTAGCGCGAATGATGGTTGAATGAATGCAGAAAGAATGAGTGATTCTGTTTCTTTTTATTAATAGTTATGACATCTTCGGTATCAAGTTTTTATTCTTTGAATTTTATTATTATATTATTTTTTTATTATTTATTGTTGCATTGTTTTGTCCAATTTTATTTTTATTTGATGTCATGACTATGCTTTATGCTTTATCTTTTAAATTGTGTTATTTGATTTTAATTTGATTTTAATTTCATGACTGATAGATATTTAAGACTGTTTTCATTGTAATTTATGTTTTCATACTTTCTGCGTGTATTTAGAGTAGTCTGTGATATCGCTTTTACATAGTGACTTACTGATACAGTATTATATATTAATTTTAATATTTGACTGTGATATCTTATCATATTATGTGCAATACTTTATACAGAATTATTATTTATTGCTTGATGTATTACATGCCTTTTTGTACTCTTTTACAAAATAAATTGATATCTATCTATCTATATTTAAAATTAAGTTATTAAGTTATTAGCATTTACGCATGTCAAATGTCTCGTACTTCATATTTGCATTACAATCATAGCGATAAAATATACTAAAGCTTTCTGATTAATTCAATTAGTAAAATTATGAAATATGTTGATGTAATTTAAAAGTTTTAAATGGACAAACTATTGAATAAATGTATTGAATCTAGAATAGTATCTTAATTTTAAAAATGAATAATTTCTGAATCTTTTAATAAACTTAACATTCAAATATTTTTAAATAGTGGTTAGAAACAAACATTTTAATTTATACAAAAATGCATCAAAAATATTTTGTTGAAAATAGAAAATTTCTTTTCTAATTAATTCTTAAAAGAATTTATTTTTTAGTGTATTAATAGTGTTAAGTCCTGGCTTTCACCAGGACTAAAAAAAAGTGTATAATTTGATTATGTTGAATATTTTTGTATGATTTTAAATATGAATTTGAATTAATTTGAAATAATTGAATTTATTATTAAATTATAATTATGAAAGATAAATATATGTATAATCTAGTGGTGAATTGAACTCCACCAATATTTAATTGAGTAAATCGTTTCTCACAAATTGAAATATATTGCAGGATATTTATTTAGAGTACTTGAATAGAGAATATATAAATTGAATATTCTTACCTTGATTGATTCAAGTAGATGAAGGCTGGATACAGACAAACAAAGAATAGATATAGGCACGATTAAAAATAAGACTCGAGTCGAATATAAGAAACTTTTAAGATATTTATTGACACTTGTAAAAATAATTAAATATTGAATACAATAACTTTATTAGAATTTGAATTTGAATTTGAATTTGAATTTGAACTACAGGATTTACGACTTGGTACCAACGATGATCCTGGGGTAGTGCCCCCCTCTCGTTAATTGCAGTTGGCTTTTATAAGATTTATCTTGACATGATTTCATTATAAAATAAGTGGATCTTGCTTGTTTTATGACTTAGTAATTTTGAAACAACGAATTTTGTTGCTTAATATCAACTTAAAGTTTTCTTTACTGCTTAGGTTAACACATTCTTTTATTGTTCGATAACCGTTTAATTAGTTCATCAATGTCATATTAATGAAAAGATATTTTAAAAATTGTAAATTAAAAAGTAATATAAAAGATACGTTGTGACGTAACACCTTGGGGCTCAAGAGATTGCATATCGGAAGGATAGGCAATCGAAAGAAAAAAGGAAAACAAAACAGTTATCGAACAATTTACAGATAATTATTACAAGCTTAATTGATAAATTTACATATTTTATATTTAAATAAATACTAATACACAAGGGTACGTTTTATTTCGTACACCTTGGGGCTCAAAGATTGTACATAAACCATCATGATAAGTAGTAAAATGTATTTTACAATGATTTTGGTGTGTTTAACAAAAGGTGAATAACATATTGCTAATGCAATTCAGCAAGAGAAAATGACAATATTCGATATGTCTTACAAAATATAGGTGAATGACATGTAGATGTGCAATTTAGATTTTCTTTTGACTCGTTACATAAATCATTACATATATATAAATATAAATTGTTTGTTTTTTTTTTTTTTTTTTTTTTTTTTTCTTTACATTTCTTAACCTTTCACTGTTTAATAATGATATAAAGAGCAAAATTTACAAGTTTCATAGATTGTAATATTAATGTTAAATTCAGATTTTTTTATTATCATTCATTTCAAATTTGATGAATCGTAAAAATTTTTATATTGCAAAAAATAAAATAATAAGTGTATTAAATATTTTTAAATAATTATTTTTTTAATGATAAGTTACCTGATAAATTATAAACTTTTTACTTAAATTATTTGTATAATTTTAATTGTAACGATCCTTTTGTTTTTTTGTTTAATTTAAAAAAAATATACTTCTGAAATATGCTATGCTTTATAAAACTTGAACATATATGAATGACATATAATTAGTGTCATTCACCCCTTCCCACACCAAGTTGAATCGGAAACGATTCAGTAAATAAAACAAAAGGATTGTTTTACAATGAACGCAAAAATGACCGCTTAATAAACTTAAAGTATCAAATTTTTAAATTCTAGTTTCGTAAAAGAGTCATCTCTTATAAAATTATAACATTACTCTACATTTTTTTGTTAGATTACTTCTTAAACAATAATATGCTAAATAATGCAACTTGAAGGATAATTAACAAAAAAGAATTTTTTATTATCTTAGTTTCCACCTTATCTTTTTTATATGTATTCGTAGAAGGTTAAGATTTCGATGGATAATATCTAAAAATCTAAATGAAATATGTGCTTACTAAAGTATATAAATCAATGACACGCAGAAAAATAAATAAAATAAAATTTATAATCGCTTTACTATAGATGTGTATCCATCATGTGTTGTTTTTTTTTTATTGTTAGATCAAATATGCTTACGATGTCATTTGATATTTACACGTTTAGGTGAATGACACACGCGCATAGTGTCATTCATTCTTTTATGTAACACAACACAATGAAATATGCATAATTTTTATTATATTTGAATATTATGTATATGTAATCTATTTCGAATCATAATTAAAAGTTTTTATTAATTGTTTTTATATAACTAACAAATAATTATTATCAGCTATATTTATATGTATTTGATTATATATATGATAATGCTTATTTAATAGAACGACATTTATGGGCTGATTTTATATTTTTTAAATTATGAAATTTATTATTATATATATATATATTTTTAAAACTAATTACGACTAATACTGAATAATCGAATCTCTTTTTGTTCTTGAGATGTTGGTTTAGAAGGAGTAGATGTACTTGTGGAAGGTAGTGTTATATAGGGTGATTTACTTGGTAAAGGTGGAGGCGTTGGTCGAGGCAAAGTAGATTGTAAAACCATGGGTTCTGATATAACTGGCTTTTCTATTTTCACTTCCTTTAATTCTATTTCTTCATATCTTGGTATTTTTTTCATTTGATTATTATTTAATATAATTATTAAATGCGTAATGGAGCTAAAAATGGCTCCTAATAAATGTATGGACCAGCCATATATTGTATGAAGAGTATATCCTCTTATAATAGTATCCATAATTAATTTAATTATATGAAGAATGATTAAAATCATTATTATAGCTGAACTTATTGACCCAAATGTTGTCAGTTTATTTATGAATTTTTTCCAGGTGTTTTCTGCTATATTTGATAAAGTATTTTCTGTTAGTAAATTACTTAATAAATCTCCTCTTGAATTTTCTTCACCCTGAATTCCTCTCGCTATAGCATTTAATAAAGCTGCTTTTTCGAAAGGAAACATTATATGTTGTTGTAATTCCTGTAAGTCTTCTTGAGAATAAATGCCACTAGTTGCCAGTGATGTTATTTTTTTAGGCATCCATGAAGTTTGAGTATTTGGTCTTAAAATTTTTACAATATTTTTCGTTGTCCTTGGTTTTGGTAAAAGGTTTATCCAATCTTCCCCAATTTTATAATATTGTGGAATGATTGAATTACAATTTATTTCAGAACCTGATTTCAATAAAATATGTGTTTTCGGTGTTAAAAACCATGTCTCATTTTTTGTTGTTACAGGAAGTTGAATATAACACTTGTTTGTGTGTTTTAATTGTACTTCTACTGGTGTACATTTTATCACATGTACTACTTCTCCAGCAAGTTTAGCTATATACCCAGGTTTTTGCATGATATTATAGGCAAATTCATCGGGAGCTATGGATGCAAGGGATAGAGATTCGCGTATTATTTTTTTCTCAATTTCACATTTTTCTTTTAAGATATTAAAGTATAAATCTTTAAGATCAGCCCTAAAATGTTTTTCTATATATACAAATTTAGAATTCACGTAAGTAAATATATCTAAGTTCGTTACTTCTTTCTTCATTTCATTATTGTCAAATAATAATTTATTATATGAACGGTCTAAGATAAATAATTTAGGATGTTCAGTTTTTGTTAATATCCTATTACAAATGTTAATATTATTTAACGCTGATAATGAAAATGTTGTCTCAATAGAATTTACAGTATAAATACGATTTTGATTGGCTGAATTTATTATTTTTGCGGGGCCTCTATATAAGGTTTCGTATTCTGTTTTAAAACCCTCCTCTGCAGGTAAATGTTCCCAAAAAGTATAGCCTGCTTGTGAATCGATGCAGTGTTCATCCGTAAATTTACATATGGTTCCTGAGTTTAATCGTAATTTATTGTTTTTAAACTTACTTGAGCATATTCTTCTAGTAGAGTTATTCTTATGAGGCCTTGGACGAGTACGTTATCCCAGGAACCAAAATTATCCGTGTAAGATGCTCCTTTGCATGTTTTATCCTTAACTGAACCAGCGAAATCCATTCCTACAGATCTTGTTGAATTTATTTTTAAATCTGCTATTGTATGAATATTATCATATTTAAATATTCCTGTTTCATGTATAAATTTGCATTTTTCATGGCTGATTTCGTAAAGATACTCTTGTAAGGCATGAGCTGTAGTACCCAAATGGCTGAACATTCCACAGTGAAATACTGTTCTCTGTATTTCTATTTTACACTGCATAATTTTTATAGATTTAAATTCTGCAATTTGTAGTAATTCTATTGTTGTATTACTTATAGTAACATTTTCTTGTTGAAAATCACATTCGCCCGTATCTAGTAAAGAGTATGTATTAATAATTGGATCTGTAGATTCACAGTTGAAACCGATGATTGCAGAATTACTCTTGATAAGAGATAAGAAGATAAATATGATAAACAGCATTTTTCTTATGTTTATATAGAGGATGAAAAGTTCTGAAAATAGAAAATAATATTAATTTTTACGTTTATGCAAAATTAATTTATTAGCATGAACTAGTTTTGGACCACCCTTATAATTTATAGTGATATTGCTATTTTCGTGAATTTTTAATACCTCAAAGGGTCCCAAATTATGATTTTTCTCTAATTTTCCTGGCTTTGGTTCTTTTATAAACCAGACTTCATCGCCAATGTTAAAATGTACAGGATTTATAGATCTGTCATAGTATAGTTTAGATTTTTCCTTTGATGATATTAAATTTTCTCGAGCTATTTTTGCAATATCTTTCATGTTTGTTAATAACTTTTCTATATAATCATTAAAAGTTGGTAATTTTTCTGATTGTTTCAAAGGTTCGCTAGATGGTAATCTAGCTGGGTAGGCGAAAACTAATTCATGTGGTGTGAATTTATGACTTGAATGAACACTTGTATTATAATTAAATTGTGCAAGTTCAAGCCAATTATCCCATTCGATTTTTCTTATCTGCGAAATTTTTCAAATATTCGCATAAGGGATGATGAGCCCTTTCTAACGCGCCGTTAGATTGTGGGTGAAATGCGGTTGTCTCAATTTTTTTAAATTTAAATCTTTTTGAAATCGCTTTTATTAATTTACCTGTAAAATTTGCACCCTTGTCGGTAAGAACTATTTTTGGTGAACCGAAAATGCAAATGAATTTTTTTATGAATGCTTCAGCTATAGACTCTGCAGTTTGATCTTTAAGTGCAACAGCTATTACAAATTTCGATAAATGATCTTGCATTGTTAGTATATATTTATTATTATTTTTAGTTATATTTAAAGGTCCTACTATATCTAAAGAAATTTTATCGAATGTTTTTTCTGGGGTATCTGTTATGATCATTGGTTGTTTAGTTTTAATTCTTTTTAATTTATTTTTTTGACATGTTTCGCAATTTTTTATTCGATTTTGTATATCGGTTTTTAAATTTTCCCAAAAGTATTTATTTTTAATTCTATTATAAGTTCTATTAACTCCTGAATGACCTCCTATACTTGAAGAATGATATAAATCAAAAATTTTTTCTCTGTTATCAATTTTCACATATTCTGTATTATTTAAACAAATAATAATTTTAATATCTGTATCTTTAAAAATATCATATAAAATTTCTTCAATTTCGTTCCAATTTATGTTTACAATTTTAATATTCTTTGAAATGCTGAACATATTACATTTATTTTTAATTAACAGATTTTTTAATACATTAAAATTATTTATTAATTTTTCTTTTATTAAAATAAATGATTCTTTAATATTTAAGCACATAATAAAAATTTTTCTTTTTTTAAAATTTATTATTTCGATTTCATTGTCTTTTAATTCATTATTTATTTTTATATTATTTTGTACGAGATATCTATCTGTTAATTCGTCTAATGGCTTTTTTTCTGTTGTAATTAAATGAATAATATTATCTTTTCTATGTTCTATAGAATTTTTCGAATATATTATTGTATTCGATTTGTTTGTACACGTATCTTGTTGTATAATATTTTCGTCAGTCTTGACGTCTTGATTTGTTATTGTTTTAATTATTTTTTTGGACGACCTCGTTTCTTTTTTATACGTGTACGTTCTTCATTTAATTTCTGTATTTTCATTTCATTTGTTGGTAAAGGTGTTGCTTTATTATTGCTTTCGTTTTCTTTAGCTTTTTGTGCTCTCGTTACGACGTTTATTTCTACTGTATCTATGGGATTTCTTGATAAAGCATCACTATTTACATTCATTTTTCCTTTTTTATATATTATGTTAAAATCATATTCTGCTAATTTGAGTCGCCATCTTTGAACTCTATTATTTTTATCTGCTGATCTAAATGAAAGTAATGGCTTATGGTCCGTTACTATTGTAAATTTATTTCCATAGATATAATTTTTGAATGTTTCTATGCCAAATAATATACCTAGTGCTTCTTTTTCATATGTGTGATATTTTAATTCTGGTCCTTTCAAGACCCTTGATGCATATGCTATCGGCTTATCTTCTCCAATTACTCCCTGTGATAATATAGCCCCTAATGCATATCCTGATGCATCAGTTGTTATTATAAAAGGTTTATCTAGTTGAGGAAATTGTAATAATGGGGCAGAGCATAATGTTTCTTTAAGTTTATCGAAAGCTTCTTGCTTTCCAGGGTCCCATATAAATTTTACTTCTTTTGTAATAACTGTGTTAATGGTTTTGTTATTTTTGCAAAATCATTAATGAATCTCCTATAATATCCTGCCAATCCTAAAAATTCTCTTATATTCTTAACTGTTTTTGGAATTGGGAATAATTTTACCGCTTCAACTTTTTTAGGATCGGCTTTTATGCCATTTTCACTTATTATATGTCCCAAAAATATAACTTCTTCTTTCATAAATTCACACTTTTTAGGTTCTAACTTTAGTCCTGCTTCTCTTAATTTTGAGGCTACTAAATTAAATTTGATATTATGTTCTTTTTTTGATTTAGCAGCTATTATTATGTCATCAATGTACACATGACATATTCTTTTACTTATAAGTTCGCCAAGAGCATTATTGGCAACTCTCATAAATGTCCGTGGAGAATTTGTTAAACCAAAAGGTAAAACCTTAAATTCAAATCTTCCTAAGGGATGTACACTAAAAGCTGTTTTATGAATATCAGATTCTCTCATTGGTACCCAATGAAAGGCCGAAACCATATCTACAGTTGTAAAGTATTTATTTCCACCTAAATCATCGAAGATTTCTGTTATAGATGGTATTAAGTATGGGTCAGGTATGGTTTTTTCATTTAATTTTCTATAATCTATGACTAAACGCCATCTTGGTTTTCCATCAATACCAGGTTTTTTTTACAACAAATGCTGGTGCATTGTAAGCACTTTTAGAAGGTCTTATTAAATCATTGTTTATTAATTTCTGTGTTTCTTCTATAGCGATTTCTTTTGATTTGTATGGTAATGGGAATTGTTTAACGTATATTGGTCTATTATCTGTTAAATTTATTTCATAATATTCTAAATTACATTTTCCCATTTTTTCTCCTTCAAGCCAAAATATATCTTCATTTTGTATAATTAGATCCTTTATACTTTGTTTATTTTCTTCGGTTAAATGATTTAAAATTATTTTATTTAATAATTTTTCTTTACGATCGATATTTTCTTCATACATATGATTTATTTTTTCATGTGTTGTAGTTTCTTCAGATTCTTCTTCTTGCATATTTAATGTTGTAATATCTCCTTCAATAAAATAAGTGAGAAATTGTTTATCTTTATTTTCAATATTAAAATTTATATTATCTTGTAATTTTAAAAGGAATTTATAATAATCTATATCTTGTTCATCTTTAAATTGATTTTTTTCTAAAATACAGTTAATATCTTTCATAAGATTTTCTATGTTTTCATTTTTATCTTGTAAAAATTGTGTAATCGAAGCTATATATTTAGTATCTTGCATAGGCATAATATAATTCAATAATTGAAATATGTTAGTAACTGCTGCGTCATTTCTTTCGTTGTTTTGTATACATAAATTTAAACTTGAATTTTGCTCATCTTTATAGTCTGTTTGAATGTAATATTTTTCCCATTTATTTCTAAATATCCTTTATCCAATCTTAATTTATTTACTTTTAAAACATTTATACCTAATATTCCGTCATAGGGTATCGAAAAACTTTCCGACGCTACATGAAAATTTGTTTGTAATTTGTTTATAGGAAAATTAACTATACCACATGTTTTCATAGGTGTATTTGAAATTCCTGATAAATATATTTTAATATTATCATTAATAGAATTAGGTGGTACTAATTTTTCTTTTATTATATTAAGTTGAGCACCCGTATCTATTAATAATTTACATACTTCGTCTGTAAATGGATTTTTTATTTCAATAAATTGTAGTGTATCCCCTAGTTTAAATACGTAAATTGGTATATTTTTATCTATATCATTTTCAGAATAACTTATTTCAGTTTCTTTATTTATATTGTTTATATTTTTGGATTTGTTTTCATGTATTATTACTAATTTTGAGTCATTTTTCACCTGTGGTTTAAATTCTATCGTATCGTATAACATTTCTTTCTCTACACTACAGTTTAATGTAACACTTAAATTATTTATATCCATATTTTCAAATGTGTCACATGTTTCCAATTCATAATCAATTTCGTGTTCTCTTGCAAAATATTGAATGTCTTCATAATTATTGAGCGACTTTTGTTTTGTAACTCCTCTTGTTCGCTCTCTCCAAGATGAGTTTAAGCGTTTCCCTGTGTATTATTTAATTCAAGTATTTTCGATTGACATTGTTCATTCGTATGATTTGTTTTTTTGCATAATGTGCAAAATTTTTCTTGCTTTCTTTCTAAATTTTTAATTGTAAAACATGTATCAAGTGAGTGTCCTAATTTTTTACAATATGGACATTGTATATTTTGATTATTGTTTTGAGTTTTTTTATTTTGATAATCTCGTTTCCTGCATTGCTCTATATTATGTCCTTTAGTTTTACAGTATCTACAAAATTTATGTTGACCTCTTTGTCCATATTCATTATTATATCGATTATTTCCATTATAATTATTTCTGCAGTCTCTACCTGAGTGACCCCATCTGTCACATAATTGGCATCTTATTTGATCATCTGATTTAATTTGATTTACAAATATCTTAAATTTTTCGCAATTTGTAGTGCTGTGTTTCTGATTACAAATGTCACAAGTTTGTGTGGGTATATTAATCTTTTCTTCAATTTGATTACATAATTCAGCATTGTGTCCGTTCTTTTTGCATTTCCAGCATAATTCATATTTTTTTATAATCGGACAACGACTCACTTGATGAGTATTTTCTTGGCAGTATTGACAATATTGTTCATTGCCATCTAAAAGTGTACACATACCTCTTGAATGTCCTAGTTGATTACAAAATTTGCATATTAATTTTATTTTATCTTTTGTATTAGTGCACTGATATGACGAGTGAGTTGGTTCTTTACAATATACACAACTTGCAATATTGCAACATAACGCCTCATGACCTATATCTTTACATATTTGGCAGCATGTTATTTGTTTCGGTGATTTTTCAAAGATATCACTAACCATAATTTTTTTTGTATTTTGATCCGATTGTGTTCTAATATCTTTATATTTTTCCAAATTTTTCTCTATTTTTATTGCTTTTTCAGTTGCTTGTGAAAAATCCTGGACTTCTCCTAATTCATATCTAATTTCACTATTTAAGCCTTCTTTAAAATATTTTAATGTATTTGCACCCAGTTCATCATTAAAACGTTGTAAAGCATCTCTTGTTATGCCGTTTTCATTTTTCTTTTTATCTGTAATTTTTGTACTTAATTTTGTTATTCTTTCTATGTAATCGACCACTGGTTCATGCTTTGCTTGTTGAATTCGTTCTAATTTTGCATATAAAGAGTGTAAATTATCAATCTCTGGATATAATTTTTTTATGAATTTAATAAATTCTTCTATAGTTTCAATTCTACTACCCTTTATAGCAGTACGAATTGTTCCTGATACCTTAAATCTTAAATAGTTCATAAATTTCGATTGTTCTTCTTCACTTAATATATCTTTTGCGATTTCTAATTTTTCTATATAATCTTCTAAAGGTAAATTTTTTCCATCAAATTCAGGTACTAATCTTGAAATTTCCTTCAGTGAGTATCCTGATGTATTTGCCATGTTTGTGTTATCTAGTAAGTTTCCAATTTCAACAATCGAATTGTTATTATTACCCACAAGAATATTCTCTTCGTCTATATCTTGATAACTTTCTTGTTTGATAGATAAATTTTCTGTATCGTTAAATATTCCGTCTGCTGTTGTATTATTTTCAGAATAAATCGTCACGTCTCTCGTTAAAGTATATTTGTCTAAAAAACTGTCTTGTAGATTATTTTTTTGTGTTGTTTTAGTACTTTTGGAAATTATTTTTGGAATTGTTCCTGTAGATTTACTTAATGGTGTATTCTGTTTGTTTAAAATATCTGTACAGCTTGTATTTGGACTATTATTTTTATTTGTTTCTTGTGGAATATCTATGTCCTCTGTTAGATCTGCGGTGTTATTTTCGATTGTTTCTTGTGAAATATTCGTCAAATTTGATGTATTATTTTCAATTGTTGTGTCTAAAGTTTTATTTGGAGAACGTGCAACTTTTGTACTTTTGCGAAATGGATCGATATTTTCGTAGATACGTTTTTCCTCTTTTTCTTTCTCTCTTAAAACTGCTTGTTTACTATATTTTCTGATTCTATCGCGAATAGCATTAATATTTTCGTTCTCTTTAGTAGATATTTTAAATTTTCGACAAATTTCAAATAATTCTAATTTAGAGTATGATAATAAACACTGTGTTTTCCCTTCTTTTAAATTATCCGATAGCTCTTTAAAATTTATTCTACTCATTTGTAATATTCATTATTTATTTTCCAATAAAGATCACATAACACGAAAATAAGAAATATTATTTTATAAATATTAATGATTATATTTTTAAATATCGTTTGTTAACCAAAAATAATGCATTTAAAATTTCTTTGACACTGACCTACTTTAAAAATAGATAAAAATGCTGACTTTTGCTTTAAATTCTTTTCTTTCTTTGACCTAATGTTGTTGAAAATACCCGCGAGTACATCACACGGTAATTTTGCTGAGTCAAAATTTTTATAAGTTCGATACTCTTTACAGTTATTTGATTACCAGCGTCTATTTTTTTTAAATGCTGTTTTGTTCTGACTTCCAATATTTAATGTTGAGTCAGGTTTTCTTTTATTCACTGAAACGTATTTCACTTTCAAAACTATGTATTGAAAATTATGTTATTTTCACGATTTTAATGAATTGTTAATGTATCAGATTACTGATATTATAAATGCAATGCAAGAAACTTTTTAATATAATTGAAATGAAAAAAAAAATGTTTTACAATTATTAAGAATGTATGAACTTATTCATTCAATTATTTTAATTGAAAATAATCTTTAATCGCGCACTTCACGATTGTATATTTTAATTACGCACTATGCGTATGATATATGTATTTAAATACAATATATATATTTTTATTAATTGACGCAATTCGCTAATAATGCACTTCGCGTATATATATTTATTTGTTTTAGATAACACTATTAATATTTAATGACACACTTTGTGTTTATTTTTAATGACGCTATTCGCTTTAAATATTGCACTTCGCGTATAAATAATTTATTCAATGGACGCTATTTTGCGTATAATATTTATTGTGCCCTTGGAAATATAATATTTTATTTGACGCACTTTTGCGTATAATATTTATTGTGCCCGTGGGAATATAATATTTTATTTGACGCACTTTTGCGTTTTCGTAATTCACTTTTAAACACTGTATTTATAATTGGTCCTTCATATATATTTTTATGCACTTCGTATATATATATATATATATATATATATATATATATATATATATATAGAGAATTTTCTCTAATGATCCCTCAATATATTCAATACGATTCCTCAATTAAAAAGTTTGTACCGGAACCAAAATGTTACGGTCAAACTAATTCGTACCGGAACCAAAATGTTAAGTCCTGGCTTTCACCAGGACTAAATAAAAGTGTATAATTTGATTATGTTGAATATTTTTGTATGATTTTAAATATGAATTTGAATTAATTTGAAATAATTGAATTTATTATTAAATTATAATTATGAAAGATAAATATATGTATAATCTAGTGGTGAATTGAACTCCACCAATATTTAATTGAGTAAATCGTTTCTCACAAATTGAAATATATTGCAGGATATTTATTTAGAGTACTTGAATAGAGAATATATAAATTGAATATTCTTACCTTGATTGATTCAAGTAGATGAAGGCTGGATACAGACAAACAAAGAATAGATATAGGCACGATTAAAAATAAGACTCGAGTCGAATATAAGAAACTTTTAAGATATTTATTGACACTTGTAAAAATAATTAAATATTGAATACAATAACTTTATTAGAATTTGAATTTGAATTTGAATTTGAATTTGAACTACAGGATTTACGACTTGGTACCAACGATGATCCTGGGGTAGTGCCCCCTCTCGTTAATTGCAGTTGGCTTTTATAAGATTTATCTTGACATGATTTCATTATAAAATAAGTGGATCTTGCTTGTTTTATGACTTAGTAATTTTGAAACAACGAATTTTGTTGCTTAATATCAACTTAAAGTTTTCTTTACTGCTTAGGTTAACACATTCTTTTATTGTTCGATAACCGTTTAATTAGTTCATCAATGTCATATTAATGAAAAGATATTTTAAAAATTGTAAATTAAAAAGTAATATAAAAGATACGTTGTGACGTAACAATAGATTAAGAAATTTTTTATTCTTGTAATTATGATATTATTTATAAATTTATTTAATTTTGTTCTTAATAGCAATTCAATATTGTATTATATCTAATATGAATTAAGATAAAATTACCACTGGTTTTCAAAATGTTCACTGGATACCATTGTTTCCCCCACTTAGCAAGTTTGCCTGGAACTTTTCCTTTTGAATCCTTGACATCCTCAAGAGAGATCACACTCACCTCGCTCGTGTCCAACCAAAAAACGAGAGCTGACATCTTGTATAATAGCCTGTATTTGAACAAATCAACACAATTAATTAAAAAATACGTATTTTAAATATTTTAAAACAATTAGACAATATAAAATATATAACTATTCAATCTAATATTGAAAATAAATACAAAATATCTTATTTTAAACTAGGATATTGTGAAAAAGCTATGACATTAAAAAGTGGTAAATTCATCATGAAGATAATTAAATTACACGATTGATAATATAATATTATAAGACTTAAAAATTATATTGTACGAGAAACACACACTAACATGTAAGAAAAAAATATTAAAATAAATTACATACTTATGTGGATGGGTATGCTTGTCCCAGGAAGTCGTAGCCCTCTGATGATGCATTCGTTTTATCTGCACTCTACGTCGTATGCACTTTTAACGTCGGGACTGCACAGCTTTCACTGATTTTATCACACGCTTATTTCCAAAAGATTTAAGAGAAAGAAGAAATTAAAAAAATGAATGAATAGAAAAATTAAAGGGAGGATAAGACAGAGAAAGAAAAATATTTTAGAAAATATGAGCATTTTCATGTGGATATTTTATTTATTTGTAATTTAGATTTACCTATTAAATATTTTTAATTCAACACTGTTACGTCTTTTATTGTACTTTGAATAATTGGTAATATAAAATCTGTTGGTATTATATCGCGTTTGAACTCTTGGAAAAATCTCGACACACTAAGCAAGCTGTCAATTTGTTTATATTTTATATAGACCTGAAAATTCCAATCGAATGCACTAAAGTTATCTATACTTTCAGGATTTGTTTCATTAATGGTGCAAGTTCACTGTTTTAATATAGAATGAAAATTATCGAACTAAAGCTGATAGCTTCACTGCATTCGAGTTACTTCATAATACAATATTAAAAATAACCATAAAAAGAGTTTGCTTTTTCCTTTTTTTTTAAGTGTTTGGACGAGAGATTTTTTAAACGATAAAACGATAAAATAACACAAAAAAAACAGATCATATCGCTAATTTCGAGGTATTTAAAAAACGACAGAAGGCTGTGTCTCGTTGGTTTTTACGAAGCTTAACCTTCGTCATGCTCTAACACATATAATGTATTCCTTGCCGTAAACACAAATATTTAAAATATTATTCTCTTCTCTTATTCTTTCTCTCCTCTTTCTATGTCTATTTCTTTCTCTATTACTCTTTAGAACTTTCTATCTTCTGATTTTATTCTTTATTTCTAATACTTTAATATTTTTTTAAAGTTATTTAACGAGACCGCAGTGAAAAATAATCGTACTCAGAAGATGCAATCATGAAGAAGCAATCATCAATTGTATAGATCTACATAAAACTGTAAAGCAAGATTAGCTCGAGCTGTTTTGTAACCTGTTAAGGATCCCTTAAAGGTCTCTAATAAAATTAATCTAAGTTATACACATAAAGATGCGAAAAAGGTGTTCCTTTATAAATATTTTTCAAAATATTTTTTCCTCTCTTTCTCTCTTTCTTTTGCTATAATTTTTCGTATCTATTAATATTTTTTGCTCTTTGTTTTTAAAATAATATATATATGGGTAAATCTTTCATAATGTTAAAATTTCACCTGCAACAAATTAAAAAAAAAAAAATACAGGCACACGTATAAAACTAATTTTCTCTGAATGTTGACGTATTATAATGAAAAAAAAAATCGTGTTACTCACTTTTAAGGGTAGTCTTTTTAACAAACATCAAAAGACAGATTTTCGAGTAAATTTTTCATAGTGTTAAAATTTACTTTCAATAAATTAAAAAAAATTGAAGACACATGTATCAAATTTATTTTTTTTAAATGTTGATATATTAAAATGATAATAAAAGAAAAAATCGCATTACTCACTTTTGAAGATAGCTTTTTTTAATATAAGACATTTAAATATATTCATTATTATCACACCCAGGTATAATATTTTACATATCTCAGATCAGTTTTTTAAGTATTTTGGGCTATAATAGATCATTTTCCATTGAGCTTTTTCATTTTTACATGTTTAATATGTTACAGAAAATATTTAAATACGCAATTTACATTAATAATTACAAAATTTTTTGTAATAAATAAAATATGCCAGAAATGCCAATTTTTTGGAAAATTCATTTTTGGCGATTCGGGTATTAAAATTGAGTGATATTAGTTACCCAATGGCTTTTGGGATTCCTGATTACAAATCATAAGTGAGTGGAATATCAATTTATTTTTGCTAAAATTGTCAATCTTAGGGTATGAAATTTGACATGGATTTGTATATGATTTGTATAGATATGTTTTCGAATAAAAATACTTATATTCCTTTTAACCAAATATTTTAGTTTATTTAATAAACATTAAATCTAAAAATTTTTAATTTAAAATCTAGAAACTTCAGTGATGATTCAACTCAACGTTCTAGGTGTAAGCTATTAAATACATACTAAAACTGAGCTTTTTAAAGTTTAAACTCTTTAGAATTAAAACATTGATAGAAACTAGGTAATCGATGTAAATTTGGAAAATTTAATAGCCGGGAAAAATTCAATGATTTCCAGAATACTCGAAATAATACTTCAAAAGCAACTTAAAGATTACATTGAGTATTATAAAATAGTAAATTACAAAGTTCACAACAGAGAAAAGGTGAATCAAAGCTTAGGTTTTCATATTAGTGGATAAAAACCTATTTTCAAAAGTGAGTCACGTTTTTTAAGTATAATTTCAAACGAACAAAGAACTTTATCTACACTAGGCACACGTTCCTAATAAAAAAATTTCTCTTTGTGATTCTAAATATTACCTTTTGATGTAGTTTAAAATGTCACCGCTGAATAGTCTTTTTTACAGCATCGTATTTTCCAGAAAAAAGTAAAATATATAAATTTTTGGTAACATTTTAATAACCTTTCAGAAAGTACTTTTGTTAACAGGCACACACCCATGCTCTTGATTTTCCAAAAGTATGTGTATAGATAAAGCTTTGGTGTGAATTTCAAATCAAAAAAGCAGTAGTCATTTTTTTTATAGCGGTAATTTATCATTTTACATGGCCTGGTAACATTTAAATTTCAAAAAAAAACCTCTTTTCCCCATCCGCCATAAAATGACACGTCTAATTATCATTAAAAATATAACAAAATTAGTTTCTAATAACTCAATAAATCAGTGAACATTTGCTAACAAGATGTGCTATCTCATATTTAGGAGAAATGACGCAGTAACATGATTTTTAAAAGTATGAAAGAATTACCCATATACAATTTTTACACGATCACAGTGGAACGTTTATGTACTTACAACAGAAAAAAATGCAGACAACAATGCAGAATGCAACGATGAGGACGTAGACAAACATTGCCACGAAATTATTAAGCACAAATATTAAAAAAAGAAAATAACTGTTATAAAACATTATATTATTATGCTATCGAGGATGTTTAGCCCACCCATGTGAGCAAGTAAGTAGTTGGCATTAAAAATCTTTACTGTTAAAAAATACATGAATTTTGCTTCCAGTACGTGTATTAATTTTCTAAAAATACGTTTAAATTACGGTAAAATGTATTAATTTTCATGCAAATCAGTATTAAATTTCATCTTAATAAATAAAATTAAATGATGATTTGCATAAAAATTCATACATTTTACCTTAATTTTAACGTATTTTCAGAAAATTAATGCATGTACTGGAAGCAAATTTCATGCATTTAACAGTGTTGTTGCTGCTTATTATTCTTTACCAGTGTACATTCTTTTAAATATAATCATAATTTCAGACATACCGAAATTTGTAGAGCTTTCAGTGATAAAATCAGATTTAGGATTGTTGCTGTACTGCTAACAAATATTACATGAAATTTAAAAGCATTGAATTATATTTTGTTAATAATTTAAATCATTTATAATAATATTTAATAATTTATTAGTAAATTATCAAAAAGCTTTAAATAGTATATTTTTTTCTATGAAGAAAATGGAAAGGACGAAGCATTTTACATGAATAAATTCTAACCAAACTTGAGTATTTGTGAATGAATACAATAAATCCATGTGTATTATATTTTAACAAATTTATAGTTACCAATAATTGCTAAAAGTAAAATAAAACAATTGTTATTATTTTCAGCTATTTTTGGTTAATGTAAATTAATTAAAATGTAACACATGTGGATTCAATGTATTTGTTCACAAATTTAAAGTTTGATTAGCATTTACGCATGTCAAATGTCTCGTACTTCATATTTGCATTACAATCATAGCGATAAAATATACTATTTAAAGCTTTCTGATTAATTCAATTCGTACAATTATGAAGTATGTTGATGTAGAATATTAATTATTTACGAAATATAATTCAATGCTTAAAAAGTTTTGTGTAATACTTGTGTCAAAAAATTAATAATTATAAATTTTCTGATTTTATCACGGCGAATGTTGCCCATTTTAATTAATTCATCTGAAAACATGATTATATTAAAAGGAATATACACCGTTAAATAGAATTAAAGAAATAAAAGCAATAATAAGAAATAAAAAATATGTGAAAAATTTTTTCAGGATTGTATACTGTTTGTATACAGTTTTTATCAGGATTTGATTTGATACAATTGTAACAATCTTAGCAATTTATACTTACTTTATTTAATGTTTTTAATTCAAATATTATTTAAAAGTTTTAAATGGAAAAACTATTGAATAAATGTATTGAATCTAGAATAGTATCTTAATTTTAATAATGAATAGTTTCTGAATCTTTTAATAAACCTAACATTTAACTATTTTTAAATAGTGGTTAGAAACAAATATTTTAATTTATACCAAAATGCATAAAAAATATTTTGGTGTAAATAGAAAATTTCTTTTCTAACCTATTTTTGAAAGCATTTTTTTTGGTATATTAATAGATTAAGAAATTGTTTATTGTTAAAATTAAGATTCTATTTTACAAATTCATTTAATTTTTTTCTTATTTAAACCTTTTAAGTAATATTTAATATTTATATTAAAAACATTCTCATATTGGTATGAAGTAAGTTAGTATAAATTATTGATCGTTACATTTAAATTTAACATAACCTGTAGTATTTAAATGTTTCATTTTTTCCCATTATTATATGGATTGTATACAATTTTGATTTAATTGCATAAAATCAAATCCTGATATCGATTTTTCACGTGGTTTAAATTTATTATTATTGCTTTTTATTTATTACTCTTCATCACTGTACATTCGTTTAATTGTAATCGTGTTTTTAGTTAAAAGAAAATTGACAGTACTGATAATGATAAAATCTGAAAATTTAAGATATTGTTGTGCCATTAGACAAGCATCATTATTAAAGCAATGAATTGTATTATGTAAATAATCAAAATAATTCATTAAATAAATTAGCTGGAAAGCTTTAATCAGTATGTTGTATCGTTCTAAACGTAAAGTAAATAGCAATTGTCATTTTATTATCAAAATAGGGTAAGTGTGCCAGTTATCGTTGCCCCCCCGACTACCGTGCTCCTTCGATATTTTAATACATTAAGATAGGTTTAAGCCTTAATCAATAATACAAAAAAATTTTTTTAATATTTTTGAAGTATAATTTAACTATTAGAAAAATAAAAATTTAATTTATCGACGTTTTATATTGTATAAATAATGTTTGAAATTTTTGTAACGTGATTTATGCGTTTTTAGTGCGCGCGTTATCAAAAAGCTTAAGAATTGCATGTTTAATTCAATCATTTAAAGTATTAAAAAATGTATATTAATAATATGTATATGCATTTTACTATAATAAAATACTTACAAATTTCGAAAAAACTTACAATTTGCTTTTTTAAAATATTTTTTATTATTTATTTATAAAATATAGTAACTGGAACAGATTTAAGCATATGATTCAATTATCGTGCACGATAACTAAACCAATTTTTTGGTATAATCTTAGTTATCGTGCCCTCTAACATGTGAGCATCGAAGAAAACATAACCTCAAAAAAAGATAAATCGACGAAAAATGCACGGTATTCGACGCTCGATATTTGATCGAGGGCTTGCTTACTGACAAAACGCATTTAGTTGGGGGCGCGGAAACTGACACACGGTATATAGAAATCTGAAAATTGAGCAACACGGTATTTGACGCATGCATCAATTCTTATATTTTTAATAATATTTCAAATATTTTTCTATACATAATTAATCAATCATGCTTATTAAATAAAAGATGCTTCAACGTTTATAACTGATATCAATAGTTATCGAGCATTAATAGAAAAATCTGTTTAATTTGATAAAATCTGTAAGAGGTTACGTTAAACCCACGGTAACTGGCACATTTACCCTATGTGCTTTTTACGCAACTGCTTTCTCACAGAGAAAGCATTGTATCGATGAAATAATTATGTTCCTATTATTTTCACTAATTTTTACATATTTAGATTCAAGAAGTCCAGAAAAGTATTCCAGAAAATGTCTGTATGTATGTGTGCATTTATTCAGTTTGCCAATTGTTTCTTAAAAACTACTCGATAGATTTGCTTTAAATTTTGCATATAATTTATTTTTTCGTTTAACTTACGGGAAGCTAATGAAAATTAGTTCTCATAGCGTAATTTTAATTTTAGAGCCATTTAAAATTTTTTTTTTTTAATTTTGTTTTTTTATTTTTGTATTTTACGTTAAGTACTTGATGGATTTTCGCTAAAACTTGCATGTAAATTATTTTCGATGTCCAAAAAAAGGAAAACTTAAAGAAATGAAAAATTTTTTTTTCTATTTTACGTAAATAATCCAATAGATTTGCTCCAAAATTTGAATACAATTTATTCGCTACTGTTTGAAGAAAACAAGCTTTTGAAAAATAATTTTCTTAGCGTGGTTACAATTTTTAAGATTTCAATAATAATTTTTATTATTCTTTTTTTGTTTTTTTATTTTACGTAATGTACTCGATAATTTATTCTTGAGTCGGTCTGTGGCACAGTTGGTAGGAGCGTTGGATTCGTAATCTCAGGGGACCGAGATAGAATCCCGCTCTCGGCTGTTTTTCTACGAGCACCTCTATTTTATGTGCTTTGTTCACAGAACACACTTACAAACTCCGTCGCTAAGGGATGAAAAAGTGCAGTTTCTAAATGCGAGCAGCTGACTTTTCGTCCCAGTGGATCGGGGTCTGATTCCCTAGGAAAAATTAAAAAAAAATAATTTTCGAGTTTTTCTTCGGAAATAAACCCGAAAAACGCACAATAAAGTCAAGCAAAAATAAGACTTATGAAAGTCTTCAAATGCTAATAAAAAAATAATTTATTCTAAAATTTGCATGGAAATTATTTGCGACAACAAAAAAAAGGAAAATTTTGAAAAACTGTATTTTATAGCGTAGTTCTAATTTTTGAGCATTTTGAAAATTTTGAATAAGTTTACTTATTTAGTTAGTTACATCTCGAAAACTATTCGATGGATATGCATCAAATTTTACATACAATCTAATTATTTGTACAACTAGGAGTAAAGCTATTGAATATTGGTTTTCTTAGTGTAGTTTCAATTTTAGAGCCATTTTGAAAATTAAAAATTAAAAATTTCATTTTCAATTTTTCTTTAATACGATAGATTAGCTCTAAGATGCGTATACACGTTATTAGCTACTGTCTTTATAAAACAAGATTTTGAAAAATAATTTTCTTGCAATTTACCTCTTCTGATTTCTGATTTAATGCTTTTACTAACTCTTTTTTTTCTTCCATACTTTTTCTCTTTCCTTCTATTTCATCTTAATACTCATTTATATACTATTTTCATCTACTCCTCTCTCTTTCTCTTTCTCTATTTACTAATCATTCTTTCAAACTCACTCTCACTTTTTCTTTCCCTTTTTAATTTTTTTAATAGAAATTATGTTTTTTACATTAAAATCACATTTAAAAAATAATCAAAATAGTATTAATTAAAAAGTTTATAAAAAAACATTATAAGTAGATACAGTATGAGTTTAGTCGTACACACAACTTATCTAATTTAAACCTTCGTTCGAAGTCTTAATTGTACTTTTTGTCATTTACTCAAAAATTTTATATATTTATTATGAATAAAAATAAAACAAAAAACAAACAACTATAAAAAAACAAATGATAGATCAGTAACAAACCTTATTCAAAAAATAAAATTAAAATATTCTAACTAAACTGTATGAGAAAGCATTGCGCTAAAGCACTTTGTAGCATTTTTTTTCACTTTAAAGTCTTTATTAAAGATTATTAAATATTCATAGAAGAGCATCGTATAAAAAATAATTTTTAATTACAATCCCTTTATTTTCCTGATTTAAAGACCTTCAATAGAAACAAAATATTAAATCTATTTTTTATATTTAATGAAATAGAAACATATTATTTTCATTCTTTGCAGTTTTGGCTGATTATAAAGTATTATTCATTTAAAAAGAAATTATCTAAATACTTATGAATGATAATTTAGCATTATTATTATCATTATTACTATTATTATTATTATTACTATTATTATTATTATTATTATTATTATTATTATTATTATTATTATTATTGGGAGTTGGCTTGAGGAGGCCCCTTAAGCAAGTGTTGTCTTTCAGGTTCCGGGCATTGCCCAACCGCTCCTGGGCGTCATCGTCGCATCAATGCTCTTTGCAGCAATGCCATAACGATGACGGCAAATAGGAAGTAATGACCCGAGGAGAAATAACCTCGCAAAAAAACCAGGGACTATCTGACCCGGATGGTAGAAACCCTGTAAGGGTCCCGCTTTGGGTTACAAGATAGGGGTGGTTCCCTGAATAAATTAACTATTTTTATGGAAGATGTGTGACGATAAAACAGGATTACCCCAGGTGAGTACCCCTTTACAGGGAAATCTCATCTCCGCTTCCGATCAGGTGCAAGCCCTGGTGGGCGGAGCCGGCTCCATGGATTCTGGGGGGAGCTATTCTCACGCTGACCATATTGTCGCTGGACTGGGTAATCAGGCTTCGACGGCAATTATAACCACGGAAATGCTAGAGGAGACAACCTCGCATAAAAAACAAGAAATGTCTACGCTGCAGGTACCGAGGGTACGGAGCTGCAGTCAGAGCAGTGCTGTTAGCGCTCGAAGTGCCAAAAGCGCCTTTAGTGACGCGTCAGGCTTCGAGCACAACGCACTTCAAGAGGACATGGACGCACTCTTGGAAGCTACAAGGGATCAAGAGTCTTGGATAGAGGAAATGAGAAAGGAAGTTAAAGGGATGCAGGAAGTTCTGAAAAAGAATACAAACCTCAAGATCCAAACCGCGGTCGAAAGGTTGCAAGTTCATTTGAAGCAAGCTACTGATCAGCAGGAAGTTCTGAAAAGGAAAGTTAATATTATTAAGGATGGAGTTGACCAAGTTTTCAATCAACATAGGGTAAGGAAGACGGCGCGAAGAAGGATGCAAGGGGAACTCTTACGGGACACTGTTATCGCGAGCATGAACTCCAAAAGAGAGCGAGGCAGCGCAGGTAACAGCCCGGAGGATGTGCGGCAGATTAAGAGAAAGAAGAAAAAGGTTACATCGTGTGCTGCGAGTGCGCAATCTCTCCCGCAGATTGCGCCTTCTCGCCATTCACGTCCCCAAGTTCAGAAGACAAACTCCAGGAAGACAGAAACGGTGGTCGTAAAGGCAACCCAAGGGGCCTCATATGCAGACATCCTTGGAAAGCTCCGCAAGGATGTCAAGCCGCAGGAAAGCAGCACGGAGGTCCTAAGTGTCAGGTCGACAACCAAGGGAAACCTTCTGATCCAGATCTCGAAAGAGTCGGATAGAATGGCCTTTGCTGACAAGGTCAAAGTTGCTGTAGAGGGCATAGGAATCGTTAGCATGGATGGGCGGAGAAGGACGATCGAGATTCGCGACCTTGATCAGATGGCAACGGAGGCAGAGGTACAGGAAGCGTTAGGTAGGATCCTGGGTTCTGAGCAAAGGGCTCGGAAGGTCATCATCCTTGGACCCAGTCGATTCGGATCTAAAATGGCAGTTGTTGTTCTTGATGAGGCTGAGGCAACAGTTCTTTTGAATAAGGAGCGAATCCAAATCGGATTCGTTAACTGTAAGGTACAGAAAAGAACAATGGTGATAAGATGTCATCGATGCCTAGGCTTCGGTCACAGGCAGGATCAGTGCGTTGGTCCAGACAGGTCCACGCACTGCTACAAGTGCGGAGACGCGGGCCACACAAGGGCAGCATGTCCTAACGATGCCTGCTGCTTTTTATGTCTACAGGATGGAAGTGAGAGCGAAGCTGCTAAGCACGTGGCCGGTAGCGGAGTATGCAAGGTATTCAGGCGAGCGCTGGAAGAAGAAAAGAAAAGGAACATTGAAGCTAGAAAGAATGCTAATAGAAGAGACGCTTGAAAAAAGGTGATTGAAAGTCAAGAAATAGTTTTGAAATGGACGGCGCTGTTGCGGGTGGTGACCCCACCCCGAAGTAATGCCGAGAAGGCCTAAGTGCCGGGGTGGAATAAAGGTCACGAGGTGGATGTTACTGGCCTTTTGCCCGCGTGACGATTGCATCTTCTTGCAATCGTACCGCGGTCAGAAGGACAGGGGGTTAGACGGTCCCCTGGGACTCTGATGCCCTGGATGTGGAATGGGAGGTCCATTCCACAGTCAAGGCTGACGTGCACTCAGGAACCCGTCACACCGGTGGCAGGATCCCCTCCTGCACGGCGATAACGCTTTGCGGAATCGCACGGCGGGCGTGGATCCTGTCGCTGAAGGTCTGGTTTAGGCAGATTTCCCGTTTTTTTACCACCATAAAAAAAAAAAAAAAAAAATTATTATTATTATTATTATTATTATTATTATTATTGTTGTTGTTGCACTATTATTCTTAAGCATTCATCATAATTTTTTGAACTTTCAGATAAGGTACTTTTTCATACATAAAATTTAGTAGCAACTATTTAACTATAAATATGTCTAAACGTAAAATAACCTTAAACGAATACTCAAAATCCAGAAAATGTGCAATTTTAAAAATGATTCGAAGATGTAGTGACGATAGCGATGCTAGTTCGTCAACTAATAATACCATCGACGATGAAAATTCTGATAGTTCTTGCAGCACTAAAACCAATAATGGTAACAAATTTATATTATTTTTAAAAACTATTTTTCACATTAAAATAATATAAGATATAATTTAGATGCTATAGATGAAAGACAAAGCAGCTTGTCGTGCTCTGATACTGACATATTCGAAGTAAATGATGAAGAAAATATAGAATGTAATGAAAATAGTAATTTAAGCCAAGAAACTGAATTTGAAAATACGAATAATTCTGAAAACAGTTCTGACGAGAGTCAAAATATAACTGATTTTGATTCAGACACTGATGATTCAACAGACGATAGTGAATCAGACAATGACATTCCAATGGCAAATGCTCATGAGCCATTATATCCGGGAGCACCGCTCACTGTAGCTGAAAGCTTGTTTGCCATTTTTCAAGCATCAAACAGATTAAATTTTACTGGCGTTCAGTTATCAACAGTTTTATCGCTCATAGAACTGCATTGTATTAAACCAAACAATTGCATAGATTCTTTATATAAATTTAAAAAATTTTTCTCAGCTATTGATACTCCTTTAAATAAGCATTTTTATTGTAATTTGTGTTCAACTAAAGTAGATAATTATTATTGTGACAGATGCAATGAAGATAATCAAATTAGTTATTTTATAGAAATTCCTATAATAAATCAACTATCGTCAATGTTTAAACGTAATGGCTTCAAAGATAATCTTAACTATCGTTTTGAAAGAGTAAAAAAGGATCAAGATAGCTATGAAGATATTTATGATGGATTAATCTATAACTCTATTCCGGATGATTTCAAAAATAATTCAAATAATATGACTTTTACATGGAACTCTGATGGAATACCGTTATTTAAATCATCAAAAATTAGTATTTGGCCCCTTTATTTGATAATTAACGAGCTTCCATATAATTTAAGAATCAAAAAAGAAAATACCATTGTAGCTGGGTTATGGTTTGGCCTCAAAAAAACCATCTGCTAATTTATTTTTATCCGTTTTCGAAGACCAGCTGGAAGATCTATTTAGAGGAGTAGATATAGAATGTCATAATGAAATGAATCCTATAAGAATCCGTGGTATGATAATGAGTGGAACTTGTGATTTGCCAGCTAAAGCCCTTTTTATAATATTCAGCAATATAATGGTAAATTCGGTTGCCCAAATTGCGAAATAGAAACACAAAAAATCGAGAACGTTCAAGTATATCCATTCATTCGAAATATGACTTTGAGAACAACAGAGAGTACAAAGTTATATGCACAACAAGCCATAGAAAATAAGAAACCTGTTCAAGGCGTTAAAGGACCGACAATTTTAAGTTTAATAGTCTATGATCATATAAATTCTTCAGCAATTGACATTATGCACTGTGTTTATCAGGGGATCATGAAAAAATTAATGGCTTTCTGGTTCGACATTGAACACCGCACTCATCCTGCATCTTTGTTACCTTATATTAATATTATTGACGAAAAAATTAAATGCATAACTCCTCCAACATGTGTCAACCGATTACCTAGGAAAGTATCTGACTACTCTTATTGGAAAGCCTCGGAACTTCAAGTGTTTTTATTGGTTTATAGCTTACCTGTTCTCAAGAATTATATGAAGGAAACATATTTAATTCATCACACTCTTTTAGTATATGCTATTACTTTACTTACTTTATCGAGCATAACTGATGAACTGGTTGAAACTGCGAGACGCCTTTTATATGAATATGTATCCAGATATGATTATTTATATGGTCAAAAATACATGACTTGTAATATACATTTATTACTACACTTAGCAGATGATGTTAAAAAATTTGGGCCTCTATCATTGTTATCTTGTTTTCCATTTGAAAATTTTAATGGAATTCTCAAGAATTACGTACATGGATCTAAGGGCCCTGATTTGCAAATATATTCAGCCATAAATATGTTTTTATCTTTGACCGAAATCAAAGACAAATTAATTACGAAGGGTAGCCCTGCTTACTCTTTTTGTAATAACGTTGAAAAATCAGGAACTCACAGACATAAAATGAAAAGAATAGGCGATGATACTTTTGTAGTAGGCTCATTTAAAAAAACTACAGTTCTTTTAGACTATATTTATGACATTTTCGAAGCCAATAATATACCGATAGATGAGACAAAATGTCATATTTTTTCTAGACTTTATAAAAATTGTATATACTTTGAAACAAGTGCTTATGCTCAAAAAAAGAAGAGCAATTCTTCGTGCATTCAATATATACATAACCGTTGTATTCATGCAGGCATCGTCAAAATATTTGTTAGATTATGTAAATGTGCATGTTTGTATTCATGCGAAAACTGTAATTTGCAATGTAAAAATTATGCAATTATATCAGAATGTTTAACAGAAACAACTTTTAGGTGTGATGTGACTGGAGATTTTATTCCTACAATTTATTCGTGTAAGGAAACTGAAACTCTAAAATTGATTGACGTAAATAGTATTTTGAATGTATATTTTTATGTATGTATAAATGAAAAAATATTTCTAATAGAACCTATTCAAAAATGTAATTAAATTGTATAATTAAGTTGTATAATTGTATCATTAAATATATATTTCAATGTTAAAGGACAGAAAATGCGCGTTTATGATTAAAAAAAAAAATTGAGATAAAATAAGAATAAAATTATAATTTTAATTCAAATAAGACTTAAGAGGCGGTCGGAACCATTTGCCGCTTGGTGGCGCTGCAGGTGAGAGAAGAATATAAAATATTTTTTATACACGGATTTACAGTTTATTAAGACAATAATATACTTCTAATGTTGTCAATAACTCTTGCCATATATATGTAGAATAATTATCGATGCTAATCTTGTTTAAAAGTCTAAAATATTTTTGTAAAGCGAAAAATGCTGCGCGTAATAGAGCCGATGTAAACATGTGTATTTTTGTTTAGTGCGACAGAGAAAGTAATACTAAAGAATGATGAATACATATGCTCACGCCGGCTCTATCTCGCGCTGCATTTTTCGCTTTACAACAATATTTTAGACTTTTCAAACAAGATTAGCATCAATAATTATTCTACATATATATGGCTAGAGTTATTGACAACATTAGAGGTATATTATTGTTTCAGTAAATTGTAAATCGCTGAGTAAAAATTATTTTACATTTTTCTCTCACCTGACCGCAGCGCCCCCATGCGGCAAATAGTCCCGACCGCCTCTTAAGGCAATACAAATATTGGCTAAACTTTATTTCAATTTATATTTCACCTTGTCAAGAAAATTAAACAAGTTTGGATAAACTTTAAAACCAATAATGTAACTTTATATCAACTTACAAGGAGAGTGTTTCACCTTCGGGTCACCGATTTTGTTTTCTGGATGCAGAAATATGAAAAAAGCCAAAATTTTAGAGGCCAACGCTCAAAATTTCTCTAGTTACAGGGCATTGAAGAAAATCACGAAAAAAGTTACTAGATTTTCAAACGCTTATAGTTCCTCAGCATTGTTAGCTAGAAGCTTATACCTTTTTCAAAATGAAAGCTGAGTTCAAATCCTTTCGAAATAGCACCTATAACGCATCTCAAAATATTATTTTTTTCCAAAGTTAGAGCGCAATGAAGATTAGACCTAATTTCAGCTTTTATTATTAATTAATGTTTTAAAGAGAAAAGTAAGGTCAAATCTTCATTGCACTCTAACTTTGGAAAAAAATAATATTTTGAGATGCTATAGGTGCTATTTCGAAAGGATTTGAGCTCAGCTTTCATCTAAAAAAAGGTATAACCCGAGTAATCTTTTCGTTACGGCAACCACCTTCTCTTAGTTCGGCCACCTTCGGCTGCCGAAGTCGGGCCGCCATATGGGTGAGGCGTGGTGGCGAGCGTGGGCCTACGACGGCTAGCCGAAAATTGTATAGATTTTGTCATAACATCGTTGTGTATCTTACATAACCACAAAATATTTTTTATTGTATTATCATGCGATGTAAACACTTTTTTTAATTGACAATTAATAATAAGTGATTAAATTAATAAAAATAATTTGCTTTCGACTTGACTTGAACTCGTTTAAAATTAATTCTAAAATTCTGCCCAAATACACGGACAAATACAACCTAAAACCAATTAATAAAAACATGGTAAAAAACTAATTTTTCTCGTGTAAATGGGAACTAATTACTATGGATAATATAATCTAGTTATTTAAGTAACTCGAGCTATTCATATTCTGTCGAGTAACTTATATTTTCTTGAGTAATTTATATTTTTTTGAGTACTCAATTTCTTCGATTAATTCATATTTTTTCAGGTACTCAAGGAAATTGAGTAATTTATATTTTTTTCAAGTACTCGAGTAATTCGAGTAATTAATATTTTTTCGAGTACTCAATTTATTCGAATAATTCATATTTTTTCTGGTACTCGAGAAAATTGAGTAATTTATATTTTTTTCAAGTACTCGAGTAATTCAAGTGATTCATATTTTTCGAGTACTTGGAACGAAAATTCGAGTAACCCTCAAGTGCAAGTACTCAATTATCGAGTCAAGTTTTTTCTTACAGTTGAAGCTGAGTACTCGAAATCATCAAGTACTCGACAAAAATATGAACTCGAATAACCAGTGTTACTCGAATAACTCGAGATACTCGAATTTTTTCACTAAAAGTATTTTAAAAAGTAGACAGTTGCTTGAACAGTCAATCGATTGGTCACCATTGGAAATCAGCTGTTTGTTTATACAAATAATTGTACACAAATTCTACGATTTTATAAGCTAGATTCGACTGCCCTCTGAGGGCCCCCTTTCATCACCACGCCTCACGCCGATTCGGAGCCACTGCGGCGACAATTCGGCAAGAGTTTCGGTGCCACTGAGGGTGGTTCGGCACCGACTTCGAGCCTCCGGCACGCCGAAGTTAAAAGGTTACTCGGGAAGCTTCTAGCTAACAATGCTGAGGAACTATAAACGTTTGAAAATCTAGTAACTTTTTAGTGATTTTCTTCAATGGCCTATAACTAGAGAAATTTTGAGTGTTGACCTCTAAAATTTTGGCTTTTTTCATATTTCTGCATTTAGAAAACATTTCCAAAATTTGAGCAAAATCGGTGACCCGAAGGTGAACTCTCCTTGTTAGTATTATTTTGCATAAACTTTATCAGTATTCAAAGAATTAAGTTTAAATAAACTTCTATTACTAGGAAGATAAAGTAAACGTAAAGATTAGCTGTGCTTTATATAAACTTTATCTAAATTTCAATTTCAAGTTCTGAAAAACTTATCAAGTCCAGAAAAACTTCGAATTAAGTATTTATTAAGCTTAGATGAACTTCAAATCAAGTAAAGCTAAAGTTCATATAAAGATTCGCTAAAATAGATATAAACTACTTTTAAACTTTCTGTATTCTATTGAAGAAGTTTTAATAAACATTTCTTTATATAAATCAAAAAATTACAAGTTTGGGAAAGTCTCGTTGGAGATGTTTAGATGAAGTTTATCAAAACATGAACTTCATATGAAGTTATAATGTAGTTAAGTTTTTTTACGCGGGTGTTAATGGAATAGGCACATATCATACAAAATTTTCTCTAGCTGCTATGATATATCAATTTTTACCAGATATTCAAATTGCAAAATTAGTGGTAACAGATGTAGCGGATTAAAAATTTATTGTAGTATAAATATAGTAAAATCAATAGAACTTTTAAATATGACAATTGCTCCAAAAATGTATAATAACATGATGACCAAGGAAGTTATCTTTTGAGTAAACTTTGGCAATATTAATTTTATTATTTAACGTTAGTTAAGGTTAAAAGTATAATTTATTTTAACCTTATTTAAATTCAAATTTATAAATAATAAATATTAATACATAATACATTTATGATCTTACAAATTAAAATTAAAAATATAAAAATACAATATGATTGAAAATAAAAAATACAATATGAAAATTAAATATTCTTACTTTTTCACAATCAATCTCTTATTTCATTTCATTTTTATTTTTAAATTTATATTTTTGTTGATTTTAATAATAACAAATTTTTCCAAATGAACTGTACTCTATTTTCTTTCAGATCCCTTGCTTCAGAGTGATAAAATATAGTACTATCTTTGTTCAATTCATTAATTTTATATCAATCTATCCTTGTGATAAAACATTGGGCAGTTTGATAAAACAAAACTTTTTAGATGAATTGGTCCAAATAGCAAATTGATCTAAACTTATTTTGATTTAATTCTTAAAAAAAAGTACTCTAATTTCTATTTTCTAAGAACTTTAAGAAATTGTACTCTGTATCATCTTTCTCTTAAGTCTAAGAACTTTAAGAGATTGTACTCCACTTTATATTACAATTTCTATATTTATATTTCTATTTTTATAACAAAATTAATTTTTTTATTATTTATATTTTTTTGAGTTTCAAAAAATTTTTGAAACTCAAAAAAAAATGTAAATAATGAAAAAAAAAATTAATTTTGCTATAGTAACTTTGTTTTCTAGAATTATTTATTAATTATCAAATTGTAAAAACTATTTTTTAATACTTTTTTTAAAAACATTTTTGAATTTCCCGCTCTATCTCTGCCACTTTCGGCATCGCTGAACTAAGCAATATGGCGACCACTATCGACCAATCACATTTTTTGCTCAGCAATATGGCTGCGCTCTATAGCTCATCTCCCTTTTAATATAGGAAAAGCATTTGCAAACTCATAGTAAGCACCGTGAAAAGCTTAAACCCTCACATGCTAATACAAAATTTATAATCTTAATAATTGTTATATAATGAAAAAAATAATAATTATATTTATTAAAATTAAGTATATAATTCTGTTTTTATTCCATAAAACTCTTAATAAAAAGATGCGCGAATAATGATGGTTATCGCACATGTAAATACGAGTTTTCAACAGTATAGAGATTATACATTACAAATGTATTCATTCATATATGATATCAATAGGGAAGCATATATACAGGTTTGCACATACTTATAACAAATAAATATATAATAAATAAATTTTTTAAATTTTGCAAAAAAAATCACAATGACTATTAAATAGTCATACAGGCTTGTTACGGATATTGTTATGCTTTTATACAGCTAAAAAATATCAGGATGAATGTAGGGATTAATGTGTCAACATTACTTATAATGCAACGAAATACAGAGCTGAGTCACTAATAGGTACTCGTACTGATACGTAAAAGCCGAGAGCTTCATTTAAGGGGATGTAATAGGGTATATAATTTCTACATACTTACCGACATTGCAGTTTCTCAAATGTTTAATCTTTATTCAAAAATTTTCCGGAATATCTCTATATTAGGCTCTCTATTAGTAAAAATACACTGAAAATTCATGTGTGTTAATTCACACACTGATAGTGAGTACTTTTACACGTTATAGTGTGTAAATTCTATTGTGTGTAAAAAAAACGCACTTATATGCGTAAAAGTATTAGTATACACATTTTATGTGTAATTTTACACACATGATCGGTTTAGTGTGAAAATTTACACACATAAATGCGTAAATCTACACATCTATGTGTTTAAAATTTATATTTGTACATTAATATATTTACTGTGATTCATTTTTATTTTACATTAGTAGAGTAGATAAATTTTCAGGTAGTTACAGTACAACATAAATAATTTTTAATCAAAGTTTTTCTAAAAATATATATTTTAATATTAAATTGTATTAGAACTACAATATACATTATTTTAAATTTTATATAGTCTTTTCCTTTAATTGCCTTAACCTTTAGAGGGCCGGAGTTTTGAAAAATTTGAAAATCGAATTATTCTATAGGAATGTGGTCTAAGGTCCCTGAGCTAGAGCCAAACTAAGTTGCGATGTTGGTGAGTCAGACCCCTTACGCCTAGAGGCGTATTCCGGCCCTCTAAAGGTTAAGTAATTGATGGTAATATTTTATTATTCAATAAGAAGTTTAATTAAAATTTTTCATATGAAAAAAAATAATTTTATTGAATCGAATGCATCTATTAAATTAATTATATAAAATTCAGTAATCAATGTTAACCTTATCAAATAAATTATTTAATAATAAATTTTTCATATACGTTTATTTTTTTTTAAAAAAATAATTGTTTATTTGATGAAAAATTAAATTTTTAATAAATAAGAAATTAGATATTCTTTTGATAAAAAATTATTTTTTTTATACAAGAAAAATTATTCTACTGATCTTTATTTTTTTAATTAGTATTAATTACTCATGATTATTATTATTTATTTAATTTAAATTTAGAACTGTTTAAAAATAATGAAATTTTTATATTAATAAACCATAAATATAAGAAATTATCATGATTTATAGCAAGCGTTCCGTAGCGTAATAGGTAGCGTCGATGCCTCGCATCCCGAAGGTTGTGAGTTCGCGCCCGAGTCAGGTCGAACATTTTTTAAGCGTTTTTATAGGCGATATAATTATAATAGGTTAATTCTTAACATAATTGCACATTAAAATTAAAAAATTCCAACACAAAAAATTGAAATACCCTCAAAAATAATTTTTAATTTTTAATGTATTTCAATCTATTACACGTTTTATACGTTTGAATTTACACGTTTACGTGTGTTAAATTAAACATCTAAAACGAATGATGGATTTAACACACAAAAAAGTGTGTAAAAATGGGGACAGCCGAATTACACACGTAAGTGTGTTAAAATAACACACTTAAATTTGCAGTGTAGAAGACTGTAATATAAAGATATTTAAAAAATTTTTGTATTAAGAATAAAAAATTTGGAAAATAGTAATGTCGGTATTTTACATTCCCTTAATTAAATGAAATTTTTTGTAACATTATGATTTTGAAAATTATTTATTATTTGTTTTAACTACGATTATTATTTGAGATTTTAATATTTAAAGAATTAGGGTATTGTTGAAAATAATTCTAGTATTAATTTTTTCTCCAAGAATTTATTTCAGCACCAACATATCAGTCTGTGTTCTGTGAAACTGATGGGTGTAACCCTTCACTTGTTTTTCCGTGAATTAGCGGACAAGCAATTGCGACGTTGCATATTAGCGTGCCTTATTTAGTAGTCAATCATTTATTGATGAAGGTTGAAAGAAAGAGGGAAAGATTTTATTCTAAAAAGCTTACGGTGTAAAATTATCTTAGTGTTGTGATTTGAACAAATATAATTTTCTAATATTTTTAATAACATTTGTAAAATCATATTATTCTTAATTGCTGAAAGTCAATCAGTATGTTTCATTCTGTATACCAAAAAAAAATTATGAGGTATAAATGTTATTTATGAAAAAAGTCGTAAAATTAAAAATTATAATATCTACTGATTTGTAGATAAAAAATAGTTCTTAAAGTATTTTGCAACCGGTAAATATCAACTTATGAAAAAAAAGGAAATTAGTATTAAAAATTACGTGTTAGAATGTACATAAATTTAGGTGAATGTTATTGGTGGACTCATTAACTTTTAAAGAAAATGTTAAAAATTTCATAATTTCTCTTAGACCTCTCATTTATTTATATTTTATATACCGGCTTTTAGAAAATTTTATCAATTATGAGAGTAAACGTTAAAAAAATTTTAAATATCAATATTTATATAAAAAAAAAAATACTGCAATAAATTGCTCTTTTATTAAAAATTACTGATGTCATTCAAAATGTCGAAAAAATGAATAGAGAATGTCTTTATAAAAAAGTTAACAATATGAATGTATCAAATTGACAATAATACATAACTTATTTGCATAATATTTCTCTTTGTCTGTGTCTTCATGTGTAAATTAACATATTACCAGATTAGTTATACACACATATCATATGCGTATGGAAAATGAATTATGAAGAATGTAATGTTTCGCTCTGCGCTCCTTCGAACAACTACTAACTAAACATGGAAGTACAAGGAAAGTGCGGTTGTATAACGGATAAAGCTCTTGTTTTCAATGCGGTGGCCATGGGTTTGAATTCTGGCCAGATACCTCTGACTTTTGTTTGAAAGAAAATGAGTGTATGTGCCATTTATATCGCGACTCTTAAAAAATCCGACCTCATTGAGTATCGGTTGATCGTTAGACACAAAAGTGGCTGACCATCAAACTGTCGTCTAATTTTTCGGTATGGTGTGTCTGACAGTCTAGCCTGATTTAATGTTTTAAACGGGAACCAGGATGGGCTCCCTTGATATTGTTATATTAAAATAATTTTTATTTTAAATATGAAATAATATATAATAAATTAATTTATGCAAAGAGTTTAATAGTAAGCATTGTGGCGAAGAAGTTGGCAGTGTTGTTTTACATAAATACATATCTGATTTTATTACAGATTATTGAATGTAAAGATATACGTCCGTTCTAACAAAGAGTAGCACATTTCACAAAAAAGTCGTGAAAAGTGGTAGTCTTCGCGGCGAGCTCGTCAAACCCCCTTTAATCAACATTAGAGCGTTTTTAAATGTGCTAGTCTTCGCTGCGAGAAATTACAGGTGCTACTCTTTGTTACAGCCGACGATACGATGACGTTATATAGTGAATGAAATTTTAAAAATATTAAAATATCCCTGGTAGAAATTTCACCAACAAAATGCCCAATTTTTCAATTATTGCCCAATTTTATTTGTGAACAGTTGGCGAAATATTTTACTAATGAATGGCCGACTGTTTAACAGCTGGCGTCTGTGACAAGTGCGAACACGAACGCGACAACTAACTAACGTTCGGTAGACTCTGAAATCAAACATGTGCTACATAATATAACTGCTGTATTTACTGTTTAAAAAATACAGAGCAAAAAGAATTTTAGATAATTATAAAAACAAAGTAGTTTGTAAAGTGATTATGTGTTTGAAGAAAGTGATGAAAATAATACGTGTGAAAGATTGAAAATTTTGACTGTATATTTAACCTCAATTGTGAACATAGTGAAAAAAGCTATAAAAAATTTAACATAGTTAATAAAAATAAAATATGTTGCTTTTAATCAAAGACAATTCTAAAACGATAATCAATTAATTATTTTATGTGTACGTGCGCGTGTGATGTTTATTTATGTGTTATAATTGTAATAATGATTGTGATAATTAATATATAAAGCATAACTTGAAATTTCCCATATCGGTTGGGCAATGAATGGCGTAAAACGTGACGCCATTAGCGGTGATATTGGCGAACTAATAGAGCAACGAATGGGAATATATAAAAAAATTGACCAACCCATGGAGAAAAAATCGGGAACATTTCTACCAGGGATAGAGAGAATAAAAGAAATCAATCGAAATGTTACAAAACGCCCAAAAAGGTTTCATATAAAAAAAATGAACTATTCAAAATTCTTGATCACGTTAATTATTTTAAATAAATTTCCATGTTTTAACCTAATTAAATATTTTTCAAAAATAATAAATAAAAATATTTTAATATGACAATTGTATATTATATATAAACTAGTTTTAGAATTTAACAATATAAAATTTCAAATAAGTGTTATAAGTCTATCAGAAATTATGAAATTTGTGAGTCAAATAATCTTCGATTAAGGAATTCGTTGGGCCCACTGGAGGTGTTTTTGTAAAGATAAATCATATTCGAATAACATATTCAGGAGATATTAGTGTTTAATAATTATAATATCCGATATAAATACATTACAGAAAACTAGACTGAATAACTTAAATTGTATGTATAAAATTTTTTATAAGTATAGGAAAATAGATTAAAATTAAATTTTAACAATTCGACAAATATATATGTCTTGAAGGGGCTATTATAGTTGCTATTTGCTATGGTAAAAAAAGCTTGATTTTGTAATATTTTAGTTTACTTAAAAAAATTTGAATAAAACTTATTAAAGATGACTTAATTATTTGTACAAAAGTGTAACTAAAGAAAGTTCGTTTAAAAAGTTGATGGAAAACGGTCTCCATAATATGTCTGGAGCAGCTTGTCCGTAAGCAAGAAGCAAAAGTTAGATTCAATAGAACGTCAGGTATATAATGATCTCTGGTAATTACATTATATTAATTAATAACCAAATGGGGTGTAAAAATATAAAAAAATAATATATAAAATGTAATTTTCCAGTATTTTTTTTTCTTGAAAATAGCTAAAATAAAATATTTTTAGAATATCACTTTTAAAATATCATAAGAATCGGTCAATTAGTTTTTAACATCTCCTAAAGACTAATTTTAAAGATGATGTTTTGAGAAAAAATTATTTATGAAAAATGCCCATGTTAAAGTCACTGAAAATAATATTGACGCTGCACCGATGACTTCAAAATTTTTACACATTCTAACATATATATAATTTCGAAATATCAAAAAAAAGCGCTTTGCGACAAGTGAGAAAGTCTAGTAGCCCCTTAAGCATAAACCAATTTAAAATGATTATAAATTCTATTGTAGACTATGACTTGTATTTTCGTTTCTTTCGCAGACGCGAAACTAGATGGGACAATGCTTCCAATAACTTACGTAAAGATTCATGTATAGAAGGTAAGATTAATGATAATGTATTGCGAAACGAATCATATTCAAATTTATGCAGTATCGATAATATCATTAATGATAATAGAGAAATTATTGAAACAATAGAAGTCCATGAAATTGGTGATAATAATATTTTAGATAAAGAAAGTAATCATTTGATAAATGAAAAAAAGATTAATAATGCTTGTGTAGATGTTAATAAAGAAATAAATAAAAATTGCGATTTAAATAATACTAATAATTTGTTAATAAACAAAACATTAAAGTTGCGTCTTCATGATGAATCCAAATTGAGTATTAATAAAAACGATCATATTCAACGAATCAATAAAAATCAGCAATGTCTTGTTAATAGAAAAAAAGAAACAATATTTGTAAGTAAAACATCTGACGCAGCGTTTAATGGCGAAAGTGTAGACTTAAACAAGGAAATAAATGAATATAGTAATCAAAGTTATTGTAATAATAACCATATCATCAATACCAATATAATAGATATATTGAATATAAATGATAATGAAAATCTTGATGAAGGGTATACAGCTTCCTCCATGGAAAATAATATTGTAGACGATGGTGAAAGTATATTTAAGGGTAAGGTACAAGATAATATTGAAAAGGAAGATAATATTCTTGTTGAAGACACTAATCGCTCTTTTATAAGTGAAAATTCTTATGTAGTCATTGATAATGCTGATGGCAATAGTAATAACGGAAATAATACAAATATTTTACAAAAACCATCGTGTAATAAAAATAAAGCAACCAATGACGATAGATCAAATTTACTTGGTAACAATGGAAATTATAATCTACATATTAATTCTACAGTTTCAGTTATTGAAAGTGATTTTTTAGATAAATTAGATAATCATAGGATATGTGTAAGACTAAACGTTCTTTTGAAATCGTATACAGAATCATTTCAAATGCATGTTTGTACTATCGCTGATTTTAATATTAAAAGAGTACTTAAAGACGGACTAGGAACAAAAATATTAATAGAATGTAAAAGTTGTAAATTTAAGCATTGGGTTATCAGTGAAGAAGTAGTAAATAGAAATATGCTTATTAATCCGTTAGCTGCACTATCTACTATTATAGTCGGTACTGGTTATGAAGGATTTAACCAATTATGTGCAGGATTAAATGTACCGTTTATGAGTCATGTGACATACCTACGTTATAGAAGAAGTTTAATACTGATATTTGAACAGGCTGCTTTGGATGAAATGAAAAAAGCAGCTGAATTAGAAAAAGAAATCGCTATTAAAAAAGGGAACATATTAAAATGTGGCATTCCTTATATAGAAGTTGAAGGAGACGGCGGTTACGGAAAAAGGACTTACAGAAGTGGGAAATTTGATTCTTTAGTTTGCGTTGGCGTCGTCATAGGAGTCGAAACAAAAAAAGTATTGCACGTAGAAATAAGAAATAAATTTTGTTTAAGAGTCCGCTGTATCTCTGTCCTTTTCTAATTAAAAAATTGACTTTTTCCCAAAATTAGCAACAAGAGGCAAAAATAAAGAGATGGTTTCGATGTGTTTAATAAAATGTAATATTTTCTTTGATTAGCATAAATTAATTTTATTGCTTCGTTTTTAAGAAAAGTTGGAATAACTTAAAAAATTAGAAATTAGTGTCAAATAATGGGATTTTCAAGTTATTCCAACTTTTCTTGAAAATAAAGCGGTGGAATTAAATTATTCTTATCAGAGAAAATATTGCTTTCTATTACACGAATCGAAACCATCTCTTTATTTCTGCCTGAAGCTATTAGTTTTTATAAAAAATAAATTTTAAATAGATTCGGTAAAACAGGTAACTGTGTCGGTATACAGCTGACTCTTAACATGTTATAAAGCTCATAAATTTAACAAAAAGCCGAAGACCCATCTTTGTTATAAAAATTGGAGTTATAATAGTAGTTACAGTAGTATGGAAACTGATTTATAAAGCTTTCATTGGTGATGGTGATTGTAATACTTACAATGCCTTATTAGAGAACGACGTTTACGGTGAATAAGGAGTTAGAGTTGGAAGACTTTACTGTTATAATCATTTATTTCGAAACATGTGTAACAAAATAGTGGATGCTTCAAAAGGAAAAATTAACTGCATGTCGGTAAGATGCAACGTAGGAAAATTTCGTAAATTTGTTAAACGATCAGCTTTTAAAATTCGCAAAGTTATAACGTATCATATAAATCAAAGGAATAAAGAAAATATTTCAGAATCAGAAAAAATAAAAGAACTTCAACGAGATATATTAAATGCTGCTAATCATGTTTTTGGGCAACATAACAATTGTAGAAGCCGAAGTTTGAATTATAAAATGAATAAAAAACAAAAAAACTGTATTCCTATATTGAAAGCTTGTAAAATGTATGAACCCATTGATAATGCAGTTAAAAAAATAAGCTGTTACGCAAGTAGCTTATTACGAAAAGTAACAACAAATGCTTCAGAAAGTTTTAATTCACAGGTTCCCGGTAAAAAAAACACCTATAAAAACAGCTAAAAATATAAGTAAAAATACAGCTATATTCAAGTGTATTCTAGCTATATTCATGTGTTTTTTCAGCTGGATATCTATGAGTAATATAGGTGGAAATTCAGTTGATAATAGCTAAATTTTCAGCTATATTTATAGGTATCCTTTGAAAAAGGAAAACTAAACTTTCATCTATATTTTTAGCTGTAAATAGAAATAATATAGGTGAAAATCCAGTTGTTAATAGCTACATTATTAGCTATATTTTAAGCTATATTTGGAAGAATTTTATGGATAAAAATCCAGTTATAGTTGCTACATTTTTAGCTATATTTCTAGCTGCACTTTTAAATACAAACTAGATTTTTACCTATATTTTTAGTTATATTTAGAGGAATCATATTGGATAAAAATCCAGCTATTCTTCCTACACTTTTAGCTATATTTCTAGGTGTATTTTCAAATCTATACTAGATTTTTAGCTATATTTTTCGATACAGTTAGAAGAATAATTTAGGTAGAAATACAGCTATAGATGCTACATGTTTAGTGTTAATTTTTTATTTATATTTTCAATTAACAATTACATTATATAATTAGATATTCCTAATCCGGGACGAACTTTTTCAACATTGGAGTTTTAATAGGGTACATGGTTTTTTCATAGTTACAGTAATTACTAGTTTTAGCAATTTTTCATCTTCGTTCAAAATTTTTCCGAAATATATTTTTATTACGTTCTTTACTATTAAAAATGGAAGACTTTAATTAAGATTCCACACAGCATAAAAGATTGCTGCAAGGTTGCTGCAAGGTTTCATGAAAGTTTCGAAACTTTGCAGCAACCTTTCATGAAAGTTTCGAAACTTCGCAGCAACCTTTCATGAAAGATTGCAGCAACATCTATATGTCCGCGCTAGAACCTGGTTGAAATATTTCTAAAAACCTCGCAGCAATCTTTCAGAAAACCTCGCAGCAACCTTTCATGAAAACTTCACAGCAATATTCCAGGAAATGTAACAGAAACATTTCAAGAAACCTTGCAGCAATCTTTTAGAACACCTCGCCGCAACCTTGCAGGAAACCTCGCAGCAATCTTTCAGGAAATGTAACAGAAACATTTCAAGAAACCTCACAGGAATCTTGCAGGAAAAATAGCAAAAACATTTCAAGCAACCACACAAAAATTTTTCAGAAAATCTCGCCGTAACCTTGCAGAAAACCTCGTAGCAACCTTTTATGAGATATTGCAGCAACATTTATATGTCCGCGCTAGAACCCGGTTTTAATATTTCTAAAAACCTCGCAGCAACCTTTCATGAAAACCTCGCAGCAACATTTCAAGAAACCTTGCAGCAATCTTTCATAAAAGGTTTCTCGTAATATTTCATGAAATTTTTCCCAAATTTTGCCGCTAACAACGCTCATACCTTTTCGTATGGTTTCCTGCAATATTTTGTAAAATATTTCTGAAATCTTGCCAAAAGCTTGCTGCAGTAATATTTAATAGTAGGCAGGATTTTCTGTCCTTGTGTGATAAAGTTTTTCTTATTTGCTTAAGTATTAATCGTTGTATCTATAAATTACTAGTTAATCGCAATAGTATTATTATCAATATTTGTGCACAAGAAGAACAAATTCCTCAGCATCGTTTTTGAGAAAAGTAGAGAATATTGAAGTAAAAGGTTTTGTTTCTAATATTTATGCGTTCTTTACTTTTTTCAATAACAATTCGATGGATTTTTTTACCCTACGCATAAATATTCATAATAATAGCATACTCATTGCGCTCAACTTCCCGTTTACAATACAACTACAGCAATAAATACTTGAGTAAATAACAGGAAACTAAATATAAGGCAAGAACAGCGAATCTGGACTGCTCTTAGAATCTTTTATAAAAACTTGCGGAATTATTGCTGAAACTGTTTATGAAAGGTTTACTGCAATTTCATTTTGAAATTATTCATGAAACTTTCCTGATACTTTTTGTGAAACGCTTTTCTGGAATATTTTATAATATTTATATATAGGGCAGGCGGCCTAATTTGTAATGAACCTCGCGCCATCCTTCGAATGCAGTGACTAGTGCCAACTTGGAGTCATTGTCCAAGTGTTTAACAATGCATCTAACAATAGGATCAAGACGCAGGGCTGCAAGGCAGGCAGAAGTAGGGTCTTGAGAGACCTGCACCACCGGTTGTGAGTCGGTGGTTGTCAAAAAATTCCTAGCTGGACATACCTTTACGTATCTCCTGCATACCTTGCCCCCACGTTTCTTTTCAAAAAAGAGTTTATTTAAAAGGGTGTCGCACTGCATTCTAGTTGACGACGCGAGGTTATCGCAGGTCACCCGCGCACTACACCCCGAACCCTTGACAAAGATCGTGTTGATCTTAAAGTCCTTCTGTCCACACGCGATCAGCATGTCGCCCAAAACCTTCTTAGAAACCTTGTACATGTTATACACTAACAGGGTACATACATGCTGACCACCTATGAACAAGATAGGAAGGCGACGATCATAGGTAGGTGGAGTGCACGGGTAAGTGCGTAGGGAGGCACGAACGGCGGCGTTCGTGGTCTCGGTTAAAATTCGCAGGTATTCTTCTTTGATATCCGAGAGATAGAGCTCCGCCATACGAAGATGGTGTCTCGTAGGAGAGCCCTCTGGTGTTGCCATGATGGCATTGAGAAGACTCTCATGTAGACGGAGGATCTCTGCGGAGACATCCTGTGTTCTGACCCAACCGCTATGGGAAGACATGTCTTCTAGCAAGCTGGACCAGCAGGAGCTAGAGAACAGACGAAAAGGCATTTTGATTAGTTATACTTAGATATTTAGTAAGGAGGCATTTAATGTCCTCCAGTTCTCTAGCAGCGTTTCGCTTGCCTTTTTAATACAATTTAGGAAATGAGTGCGAGGCTTTACATATGTATTTAACCGAGATTTGATCGCTAAATCTAACTTTTCTGTCTACCTCCCTATTTTCTATTGAATTAATTTTATTTCTTTTAAGGATGTTGGGAATGAATTTTTTATTTTTAGGTAAGGAGGGAGTTGCTTGTGGATGAGTGACAGAGGAAGGATTCTCTTTATTGAGAGTGGAAGTTTCTGAGGCTTCTATGCATTCCGGTGCATCAATAATTTGATTACTATGAGTTATTTCCGGAAGCGCGCTTTCACCTATTATCCCATCACTAGACGCTTGAATGTCGCTGCTAACGCTGCGATCATCCCCCCCGGCGACAACTCATCCATGTCATCATCCCTATGTACAAGAACTTCGTGTGTGATAACAGGAGGCTCGGCAATGGAATCTGATTTACCGACGCGAGATGGCTCTTGGCCATTTGTTTCAGTTGCACAGGGTGCAGTGTCATTAGTCTGAGAGAGTAGGGATCGCAAGGTCCTATCCTCCGTGCTATTATCACAGTCTTCATTCATTGACTGCTGTGTCAAAAAATTATCTAATTCGCAGTTATCATCCTGCACTTTATTTTTATCTACAACGGAGGGAGGAAGTCGCGAAGCCTCACTCTCTGCGTTATCGACGAGTTCGCGCACCGTGGCGCTTGTAGGTAAGTTAAAATTCGGAGATAAAAACTGTTGCAGGGACCTTCCATATGCATTGATATCAGAATTAGAATTTATATTTGCATCTACGTCGTTACATTCTTCGGTTAAAAAGTACGCTGGTTTAAGATGTTCTAAATTTACAACGACATGTTTACCGTTTTTCTCTAAGGTAAAGGTGCGCCCATCTTGATGACGCGAGATAACCTTATACGGACCGGTGTATGGTTGTGTAAGTGGCGGTTTTACGGCTCTCACTCTTTCGAACACGTGAGTGCAGGTGTTGAGATCTTTAAAGATGAAAGGTTTGGCGGAAGTTTTATGTACTACCGGAACCGGTTTCATTTGCGCGATATAATCCCGAAATTCCGATAAAAAGATGTTATCGTTAAAGGCCGCGGGTGTCGCGAAACTGCAAGATATCGCCAGGAATGGTTAATTTTGTGCCATACACAAACTATGCTGGACTAGCATCCGTATCTAGGCGTATTCTAGTACGCAATCCCAATAAAACACTTGAAAGAACTTTGGACCATTCATGAGTCTGTGCAAGGCACATTAATGCAGCTTTTAATTGCCTATGCCATCTTTCAATCATGCCGTTTGCCTGCGGATGGTAAGCAGTCGTACGCGTCCCATTACAACCTATCAGTTCTAAGAGTGAGATAAAAAGCTGAGATTCAAATTGCCGCCCCTGATCCGTAGTTATTGTTACGGGTGCACCGAATCGCGCTACCCAAGTATCAAAAAATGCGCGCACAACCACCGGCGCCGTAATATCGTGTAGAGGTACCGCCTCTGGCCAGCGCGAGAATCTATCGATCATCGTGAGCAGATACTTGTAGCCTTCACTCGAGGGTAAGGGACCTACAATATCGATGTGCACATGCGCAAATCTCGCGTCTGGTTCAACGAAGTGCAGTGGCAAAAACTTATTCTGGCGAGAAACTTTAGCACGTTGACAATCTAAACAGTTTTTGCACTGCTCTTTTACCTCTTTAGCCATGTTAGGCCACACATAATGCTGTCTAACTAACCTATCGGTTACACGGCCCGAAGGGTGCACGTTGTTAATATGAAAGATTTTAAATACTTCACGTCTGAGTATCTTGGGTATAAATGGTCGAAAGGTTTGCGCGTCGAAGTTGCAATAGATGGCTGTTCGATTGGGTCCCCAGCGCAGCTTAGTTAATTTTAGAGGGTGATTCGAATCCGCAATTATCTCTTTTAATTCGTCATCGCGTTCCTGCTCTTGTGAAATTTCTTCAAGAGTAAAAAATGTCGGAAAGTTGAATGTCGTGATACTTGCGAGGGTCTTTTTTACAAAGGGTTCTCCAGTTGATGCCTCATTGTTCCAGTCAAAAGAGGCTGGCGCAATGGAGGGATCAATACGCGAAAGCGAGTCTGCGACCACATTGTCTTCACCCCGCAAGTAACAAATTTCCGTATTGAACTGCGATATAAACGAGAATTTACGCGCGCGCAATGGTGTACAAGTGTCTAAGTTTTGCGCGAGCGCGTAGATTAGCGGTTTATGATCAGTAAAAACTTTAAAATTACGACCCTCCAAAAAATAGCTAAAATACTTTAAGGCTTCATAAATTGCCATTAATTCGCGATCGTAAGCGCTGTACTTTGATTGCGCGGGACTGAACTTCCTGGAGAAAAATGCTAGTGGCTGCCAACTGCCGTTTACATATTGCTCCAAGGAAGCACCCATGGCGAAATTTGAGGCATCCGTAGTTACGCGTATTTCTGCGTCTGCGCACGGATAAGCTAAGCTGGTAATATTAGTGATATCTATTTTTGTCTTTTCGAAAGCTTCTAGTGCGTCTGGGGTCCAAATTATCAGTGTTTTATCTTTCTTTTTGTTAGTTTTTATGAGCGCGTGCAGATGGCGCTGCGTTTCTGCCGCTTGAGGGGTTGCCTTTCTATAAAAGTAAACTAAACCGAGGAATCTACGTAATTTATCTACGGTTCGCGGCTGTGGAAAATTTTTGATTGAATCGACCAACTTTGGGTCAGGCTTAAGGCCTTCTTTTTCGATTGTATGCCCGAGAAAAACTAAACTTTCGGCTTCGAAGATGCATTTTTTTAAATTTAGATGCAAATGGAAGTTCTGCAATCTTTCAAGCACTATATTTAAGTGCTTCACATGTTCCTCGGGTGAGGCGGACGCCACTAGGATATCGTCGATGTAAGCAAAGACGAAATCTAAGTCTCCCAGCGCAAGGTTGACGTACCTTTAAAACGTTTGCGACGCGTTTCTAAAACCGAAAGTCATGACGAGAAATTCGTACAGCCCAAACGGTGTAATTACTGCCGTTTTGGGGATGTCATCTGGAAAGATGGGTATCTGTAAGAACGCGCTTTCCAGGTCTAAGGCGGAGAAAATAGTTTTACCATGTAAATTACTCGAAAAATCATGTAAATTCGGTATGGGGTATCTATCCGGTACCGTTACCTCATTTAATTTCCGATAGTCTCCGCAGACTCGCCATTCCCCGTTTTTTTTTAGGCACTATGTGTATGGGTGTAGCCCAAGGACTTTTCGAGGGTCTACACACACCTAACCTACACCACTCTTCAAACGCTGATTTAGCTACTTCAAGTTTTTCTGGGTGTAAGCGTCGCGGTTTCTGCGCACAAGGGGGACCTGTGGTCTTAATGTAATGATAGATACCTCTCTTTTTTAGAGTTTTTGGCCTATCAACGCCTATTACCGTAGGAAATTTGTTTAAAATGTGTGCATACTTGATTTTGGGGTCAATTAAAGAGATTTGTAAGTCAGGAACGGCTTTGTTCAATCCATTAATTGTTTCATTCGTACTTGCATTTATTAGTAATTTTTTCTTAAGATCTGGTAAAAGATGAAAATGATTTAAAACATCCCCTCCCAATATAGGATAAGGGACATGTGCGATAATAAAAAGCCATAGCAGTTCCTGAGTGAACCCAAAATCAAGTTTTTTGTGTAATGTGCCATGCGTTTATTTTAGTGTCGTTGGCTGCATATAAGTTTAAATTTGTCTTTTTTCCCGAAAAATTTTTTGGTCTAGGGATTGCGGAAATTTCCGCGCCCGAGTCAATTAAAAACACCTCATTGGTAGTTTTATCTTTTACGTGGAGACGCACTGAATTAGTCCCGGCCACGCTGGTCTCCATGACGCGCCGAGTTTCTAGTTTAACGAATCTTTGACGTTTTCTTTGTTACCATCCGAGCTTGTTCTATCTTTATTTCTCGGGTTTTGTTGATCTGGTTTAATGGAGTTATCCACCCAGTCACACGGCTTTGTACATTTAAATGCGTTTTTACCGTATTTACTATGATGGTAACAATAATGTCTACGTTCTCTACTTTTGCTATGTCCGCGCCCTCCTGCTTTGTTGCCTTCGTGCCACGTTTTATCTTGCGAGCGTCTTTTAACTATATTACGTTGACTTACGAGCGCGTCGACTTTAGTCATCATTTCCGTCAAAATATGTGTTTCATTTTGTTTAATTTCATGAATCGCGTTATGATTTGCATGTAAGTCGGCATGTATTTGATCAGCAAGCTCGACCGACGCCATTTCGTTTTCAGGTGTTACGTCTTCTCGTATAAACGGACGGATGTTGCCTGGTAGATTGGCTCTCCAAGCTTTAAGAATCGACGCGCGTGGCATTTGTTCTCCCGCAAGATTAATCAGCTCGTATAAGTATTCCGATGGCTTTCTTGCTCCGATTTGACAACCGCGAAATAATGTCTGTAATTTAGAATTTTGCGATTGCGTATATTTTTTAATTAAAATGTCTTTAATCCCGGTGTAACGATGATTAGGTCTTAGCAATTTGGTGCTATTAGATATTTCATCAACGATACTATTGCTAAGGTTAGGCATGACGTTTACGAATTTAACATTATCGTCCGTTATGTTTTGTATCGATAGTTGATACTCGAACATTTCGAACCATGTTACCGGATCGTGTTGCCAGAAGGGCATTTTAATTGGTTTAAATTTTATATTAGCCGCGACCAACGGTTGAGTGTTATGATTCTGTGTGTTTATGTTGGGCGTATTTGTTGTGTACACGGGAAAGGTTACAGGATAGTTGGAATTCGAGAAAGTTCGGTTATTTGTTATTGTAGGTTGTGTTTCTAGTGTGTTTGGAATGTTTGATATTGAATTGAAGGTCGGGCTTTGTTCTGTTGAAAAAAGGTATGATGTTTGTTTATGTGTTGTTGTAGAGGCCGATGGAAGGTTATAATGACTTTGAGTGTTTCTTGTATTTTCGAAAAGTCTAGAATTTAAATTTTGCTGAGTCTCTAACGAATTTTCATTTTTCGCTTGATTTAATACAAGTGCTTTTAACGACTCTATTTGCTCTGTTAAATTATTAATTTGTTTGCTGTGCGAATTTTGCATTAGTTTGATTTTATTACTCAAAGTTTTTTCCATCCTTTCATAAGCCTCTCGTGGAACTGTTTTTTCGTTTGATATGTTATGAGAAGGTGGTCTAATAGATAAAAGCCTATTCTGATCGAAACTATGCGCGGTTCTTTGTCTATTCGTTAGTAAGGATTTTTCAAACGTTTTTTGATTTTTATTAATAATTGAGTTTGTTAAATTTACATGAAACCCGGTGGGCGAACTGTCGGAAACGATTGGTCCTATAGCATTTTCTAGAGTTCCCAGGACGCCCCCGTCACCCGAGTACATGCTCTCTGAAGGAGAGCTGTTCTGTTGCACACGTAACGCGTTTTCCGTACGTTCCGTGTTGCCGGGCTCGCTGTTTTTAGGAGGTGTATGAACTACTTTGGGAGGCATTTTTGCGGACGAGTGGTCGCAAAAGAGGGAATAACGCTTTTTAAGTCTATGTAGTGACCAGTTCGAGAAAACTCTCTCCGAATATTATACGAAGTATGATTTTATGTTTAAATGGACAAAAAAGAGGCGTCTTGTGTAATCGGGTTTTACCTCCACGTGCTCAGCGTGAGAGACCTCATGTGGTCGACGACTGATGCACAAAAGGCTATCCGGGTGCACAAGCGCAAATAATTGATAATATGCGCACTCGCCGTGCGAGTGAAAAATCGGAGAGAATTTCTCACGTGGCCAACTACCGGATAAGAGCAATTGCGGCTTTCTCGTCTATTACCGCGTCAAAATAATATGGAAAAGGCTCTTGGCACTCGCACTACTCTCGATAGTCCCCGTTTGAGATCCGAAGGAATCGACGAAGAAGCTTTCTTAAGCAATGCCAGCGCCTCGAGTTAAAGTGAGATTTTCTCACAATAATAAAAAAAGTATATATATCTTAAAATTTTAGGACGAGAAATCCTCAATTGTGCATATGTTAAAAGATATATGTTTAAATATATGTATAAAAAATAAAAAATATATGTGTATATAGACAAAAATACAATTAAATAAATATATAAAAGGTTAAATACGACACAAACACATATGACTAGTTTTTTATATTGCACTTCAGCGAATCTTATAAGAAATTTTATACTAGGTTAAATTATGCTAATTTGTCTAGAGTCGACTTTTCGTTATTTTTTACAATTAAACAACTCAAAATTTAAATACGAAAAACAAAGTTAATGCTAGCTAGTTGACGCGAAAAACCGACTCCTCGCACTCCGCATTCGCTTAAAATTAAAAGATGTTCCACGATGACCTTGAGGTAGTTGTTTCGATATTAAATTTTGACCGTTTATACTAGTTAAAAGTACGCGTTTTTGCTAGACTCAAAACTGGCCTTTCTTTGTCTTTAAAAGCAATATCGCGTGACTACCGGTCAACAAAGAAATTAATATGCCAGACAAAATGCGTACATAACCTATGTCGCGTGTCTTAGGGCATAAAAATTACTGTATAAAATAATTTTAATAGTTTCTAATAAAGCGACATACGCGAGAAAAGAAATTTTCCAACGCCAGACGCAATGCGTACATAACCTATACGCGCGTCAACGGCGTGCTTTTTCACAAATGTGATAGATAAATTTCACTCGCGATTCGCTCTACTATAACGGCCACAACACGCACTGCCGTGAACAAAGAAAATTTTCACGTAATTATGCATGTCAAAAATTAATGGCGCCACGTGGCCAAGATTCTCTAGAGAAAAGTTTTTTGTGCGAATTTTTGCACTTTAACACTTTTATTCGCGCACTCGCGATTTTCTATTAGAGAAGAATAAAACATATAAAAGAGAGTGCACTTTAGCAACTCTCGCTACCTTAAGAAGAAGTACCACGATGCTCCGGACAAAGACGTTGAGACAGATGCCGCAGAAGAAACGTCTTCCACTTAGAGCTCGTAGGGGCCGTGCGATGCGTGCGTGCGATGTTCCGCCTTTTTAGTCCCAGCAGAGAGAAAGAGAAGACTCCTTGTGCGTATGGATGAGCGACGAGAGCAGCAAAAACTTCGATGTTTGGCCGGCAAACAGAAAACCCAAGATGGCGGAATTTCGAGGCGTCCCTCTCGGTCCGTCGCCTGGTTGACAAAATGGCTGCCTGGTCGTCGCTGAATCCTTTAGTCGGGGTTACCAGATATAACGCCTTGGTGGCGATGTAGAAGTTAAGTGCAGAAGGAGACTAGGGTCTGGAAATAAGCCAAAGACTATATAAGTTAGATGTAACTTTATTAGAGAGCCAATGCGACTAAGCACAGTGGCTGGCGGAACAAGACTGAAGTACAAGCAAGCAGTTTCGGAGCTGCTTCTTCCTCGTCTGATATGAGCCTGCGCAGAGGCGTTCTCATGTATACGCTGACATGTGTATTGGTGCGCTTACAGCGCCATACGCATACATACAAGTGTGAGTGTCCCCACAAATCAATTGTATTAACTAATAAATATTAATAATTTTAGATGTGCTACATAATGTTAATAGGTCATTTTCAACTAATGGACAAAATGAAGGTAATATTTTCTATTAATCTCTTACTATAATTCCATTTAAAAAATAACAATAAATAAAATTGACATTTTGAAAGAATTAAAAATCTACATCATTTTTTCAGATGGCTTCAATAACTATAATAGATCTTTCTCATTTAACAGCCAAAACCAAAGTGGGATTTTCAATCTTGTGAGTTTTTAAAAATTTTAATTTCCTCAATCATTTATTTTTCACACTTCAAGTATAGAACTTTATTTGTAGTATTTTAATATGCTTTTGTTAAAGTTGCCGTACACCTTTGTGCTTCTTTTTTCTCATTTTCTTTTATTTCATGTCATTTAATTTTATATCTTATTTTGAATGTATGTCTGAATGATATATAATGAAATTTTACAATGTTCTACAATATAATATTCCATTATTCAAAAGCATGTGCAACAATAATTATACACATATACATGTGAGTGCGTATATGTATAGGTGTGTGTGTATATATATATATATATATATATATATATATATATATATATATATATATATATATATATATACACACACCTATACTTACTGTATTAATGTGTATTTTTGGATGTGTTTTCAGTAAGTTACAGCTGTATTTTAAGAATTTTACTGCTGTATTTTTATCTCATTGTTTCACTATTTTATAGCTGTATTTTTAATTGTGGTTTAAGTATTTCACTGCTATATTTTTAACTGTAGTTTTAATATCTTACAGCTGTACTTTTAGCTGTATTTTTAATGCTTATAGCTGTATTTATAATATTTTACAGATAAATTTTTAGCTTTATTTAAAGTATTTTATAGCTGCAGTTTTCGGTTGTATTTTTAGGAATTAACATCAATGAAGATTGTTTTTGGAAATTATTTTATAGTTTCACGAGATAAATTTTCAACTATTTTCTTGTTAAGAAAGTACCAGAAATGAGAAAAATTTTGAAATGAGAAGAATATTGGCCTTATATACCTATGTTTTTGAAAGTTTATGGTATCGTAACATTTAGAGAAATGCCACAGTTTAATCATAAAATGTTTCCAATCTTCGGAGCGTTGATACTAAGGTTTTCTCATTTTTGGTACTTCCTTAACTGAAAAATAACTAACAAATCATCATTAATTACTGAAAATAATCTTTCCCGGTCAAAAAAATCTATTAATATAGCAAAAAATATAGGTACAGAAAATACAGCTACATTGTGTATTATAGCAATATTCATATGTTTTTTAGCAGTATATCTATGAGAAATATAGCAAGTTTTTTAGCTATATTTATAGCTAAAATTGGCTAAAATAGTGATTGTGCCTATAAAGATAGATAAAAATATAGTGAAAAAAATCTAGCTATATTTTTCATAGATATACAGCTAAAAAACCTCGTGAATATAGCTATAATACACAATGTAGCTGTATTTTTACCTATAGTTTTAGCTATATTTAAAAAAAAATTTTTTTCCGGGTTTAGTTATGTAATTCTTGTAAATACAGCTAAAAACACAGCTGGAAAATACTGGAAATACAGATTAAAATACAGCTTAAAATTCTGCAAATACAGATGAAAATACACATAAATACAGCTAAGTATCCATGAATTAATGCTTATAAATTTTATCTTTAGATTTTAGCTGCAATTTTTTTTAAATACATGTATAATTTCCAAAATTTTTGAAAAAAAATTTTAAATTAGGTAATTTTTAAAACAAATCTCCGGTTCTATAGGTTGTAAAATAAAATTTTTGAAAGTTAATTTCTAATATTTTTAAAATTTCAAACATGTTAATATTTTATTCAATCATCTGTAATTATTTTTAAAATTATGTTACGGAAAAAATTATAACGAAAATTGAAAGTTTTATTACGAATTGATATTCATTATCAAGGACTTTTTAGCTAGAATGCTTTTTGAAAATCATAATTTAGCAATGTTTTATATAAATAAATATTTATCAGTGAATTTGCAGAAATACTCTTTCTCTTCCCCTCTTTCATTACTCCTTCCTTTCTTTTTAATTTTATGAATTTTTTTCTTAATTTTCTGGATCTCACTAAAATAAAGTTGCAGGTTATTTTAATAGTTTATCAAAAAATAAATCCCCTTACGTTTCGTTAAATTGATGAGGCGAAAATGTACATATAAAATATTTTCTTCCAGGTTTTTAACGAATTACATTTAGAAGATGATCTCTGTGATGAACTATTAAGTAATGATGAATTTGGACACGAGCAAGGTGAAGCTGAAGAAAATGAATTTCATCGCGATAATTTTAATTTGTTTGAATTATTAGAAAATATAGATTTTAATCAAATAATCAATGAAACTGTGAAGGTCACTAAACTCGAAATAATGCTTGCTATTTTGACATTAATTAAGGTTTTTGCTCTTCCTAATGATTGTACAGTATATTTATGTAAAATGATTAATTCTTTTTTTAAAACCCGCATATTACCGGAAACTCATTATTTAATAGATAAATATTTTTACCCTAAAAATAATATCGAATATCACGCCGTATGCCCGACTTGCAAAGGATATATAGGTCGTTTTTTTCACAATCAGCGAAAAATTTTTTGTAACGTGTGTAAGGTAGATGTAAATTTAAAAGATCCATTATATCGTGATTTTTTACAATTATGAATGTAAAAAATGAAATTAAAAATTTGATCGAAACTAATGCAGATTATTATACCCAAGTTGTTTCTGGTAGATATAGAGCAGAAAATAACTTTCAAGATATATACGATGGACTATGTTATAAAAATTTTAGGCGATCTTTGCGAGGTGATGACAAGAATAATTATGTCACCGTTACGCTCAACAGTGATGGCTCTCCGGTTTTTAAGAGCTCAAAATGTAGCGTATGGCCAATTCAAATTAATTTAAATGAAATCCCAATAAATGTCAGAAATTATCCAATACCGTTTGCATTGTGGTTTGGGCGAGATAAGCCAAATATGACATTGTTTTTGACTCCTTTTGTTGAACAATTAAATATGTACTCTGAGAAAGGAATTCGTTGTGAACTTGGTGATGAAGTTAAATACATAAAAGTATATGCTTTGTGCTGCTGTGTGGATTCAGTGGCTCGAGCACCAATGCAAGGGGTAGTCCAATATAATGCATTTTTGGATGTAGTTGGTGCCTTCATCCTGGAGAGTCTATCAGACATGGCAAAGGATATGCAAGAAAATACCCTATTCCTAATGAAAATCAAGAACAACCCGATTTGAGGGCAGAAGCAAGAACTTTAATTCACTTAGAAGAAGCTCTCACATTAAAACCTCCTGTTTGTGGTATAAAAGCAGCGTCACCTCTGTTAATTCTAAATAAATTTAATATTATCGATGGTTTTGTGCCAGATTCAATGCACTCTGTATCACTTGGTGTCGTCAAGCAATTTACTGAATACTGGTTAAATTCATCTGGGAAAAATTATTCTCTCTCTAAGTATGAAAAACAATTGTTAAATAATAGAATGAATTCTTTTAAAGTACCAAATAATTTAGTTCGATTATCAAGATTGATTCAGGATCGTAAGTTCTGGAAAGCCCGAGAATGGGAAAATTGGTATTTATTTTATAGCATGCCATTGCTGCATCAGTTAGCTGTTGAAAATCCCCGATGGAAACCTTATGCTCGGCATTGCAATGTCATACAACGTGCATCAATTGATACATCTTCCACAAAGTACTGTTAACTGGGGACCATTATGGGCCCATAGTGGATATTTTTTTGAGTCGGGTAATGGACATCTGGTCGAACGTATACATGCAGCGAAGGGTGTTATAAATCAGTTGTGTAGAAGCATTTGTATAAGTGAGAGCGTACGAATATTACAAAATCACATTGTAATTAACAATGAAGCTTCTCCAGTTTTAGAATTTTGTTATAATTTAAAAAATAATTTCACTTATAAATCAATAAAATTTGACGAATGTCGATATTTTGGTGTGCCTACTATCTCTAAATATATTGGAAATGAAAGAATTAATGTTTCTGAAAATACTCAAGCATTCCATCGATTAATAAAAAATAATTGTTTGTATCAAACTACTAATAAAACATTGTACCGATCTGATAATACATTCGCATTAACGAATAACGGGGAATACGTGCAACTGCTTGAATTTTTAGTTGATCGAGAAAATAATGAAGAATTCACAGTATGCCACAGGGTGATTGTCGAAAATGCGTTTTCCAATATTTGTATAAATACTAAATTAGTTGTAAATATCGAAAAAAATATAACTATAATACAAACGAACACAATTGAACGAATATGTGTGCATATAAAAGTATGTGACCGTCGATATATTTCATCTGTACCTGTAATGATAGTTTATTCATAGTTTTAATGAAAATGTGTAATTTACTTTTATTCATAGTACAAAAAAATACAAAAACACCAATAATAGTTATGACAATACATATTCTAGATGTATTCATGTTATTTATTCCTAAAAATAAATTTTATAGCTCCATTGTTATATATATTTCATGACATATTTTAAAAAACCGAGCTTAAACTACCAAGAAATATAGTTCAAATGTAGCAACAATAGCTGTATTTCTACCTATATTATTTCTCAAAATATACCTAAAAATTTAGTTAAAAATCTAGCTTTCTTTTGAAAATATACGTGAAAATATACCTAAAAATTTAACATCTATAGCTGAATTTCTACGGAAAAAAACATCTATAAATAGAGCTATAAATATATGTAAAAATAAAGTTACATTGTGCATTATAGCTATATTCAATTTTTTTTAGCTGTATATCTATGAGAAATGTAGCTAGATTTTTAGCTATATTTCCAGCTAAAATGGAGTAAAATATCCGGTCAAAAAACATCTGTAAATGTAGCTAAAAATTTAGGTAAAGAAAATACAACTATATACAGCAAAAAAAACACATGAATATAGCTATAATGCACAATGTAGCTGTATTTTTAGCTATATTTATAGATGTTTTTTTGACCAGCATGTTATTACTCAAAATATACAGAAAAATATAGCTAAAAATCTAGTATACATTTGAAAATACACCTATAAATATAGTTAAAAATGTAGGAAGAATAGCTGGATTTTTATCCAATATAATTCCTCTAAATATAACCAAAAAGTATAGGTAAAAATCAAGTTTGTATTTAAAAGTGCAGCTAGAAATATAACTAAAAATGTAGCAACTATAGCTGGATTTTTATCCATAAAATTCTTCCAAATATAGCTTAAAATGTAGCTAATAATGTAACTATTAACAACTGGATTTTCACCTATATTATTTCTATTTACAGCTAAAAATATAGATGAAAGTTTAGTTTTCCTTTTCAAAGGATACCTATAAATATAGCTGAAAATTTAACTATTATCAACTGAATTTCCACCTATATTACTCACAGATATCCAGCTGAAAAAACACATGAATATAGCTATAATGCACAATGTAGCTGTATTTTTAGCTATATTTATAGATGTTTTTTTGACCAGCGTGTTATTACTCAAAATATACAGAAAAATATAGCTAAAAATCTAGTATACATTTGAAAATACACCTATAAATATAGCTGAAAGTGTAGGAAGAATAGCTGGATTTTTATCCAATATGATTCCTCCAAATATAACTAAAAATATAGGTAAAAATCAAGTTTGTATTTAAAAGTGCAGCTAGAAATATAACTAAAAATGTAGCAACTATAGCTGGATTTTTATCCATAAAATTCTTCCAAATATAGCTTAAAATGTAGCTAATAATGTAACTATTAACAACTGGATTTTCACCTATATTATTTCTATTTACTGCTAAAAATATAGATGAAAGTTTAGTTTTCCTTTTCAAAGGATACCTATAAATATAGCTGAAAATTTAACTATTATCAACTGAATTTCCACCTATATTACTCATAGATATCCAGCTAAAAAAACACATGAATATAGCTGTATTTTTACTTATATTTTTAGCTGTTTTTATAGGTTTTTTTTTTGACCGGGTTGTGAAAACTGTTGATGGTAAACGTGTAAATTTTGCCTTTTCAGATTCTTATTATCTTCGATGTCAAGCCGCTGTAATTAGGTTTAACTCAGGGTCAGTCTTTAAAACAATTAGCAACTATATTGATGAAGATTTTAGCGTAGCAATTACGTCAAGCGAAAGGTAAACGGAAAAGATACGTGTTACAAGGTAATGAAAAAAATTACGGTGACAACCATGAAGAATCAGATCTTCCTACAGAAACTTATGATGTATTAGTTTATAATCATTTCCTCAATTTAGAAAAAGATGCTGAAAATCGAGAACAAATCGAACAAGAAACTTTAAAACAAAGCAATTGTGAAGAATGGCATGAAAAACGTCGAACAAGATTAACGGCATCAAAATTTGGAGAAATATGTCACGCAAGAGATAGTACATCATGTGCGCCGAAAGTAATGAATATTTTGTATCCTCCTGCATTAGATTTGCCACAGTTTCAATATGGTTTGGAAATGAAAACAGAAGCAATAAAGCGTCTTGAAAAATTATTAAAAATAAAAGTTGAATGTTCTGGATTAATCATTGACGTTGAGAAACCATACTTAGGTGCTAGTTTAGATGAAAAAATAGGAACAGATGCCATCGTTGAAGTAAAGTCTCCTAGTTCAGTTGCAAATTTGACACCTTTACAAGCAATTGAACAAAAAAAAGAAATAAGGCGATATTATAACGCAAAGGACTTAAACAAAATGAACAAAAATCACAATTATTATTATCAAATACAAGGCCAATTACATATTTCTAAAAGAAAATATTGTTTATTTGTATTATGTACGAAGAAAGGTATAAAATATATCAGGGAGGAATATGATGATAAATTTTGGAAAACTATGATGGGACCAAAATTAACAAAATTTTATATGGATTGTTTACTACCGGAAATTATCGATAGTCGTGTACGTCGTAATATGCCTATAAGAGAACCAGAATATATTTTACAAGCTCAGGAAAAAAATGCAGAAAAACGGAAGAATAAAAAAATTGTAGAAGATATTGATGAGTGCAGCGCCGCAAAACAAACGAAATGTAGTGGAATCGATATAACGATTCTAGAAGAAACCGAGAATGAAATGGAAAAGGAAATGAATAATTATATTGAATGTGAAAGTAATTTAATGAGAAAAAAAAAATTGATAACATGAAAAAGAAAACTTCAGTATTACAAAAAATTAAAAAGGAATATGGAAATGCATATAGAAATTATTGTTTCAGTAATGTAAATAAACATGTAGAATTAAGGAAAATAAAAAAAGAATATACAAATGATGTTAGCTGCAAAAAAAACCATCAATAAAAAAAATTTCGACATTTTCTGAGTATGAACAGGAAAACGAGTCTAATATATCGAATCAAAAGGATAAAGCTTTACTTGATATAGTTAATAATTCGATTGATATAAATGTAGTTATACCACGTGTACTAAATTTCGAATATTTATTAGATAATAGTGATATTGAATTATTTTTTATAATTGTCAGACAGTTACGATCAGATTTTGAAATACATGATCCACAACATTTTACGTATTTACGATTGCTAAAACAGTCAAATAAAGTAAAACATTTGCAAATTATAGGCGGTGATAAGTATCTTCATTGGATATGCATTTATTTTAATGAAGGGACTCTGTATGTATATGATAGTTCAAATCGTATGGGAATAATTTTTTTTAGTGACGATGAAATAAAGTATTTCCAGCGGTGATATCCTCAAATAGAATTGAACGATATAATTATTGTACCTTGTAACGTTTGGCTTTTCTGGATGAGCTGCGGTTGCATCAGACTTTCGTGAGGATGATCTACGGCGGTGGATAAAAGCCAAAGTTCAAACTTAATAACTAAATTGATTTTGCTGAATTAATTTAATAATGAAAAGAAAGAAAAAAAATGATAAATGTAATTTAAGAATTTAACTTTGTAAAAAAAAGAAATTATATTAATATTGAAATTTTAAAAGCTTGAAACAAAAATAAATAAACTTAATACTAGAGATATAAACGGCGGGTCGGAATTACAGGAAAGGTTTTTGCGGAACTAGGTAAATAAGTATATTTGGTTTAAATTAAACTTTTGTCCATTTATTAATAATAAATCAAATGGGCGTTTACAACGACGGTATAAAAACATAATGAAAATGCAAACATAAAAATCTATTCTTTAAATTAATTAAATCGAATAAAAAAAATAATTTCTTTTGACCGTCGGTGTGAAAAATAAATGGTGTTATGGTTCCTTGCTTTCACCGGCAGATGGCGTGGTGTTTAGTAGCCGTCTGTGAAAAAAATAAAGAACAAAAGAAATTACATTAATATCTACAACGCAAATATTATTAACGATTAACTACGGCGGGTAAACGCGGGATCTATTTTACCAACGGCGGTTACGGCGGCAGTAGGTGGAGGAGTATCTATGCAGTGGAATCCCCCGACTACATAGATAGGATAAGGATAGAGGTTTTTACTATGTAAAGCATAACTTCTTTACATAGTAAAGAGAGAGGGGAGTCTGTGTAGTGGAATCCCCCTACTACACAGATTGAAGGAAAAGGATACAGGTAAAGGGTACTCTTACTGTGCAGAGCATAACTTCTCTACACAGCGAGAGCGGAGAGAGGACTGGGCTGAGCCAGCTGCCGGCTGGTTATATATGCTATGGAGCTCGCTATTCTCGTTGCGGGAGTAGCGCCTCGTAGCGGCTGAGCCCGGGTACTAAGCTTTAAGCGCGATGCTTGAATTTGCATCGTCGCAACCTGTAACTGAACAACCGGACAAATACTGTTGTGTATATGCAGCAGCTTTTGCTACTGAAATAGCTTTAAATGGAGATCCAAGTTTAGTAAAATATAGTAAAAATGCTATTGAAATGAGAGAACATTATGTTCGTTTGATCACTAACCGGCAGCCAACTCCATTTCCACGAGAATAAACCAATAAAATTCCTTATAAATCCAGCACGCCCCTGCATGGAGGGGATGTACTAGTCGTGCATACTCGCATCGACTATCGGAGGACCTAACCCGAGTGAGAAGGTGGAGTTAATGATCAGGAGTCAATGTTGGTCAATCCCACTCTTACACTGACGGAGAAGTCGGAGGCTACGTCGGGCAATCCTACCCTTACGTAGCTAGAGACAGGAATATAGTTAAGGAAATATCCCACTGTGTCAAGCAATCCCACTTTTACGCACCGGAAGGGGAGAGGAAGTCTGATCCTAGCTCGGTGGCTCGCTTTACATATGCTCTAGAGCTGGCTATTCCCGTTGCGGGAGTAGCGCCTCGTAGCGGCTGAGCGCAAATACTATGGTCTAGCACGATTTTTGAATCATCGCAACATGTATATAAAAAAATCGATTATACGTGTGAAAATTTTTGAAAATGTGAAAAAGTGTTGATAACTGTTAATAAATGTGAATAAATATGAAAAATTGCGAATATTTATAAATAACAGTAAATTATTATTATTTACAGCTAATCATTATTATTATCTATTTGTAAAAATTATTAACTGTTATTTACTGTTATTAATGTCTCAATTCTGGTAGTTTATTATAGTTATTAACAGTTATTCACAGAAATTATTTCCATATGAGTTTGTAGCTATTCAGCATAATTTAACTCATGCATCACTTTAAGTTTTTTCTTTAAACAATGACATTTATTTAGAAACAAAACTACAGTTTGATTAATATTTTTATTTGTAATTAGATAAATAATAAATTTAAAATAATAAATACTTCTTTATAAATGATATTAAAATTGAATGAAATCTGTGAATTGGTATAAGTCAAGTCCTATCTGAATTTAAGATTATAATTTTATTTTAGACATAAAAGGACTAAGAGACAAATTAAAAATTTTTTACTATTTATATTAATTTTGAAGAATGGCTAATGAACATCTAGATGCGAAATTCCTTTTGGACGATTCGTGCATGTCAACGAAAACAGTTTAAGAAAAAATAAGAAATTTCCAAGTACATGAAATCAACCGAAACAGGAAAGTTTTTGGAGAGTATCACTATCTTTTTCCTCTTCTGAAAAAATATTCAAACAATATACAAGAATGACTTCTTTTTCTTTTGAATACCTGGTTTCCAATAGCAACTTTTTACTAACTAAAAATTGTTGCAATTTACATACACAACCAATACTACCGGAAGAACAACTCGTTTTGACATTGAGGTTATTTATATTAGTTATATATGTCCTTTGGCCGTATTCAGGTGGAATATGAATCGAGGACAATGTTTGTCGCTTGAGCTGAAATTGCCGAGGGCGCGCGAAGCGCGCCCGAGGTAGATTTCTGCTCAAGCTGCAAACATTGTTCGAGATTCAGATTCCACCTGAATAAACGGCCAATGCACATAGATGATTTTATGTCCGAAGTAGGCCGTATGAGGAAATATAACTTATTAGTTGAAAATATTAATCTTTTTTTCAATACTTTTAAAATAAAATTTTAGTTCTATTGATTTTTTCTTTTGTTTCTTAGATTGACATTTTGTAATGAGTATAGCTGCTGTCGAAGCGCGAGTCATTTTTTTTTCACTAACCTACGTTCAATATGATTGCTCTTTGACATATTGAACGAAACATAGTAGGATCGGTGATGCCATATTGATTTCTCCTGAGACATATTGAGTCTCAATATGTCTCAGGAAGACATATAATTCTTGCAATAAGTCGAGGAGCGCGTCTGAGACATATGGGATGCCAATACAAATTTAGCATGCTCTTTACATACTGACACGAATACGGCCTACGAGGACATAAATATATATATATATATATATCATTGTTGTGTATACATATATATACAATTTATTATTAAAATGATTCAACTTATATTTTTTTTCAGATTCTTAGCAACTGGTAGCACCTATAGCCATTTATCCTAATAATTTAGAATGGGCATATCTACCGTAAAATCAGTAGTTGAAGCAACTATGGCCGTTTTATGTAAAGTTTTGCAACCTATACATATGCCGATACCAAATAAAAATATGGTTTTAGATATATCCAACCAATTTTTTACTAAATGGAATTTTTCACACTGTCTTGGAGCTATAGATGGCCGTCATATCAGAATAAAAAACCAGCTCATTCTGGTTCCTTATATTATAATTATAAAAAATTTGTCTCCATTGTTCTACAGGCTGTCGTGGATGCAAATTATAAATATATTTTCATAGACGTTGGAGGGTATGGTCATCAATGTGACGCTGGAACTTTTAAATCCTCATCGTTGCATAGAGCTTTAACTGAAGAAAAATTATAAATACCTGATGAAAGTGAACTCCCGAATTTCAGTTTTATTTTATCTTATTTTTTCATTAGTGATGGCGCATATCCTTTAATGGAAAACTTAATGAAACCATATCCTGGTAAAAACCTAGAGAATCATCAGAATATTTTTAATAAAAGATTAGCACGAGCGCAAACAGGAGTTGAAAATGCGTTCGGATCTACAAGCCAAAAATTTAGAACCATAGAGAAATCTCCTGATATTATAACTTTAATAATAAAATGTACTTGCGTGTTAAATAATATGCTTATAAATTTAGAATCTGGAAATGCAATTAACGATACACAATTAAATTCATTGACTTCGGACAGTATTTTAATACCAATTGAGATTGATCAAACTACTTTTATAGCTGGTTTAGGAAAAGAGGTATGACTAGAAATAACAAAATATTTAATGGAAAATCCTATTTAGAAAAAAATGTATTTATGTAATATCATTTTAATAAGCGAATAAATAAATGGAACTAAATTTGATTTTTGAACTATCCTATTCATCTTAATTTTAGTATAAAACAACAGCGGATCCAAATGTCTCGTTTGGAGTCAGGAAGTAATCTATTAGAAACTATTTTTAAATTTCATGAAGTATTACTATTGATATGAGAGTTTATTTTACTTCAAAATATTTTTTATCGATACTAAATAAATTTATTAATAAAATGTAAAATATTCCTAAAATTATTTATTTAAAATAAGTTTTCGTATGGATATATTTATAAAAAAGATTAATAAATGAAAAAGTTCTTGATGATTGTCTACAAACGGGCATTGATTCCTGAAGAACGTATTGAATTTAAAATCATTGATCTAAGAGAAGTTTTTATCTTCATAAATTTGAATACTAAATGCTAAATACTAGATAGTCCAGTAGAATTAGCCGAAAAAGGCCTAAAATTTAACGTAATTAGTAACAGGTGCACACCACTAAAAATGGCTTTGTTGTATCATTAGAAATGAAATTCTTGAGAGACCCTAAAAATTTGAGCCGTCAGGAATTTGTAAACAATGATTTAAGGTGCAAAATTCCTGAAAATTATGGTTTTTTTGAGGTAGCTTGAAATCATTTGCGATTTAGTATATGAAAATTATATGATTTATAGGTGTTTCAAAGACGATTAATTTGAGACGTAATGGATCAAAATCGATTTATAACTTTTATAAATAATGATAAACAAAAATCGAAAATTGCAAAATTTTCAAATATTTATTTTATAAAAAAAGGATGTACGTGTTCGTAATTCTACAAAAATGTACCTCTTATTATCCTTAAGTTACCATAAAAATTTCATAAAAAAATATTAATTATTTTATGAGATATTCTATTTGCTTATTAAAAACAGGTCAAATATACTTTAAAAATTTCACCCAATTTCGTCATGGTAGAGACTTTATGATAATCATATCATATTTAGATATTAACGTAGATTTTATAAATTTGATGTTAAATCGTGTTCATTTTGTTATTTTCAACCTAAATGTGGCAAAAATAATACAATAAATTTTTTTCTTGATGATTTTTTTAAATAGTTTTTCAACTAATCAAAATATCAATATAGGGATATAATATTTTTGTAATTGGCAATTTTACGCAAATTAAAAAAAAAAATATGAATGCTCTGGCTCAATTAGAAGCCGAGATAATTTTTTTTTATAAAAATTCGCCAATCGTTTATTTATAAAGATTAAGGACTGATATTTTTATCACAGCTAGTATAATACTTGAAGTTTATGATTCCATTATATCAGAGATGAAATAAACATTTTTCAATGTTAAAAATTAATATGAAAGTAATCAAGATTGCTACTAGTTAAACAGAGTCACCTTTCCTGCCTTGCAAGAAAATTGATCTGGCGAGTTATAATTCATGTTCCGATTAAAAATTCATTGTATCTTGGTTAATTATTGTCCAATTTTGACGTTTCTTTTTTCAAATCGGGGTAGCGCGTGAAAATAATAACAACCGTCCTAATTACTTTTTTTTTTAATTTTTCATTTAACAATAATTATTGCAAAAAAAATTCATTTTAGGTGGAAATTACACTCACATTAAAAATAGTCAAACAGTTTTATAAAGAGGGGCACATGTACTACACTAAGCTTAAACTTTTGTTTTTACCGTATTTATTATGCTCTAAAACTTTGAGAATGATCGAAAGTATGCACCTTTTTTTATAGCTCAAGAAGCACACGTAGAAAAATATAAAAAAAGTATCATTTTTGACGTATAAAATTATATACTGTGAAGTGCAATTTTCCAATCGATACCAAAATTTAATTACATATTCTACTTTAAAAAACTAGTAATTTAAGCCTTTATTGAAGTGTGTGCCACTCCAGAAACTTATATTATAGACTTTTGAATTGTTAAAAATCGAGTGACCAAAATGAAAAAGTTTTTGAAAATTGCTCATATGTTTTAATAATACTACATCCATTATTTAACTTAACTCTTTTTTTAATGACTTCTTCAAAGTTATTGCAACTTTTTTCAGTTTCATTTTCTCGTGTATTAATGTCAATATCAATAGGACTTTTTTTCCAACACGATTTTTAATGCATTTATGCAAAATATGCTTTTTTAACTCTGGAACAGATACAGATTCATTGAAACACTTTTCTTATGGACACGAATAAGCACGTTCTGTCTAGTGAAAAATTTTCAAATGTTGAAAAAATACAGAAATTTGCGTAAAACAGCTATCACAAAATTGACACTTCATAATGAAATAAGTTCTATTTATTATTGGATTCTTAATACACTTACTAATGTATTCAAAACAGTAATGTACTTGACAAACATATAAAAAAAACTGTACTTAATTTATACAGAATTTTTTAACGTTTTTGTGTCTTTGATATCACTAAAATGCCATATTAATTTTTATATTAAATTTTAAGTATAATATTAAATCAAAAAATAAGTTAAACATACGAATAAACTAAAATGAGGAATAAATATAATTGAAATAATGTTAACGTTTAAATAATAAAATTACATATAATATTATTTGTTAAATTTATTGATAAATGTACAAACAGCTGGAATTACTTTATCGAAATCTTTTCTAATTTTAAACATATACCACTGTATAAAATAGCAAACGCTTTCACTTTTTATGGGATAACATATGTTATAAATTATATAAAATTTAAATAGACTTTCTAGTGCACAAAAAGCGTTTTACACATAAATGGAGTTTTGTTTATCTAAAGAATAATTGTATTTGTTTCGTTCAATGACGGGCCCACTACAATAATAAACGGAATTTTTACTACGTGCATTAATAGTATATTACGACCCATGGCCAGAAGGTTCGATTTCCTGGCGTGCGTGTATGACGGCCGAGGCGAAGCCGAGGCCGTTATACACCCACGCCAGGGTATCGAACCTTCTGGCAAAGGGTCGTATACTATTTTTCTTGTTCCCCATGCGGAAAGTACGTTTAATAATCAATATTTAATTGATTAAATAACGTCACAATTATTATCTTCCCGCGCGGCCTTAAGCGTTTTTACCTACGGCCTTTTTTTTAATTTAATTTCTTTTTATTGGCCACTAAAATATATTACACAGCCATTACACTATTAAAAATTGGCATATGTAGGAAGATACAAAATTATAATACATTTATTACATATATTTTTCGACAAGGTATAAAATCAATATTATACAGGAATACTTTCTCCTATCGTTACGCTCGAAATTTAAAATGAATTATTAACTGTGGGGCGAGTCCCCACAAAAAACCAAACAATTACTTAATATATATACAATGTTATAACTTATTACGCTCTGAAATTTACATTTACATTTACACTACACTTATATTCTTATATGTATATATACATATATATATATATATAGTAGCTAGGGTACCTCGGGGTCGCAAGGCCCGTCTGTAGTATTGTAGATTACTACAGCCCTGAGGAAAGTCATGAAAAATAGAACTACCTAGAAGATAAAAAAATATAAAGTTGCAATAATAAAAACATTTATCAATCAAATTTTTTTGTTAATACTAACAATAAACTTAGATATAATTTGAAGTGTATTTTTATCTAAATTAGATAAAATATTAGTGATGGAGAATGGTCCAACTGGTTGAACTTTATAAAGATCATCCAACATGATCTTTCTTTGTATATTAAACAAATCACAATTCCAGAAAACATGTTCAACTGAGTCAGGATATCCTCCACACTCACACATGTCTGAATGAATAATTTTCAATTTGAATAAGCTACTGTTAAGTGAAGTGTGACCACTTCTGATTCTGTTGATAGTGGAAATAACTCTTGTAGGCAATTCAACATTATAAAACCAGGGAATTTTAAAATCCCTGTAATAAAATTCAAAGTAAAATTTTGCTTTTTCCCTACTGTCTATATCAAGCTTTTTATTGTTTTTATTTTTACAAATATTTTTGTACTTCAATACTAAATCAGTATAGGGAATATCAAGATTAGTATTTTTATTATCTAAAGCGGCCGTTTTGGCCAATTTATCAACGTTTTCATTGCCAATAATGCCTCTATGGGCGGGTATCCAAAAAATTTTAATACTGATATCATTATAACATTTGGCAATTTCAAATAACAAAAGTCTTATTTTTGATGTCAATATTGGTTCTTTATCTAAGCCTTTATTTTTTTCCAGAGTCTTTATTAGACTTTCTGAGTCGCTAAAAATTCTAAAATTCATTTTAGTATTTACATTATCTTTTTTCCAATTGGCAATGCAATTTAACGTTTTATTCAAAGCGTAGCTTTCTGCTGTAAATATTGAGGATGCATCGGGTAGTTTGTAAGAGAGGTTGAAGCTCTCATCAGAGCTCCAAGCAGCAAAACCCACCGGCGAAGAAAAGTCATCGACCTGTTTAGATCCATCAGTAAAAATATCTATGGTAAAGTCATCTTATTCAAATATCTCATTGAAGGTTTGATTCGGATTAGATGAGTTGGCGACTCTTTTACCCAAATCAATATTACAATTCAATGGAAAAAAGTTTGTTTTATAGGGTATCTTAAACTTGAAAAACTTATCAGACTGGAAAATTAAACCATTGTTAAACCAACACCCACGATAGCACTCCAACATAATAGATTCTGTAAAGTTATGTTTAAAAACCGGATTATCCGCAATTTCTAATATTTCATCTAATATATTAATAATAGGATTATCTGTAATTGATAGATTTTTTAATAAATATTTAAAACAAAGAAATTCAAATCTAAACTGTAAATATGGAATATTAGATTCAGCCGTTAAGTAACCGATTGGGGTGCTATTATGGCAACCCAATGCCATTCTTAACGCAGAATTCTGAATTTTTTGTAGCTTATTCATATTATTTTCTTTAATTGGCGATAAAAGAAAGCTTCCATATTCAATCCTAGATCTGATTAGCGATTTAAAAAGAGTTAATATAATTTCTGGGTTACTACCCCAGTATACACCCCTTAAGCAACTGAGTATGCTCAAGGGACGCATGCAACAATTTCTAATGTAATTAACGTGAGCACTCCAATTTAACCCCATATCTAACATCATACCCAAAAACTTTACAACTCTGGAAGGGGTGACCTCCTCTCCACCTATATTAATTGAAAATTTATTTAATTTAATAATTCTTTTTTTACTAAAAATCATCAACTGACATTTGTCAGGAGCTAAAATGAGATTTTTTGCCTTAAGGGCATTAGCTAATTTATTAATTTCAATCTCTAAAAATCTCAAAGATTCATTAATGTCATTTGATTTGACGTAAATTACAATGTCATCTGCAAATTGTAATAATTTTATTTTTTTATCCAGAATTTTTTCTATAAAATTTGTATAGATGGCATATAGCAAAGGACTGCTAGTGCATCCCTGGGGAACACCCAGTTCAGCAACAAATGACCTATTGTTGACGTTATTTAAGAGCAGGTCGTATATTTCTGTCCTTTTCTAATCAAAGAAGTAATTTTTTTGCAAAAACTAATAATTGTAGCAAAAAATAAGGAGATAGCCCCATCTCGTATGATAAAAAGCAAGATTTTCTTCGATGTGGAAAAATTATTTTTATCGATTCGTTTCGAAGAAAACCTTGAAAAACTTAAAAAATAGAGGTTAGGATGGACAATTCAGTTTTTCAAGGTTTTCTTAAAAACGAAGCAATAAAAATAATTTTTCCTTATAAAAGAGAATCTTGCTTTTTATTATACGAGATGGGGCTTTCTTCTTATTCTTTGCTACAATTATTAATTTTTGTGAAAACATAAATTCTTTGATTAGAAAAGGACAGGTATACTCGACCTCCTCTTAAGTTAGTAGGAAAGAGAGTACGTTTACATAGAAGGTTCGCGAAAAATATTGAATATTCTTTGGGAATATTTAAATCTGCCAAATCCTTTAAAAGAAGTTCTGGGATAACGCAATTAAATGCGCCCTTAATATCTAAGAAAACTGCTACTATTTTTTCTCCTTTAAAGAAAGATTTATGTATTTCATTGATAAAAATGAATAAATTATCCATACAGGATTCATTCTTACGAAAGCCAAACTGTGATTTAGATAGTAGTCCATTATGTTCAACATACCAGCTGAGTCGGCAGTTGATTATTTTTTCGAGAGTCTTAAAAATACAAGAAGCTAGAGTAATAGGTCTAGCCTTATTACTATTACTCTTAGGAATAAATGTGATTAAGAATTGGTTCCATTGTTTAGGGAATATTCCTTGATTAAAAAAATCATTGAATATGTCCAATAGGGATCTCAACAAACATTCGGGTAGATTTTTAAGAATTTCAAAATTGATGAGATCTTTGCCTGGAGCAGATGAATGTTTAGCTGTTTCAATAACAAATTTGAGCTCTTCAAAAGAAAATGGGTCGCTTAAAAATTTATTTTTGTCATTAATAATGCAATTATAATTATCAAGGTCAAAGTCCTGTATATTGCCATCTTTGGGAGAACATAGGTTATTTAATAATTCGTTGGCATCAATCAAAAAGTCTTTATTGCCAATAGATGGTTTGGCCCTATTGATGCCATTTTTAAATATTTTTATTGTTTTAAAAACATACGAGATGGAAGTAAACCTGTTGATGGATTCAGCAAATAATCTAAATGATTTTTTTTTCCTCTTTTAGAGTTCTAGTAGTTTGCGCACTTATTTTCTTAAAATTAATATAAGATTCTAAATTACATCTATATTTCAACGATTTTAAGGTAGCTTTTCTCAAACGTACAACTCTATCACAGGTTTCGTTCCACCACATGTTTCTCTTTCTGTTATGAGTATAATTATTATTATTACGTGTACTTGTGCTATTACTTGAATTTTTGTAATTAATATTTGAAAAGTTAATAATATTGTCATTAATGAACTCAGTGAAAAAGTTATATCTATCAAGAACGTTCATATTAAGAAAGTTTAAACCAGTAAATAAATATCCGGAAGAAAGTAAAAAACTTAAAAAGTCAGTCCATCTTAGTTTCTTTAAATTGTGTTTAAAATGTGTTTGAGTAGTGATATCTGGTAATATATTAATATCAATAAAAATCGGAAAGTGGTCACTCCCCCAAGCGTCGTCACCCACCCTCCACTCCGAAATCATAGCTAAATTCATGGACGCGAATGACAAATCTAAATTGGAAAATTTCAAACAAGAATCTAAATGATAAAAGTGTGTAGGAGTGCCATCATTGAGTAAAAAAAATATTTCTGTGTCCAAGTTTTCCATCTACGTGTTACCATTGATACAGCGCGTATCACTTCCCCAATAGGAGTGATGCGCATTAAAATCACCAAACAATAGAAACTTATCATATTTACTGATTTCACTAGCCAGGATTCTGACATCAGCACCGGTGAGATCATTTTCGCCCCCAGGAGGTCTGTAACATCCAGTGATGAGAACTTCTCCAAAACTGGTTGAGACTGCAACAGACAAATTTTCTAAATTTTCCATTTTCAAATTTAAATCAATTTTTTTTAAAATAATTTTATCTCTAATAAAGATACAAATGCCCCCTCCCCTCTTATCACCGTCCGCATCTCTATTTTGTCTAACTATACTGAAACCTTTCAACGAAAATTGATCTTTAGGCTTGAGCCAAGTTTCAACAATAACTGCTATGTCGCAGTTTTCTTTATCTACATAAGTTTGTAAATCTACTTTATTTTTTATACTTCTTGCATTCCATTGTATTACTTTAAGTTTATTATTCATAATAATAAAAACAATAACAATAGTAATAGTAATATGATAAATGTTCCAAAAATTATATTTGAAATAGAGATAAAAAATAAAGCAGAAAAGAAAAAATAAATAAATAAAATAGAAATAAAAAGTAAAAAATATCAGAAATATTAAAAATAACATTACAATTATTGTTAATGTTTTTTCCTACTAGAATTATTGTTGTTAGTTTTTTTTGTGTGCTGCGCTGTATTTGTAGATTCTTTTGAGTAGTTTCCCTTGTTGATTCTACTTGCTAGTGAGCTGGTGATAATAGCAAGTCTCTTCTTATCTTGATTTACGTTTGAATCCTTATTGAATTCTTCTGATGGGTTGTTATTTAATTTTTCAGTTGATTGAGTAAATTGTTTGTTATCTTTTTTTCCTTTTGGATTTTGAACTTGAGAATGATTCTGATTTTGATTTTGTTGTTTATGAACGGTAGTCTCTGTAGGAATATTAGTATCTTCTTTATCATTATCTTTATCTTTAGTATTCTTAGTCCTATTGTTTTCTGTTTTCTTGTTCTGTTGTTGTGGTTGTATTTGTTGTGTTTGTTTTTGCTGCTGGTGGTTGTTGTCATTAGTGTTAATAACTGCTTGACTGTAATTTCTATTGTTATTGTTGTTGCGACCAACTTGATCAATCACCGGAAAATTTTCTTTAGTTTTCAAAGGAGTAGTTATATCCTTTGCCAGACTTCTTTTTGCATCAATAAAAGAAACACCATCATAAGCCATAATTGTATTAATTCTAACTTGCTCTTGAAACTTGGGACAGGCATGAATGAAGCTCTTATGAGGTCCTTTACAATTCGCACACATTGATGCTTTAACAGAGCATTCGCCGTACTGTTCATGATCTTCTTTGTAAATACCACACATAGAGCATACCTCTTTACTCTTGCATGTCTTGGCTGTATGTCCAAACCTAAAGCAATTGTAGCATTGCATAGGACTGGCTACATATGGTTCCACTTTAGTTTTAACCTTAAATATAGAGATATAACTAGGTAAATTTTGTCCAGAGAAAGTAATAACAATGGATTGACTGGGAATCCATTTATTTTTTTCACCAATAACCTTTTTTACTGATCTATCTTTCCTGTTCAATCTTCTAATGTTTACAATTTCAAGTTCAAATTCTATACCCGCGATTATTTCATCTTCAGTTAATTCTTCGGGAATGTATTTGATTAAACCCTTTCTTTCTTTTCTGTGACCAGGTAAGAACGGTTCTAGATTGTTCTTACAAAAACTTTTATCCATGAGGAATCTGTTCGCTTCGTTCCTGTTACTAAACATGACTTCAGCCTTAAATCTATTTTTTCTTTTTATGTCAATAATGCCACTGTAATGTTTATACAGTAAACTCCCAACTTTGTAGGCATTGAGATCGTCACTATCAATTTTTATTTTCTTCACCCATACGCCATATGGGCTTTTATTGCTTTCTTTAAAAAAGTCGGGTTGTGCGTCCTCTTTTTTATTGTTATTTATATTTGTGTGTAATTTTTTCGTATTTGTGGTAGTGTTGTTAGACAAATTTGCTTTTTTATTTTCGTTTTCTTGTTCTTCGTTGTTATCTAGTTCTGTCATTTTTCTTTTATTTGATATAAATTGAACTTCCATCGCCATATTGGCGTTGTCGTTCCCGTGTTCATTTTCTTTTAGTGAAATAGCTGACTCATCTCCAATGTCAGCCATTTTGGTTTGTAAAGCCACCCGTCAAGCGGGGGCAGTCCACTAATAAAAAGCAGCTATAAAGCCGTAGACAAACCTTTAACACTGTCGATATGAGTATAGAGAACACTTAGCTATGTATTTTAAACTATTTTCCCTTAAAAAAGGGCGAAGAATAGACTTTAAACACACACCACTATTTAAAGAGAGGATGGCTCGATCCGCACGCTTTCGTGGCTCAATCGCTTCTCTCAGCCGACAATTTCACCTACGGCCTTTTGTGGCTTGGCGTCAGTAGCGCGCTCTGTTGACTGACTCGTGATAATTCTTGCTATTACTACAGTATACGTTTTTGATGCCCGCCGACTTTTGCATGGCCGAGCCAAAGGCGAGGTCATGCTGGTCGGGGGCGGGCATCAAAAACGTATTACTACAAGATATTTATTGATAAATTTTATTATATTTATGTCTAGGTTATAGCTTTAGAAATAAATTGATACAATATGTTTTCAATAATTTTTTTTATTGATAAAATACAATTTTTTATAAAATACAATTTTTTATAAAATACAATTTTTTATAAAATACAATTTTTTATAAAATACAGTTTTTTATAAAATTTTTATTAAATTTTAAACTATAAGTTCAATAAACATTTAAAACTAAATTTTATAACAGTAGAAAATATTTTTTGTTTTCAATAAATAACACTTATGTGTCCATCTAAAATAATAAACCTTTTTATCATTTTTAATAACATTAATGAATATTGTAAGTGTTTAAGAATTTAATACAATATTTAAACAAAAATATAAATTTCATGAATTACTTGAAATAAAATTTAAAACTATAAATTTCATGAATTACTTGAAATAAAATTTAAAACTGTAAATTTGATGATCTTTTGAAACTAAATAATGTCAATTATTAGAAATAATTTTTTTTATTATATGACATTAAGAATTGATATCAGCTGATCAGCTTTAGTTATCATGTCAGTTAATTTTAAACTTAGTTATACGTAATTTAACAGCTAGAATTTAGTATAACCTTATTAATTTTTTTATTCTTATATGTTTTTAGCGTAGTTATTCCTCTAATATTGATTTATTTATTTCTCATTTGTAAATAATCATTAACTAGCTGACACAAAGTATACATTGTAATAGGAGAAAATTAATAAGGCTACAGTAACTTTGAAAATAACATTAACTGGAATCCCACTTCAATTTGATGGATCAATCTAAAATTTTATATAATATAAATAATTATTTCAATAAATTAAAAATTGGATTTATGATATAATTTCAAAATTTATAATCTTAATTTTTTAATAAAAATATACTTTACCTGATTTTTTTCTTTTTTGTATTTCAAATTATCTATTTATATTTACTCTTGAGTATGTCTTTGTTCCTTAGATTTGCAAGGAGTTACATTGAAAATACAATGATTGAATGTGTAATTCTCAAATCCTAAATCAGATTTAGTCAATGTATTCATACTGTTGTGATTTTCATTATTCAAGTTATTATTCTCATAGGCTTTACAATCGTTTTGTTTTTTACATCGAGGTGGCTGAACTGTTGGTCTATCGTAATTTAGTTTGATAGATGGTTTTGATGAGAATCTCTTATCCGTACTGGGAAGAAGTTCACTTTTATCCATTGGTTGTATTCTTTTATTATTAGCAGTAAAAAAATCAACTTTGTTTCCTGAAAAAAGTTTTTGCAATTAATGAAAGGTATATGTATCTTTTTTACTTTCAGCGATGGAATATACATTGATGTTATCTGAAATTGGATCAAGATTATTTGTGTTTAAATCATCAGAAAAATCTGACCAATTTAAATTTAAATTATTGACAATTTCAGTGTCTTTCTGTACAGTGGATACGTATGTACCAGTAGGTGAATTTGTAGTAGTGCTGACAGCTTTTGTACTCCCAGATGGATTTTTAACAATATATGTAGCTTCTGCATTTGTATGTGGATTTAGAGTCTCCGAAGCTTTTGAACTTGTAGAAGGTCTTGAAAAATTGGGAGTTTTTGGTGCAGTTTCATGAACGATGCCATTAAAAATCAATTCTTTGTTACGAACAGAATTTTCTATGTAACCCTGTGCAATAATATCTGATCTCCACCTTCCTAGTTGTTTTATCATCTGTATATTTGCTCCAGACTCAGAGAGAAGTGTTGCTGCTGTCCTTCGAAAGCAGTGACCTGTATATCTTTTAGCATTTTCTAAACCCAAATACAAAGCAATATTTTCTGGCACTTCACCAATTTTGTGTCTACCAATAGGCTGACGACTGCATTTACCATTATGATATTGAATGAAGAACCTATCACTGAAATTGTCGAGTGGTCTTAATGAAATGTACTTTTTGACTGTACCGTAGAAAAGATTGCCAATGATAAATTGACCAGGATAGTCATTTTTATTATATTGGATTGTTACCAGCAATTTATTACCCATATCTTCTACATCATCCAATTTAATGTTAGTGATCTCATCACAGCGGAGAGCACCACAGATCCCAAAAATAAGAATAACCTAAAATGTTCATAGCCGCATGAAAGTAATAGCTCTTCTAAGAATGAAGAGCAACTACGAAATAATTAAGAGTGTTCGGGTCTTATGTATCTGCGTCTTCGAAATTCCTATGAGGGATCACAAAACTTAAAGAAACACCACTTTGTGACTTTAAGTTAAATTATTGATCATTCAGTCAAAAGAAAAAGATGATATCATCTCTCTTACGTCGAGTGATTTCTATCATCTTTTTCTTTTGAGTGATTCAATTCATCTTCAGAAAGAGTGATTGCTCAATATAATCACTCTTTAAAGAGAGGTTTCCTGAACCACCCCTCTATAGAGTGATAAATATCACTATATCAAACTTAGAGAGTTTAGTAATCTTTAAACAATGTCTTCTTACTAATTGAAACGTAAGATTCACCTAATAATTTCGCATGGGCGTTATCTGCATTTGTAATTTTAGCCTGATAGTGTGATCATATTACATCATAGTTACTCTGGGAAAAGAGATTCGTAATAAAAAATGATAAAACATGATAACCATGAATAAAAAGTGATCAAAATGGATAAATCTTGATAACAAGCGATAAAAATAATTAAAAATAGATAAAAATGGATGAAAATGGATAAAAAGTGTAGGAATTTGGACATTTTATCCGTTTTTATCCATTTTTATCGTTTATTATTATTATTTATCACATTAAATTAATTTTTATTATTTTTCGTCTGTTTTTATCAATTTATATAATAAATTCATTCAATATTTTAAGTCTTATGAATAGCATGTAAAGTAGGTAATGAAGGTTTTTAAAAATTGTATTGTTCTAATTCGTTTGCAAATTTTTTAAAACAATTATAGGTTAATACATATTTGTGTGTTTAGTAATATACAATAAAAATTTTATTTCAATGTATCAATCTTTACATCCTGCAGGTAAAACATAAGTATATTGAGAAAAAATTCTAAAAATTACTGTTAGTATTGGCTAATTCCATTCAGATTCATGCAGGCCTTCACTGATCGAATTTTTTTTTTCTTCTAAGTAATAAAAATACCTTCTATTATGTATATGAAGATAAAATTTACCTCGTAGAACGCTCAAAAAAAATTTTGATTTTACTACAGCAATTTTAGTGTTGGATGTAAAAACGAAAATTCAAAAATTGAAAATTAACCTCTACTTTTAAATGACTATAGCTCCGTCACTTTTTAACCTTTTTGGGCGTTCTTTTAACAAAAGAGTGCGGAATTTGGTCTAGTTTTAAATGCAATCTCGATTTTTGTAATACAATTTGATCTCGCTGAGTTATTTACGAAAAACCGAAAAAAGCGATTTTTTTCAAACACAATTTTCTCAAAAACTATATATTTTTTTTTTAAATTTATATATGATTTTATACATGAAAAATACTAACTTTTAGGGTAGGTGAGAATATGCGATTTTGCCTTATTTTTTTTAAACCGATTTTTAAACGTTTTTTTTATATTTTCGATTTTAAAACATTGATACCATGGCGCATCGTACTATTTTTCCAACTTTACGTGTTCTTACAACTATTTTTATGCTTTTATTTATTTATATATATAAAAAATATCAACAATAATCTTTAAAATAAACCATGGATCGAATATTTTGATCAATCAGAACAAAAGTTATGACGATTTAAAGTTTAAAAAAAATTGCTGAAACTTTAAATAAATATATTTACTTTGAATTTTGAATTTTGAATTTTGAATTTTGAATTTTGCATTTGAATTTCGAATTTTGAAAAGGTGAATTTTCTAAATAATAAAATATATCATTTGGTCATTTTCAATGAACAAATAATATGCGATACAATTAAGAAATGAACACTAATGAATTGAGAACTAATGTGAATAAAAAAATCTGAATTTGAATAAAACCTTTCAATTTACTTCTTGCCACTCATGTCTCGAAGTTTTGGCAGTGTAGATTTGGTTTCGTTCACTTTTCCTATAGTGAATCTTTTGAATACCTTTAATTTCTTTTGCATTTCCTAACCATTCCATTTTTTTTGTCTATCGAAAAACTTCTAACTCATCCTTGCGGATAACAAGAATGTTAATCGACGGAGTATATTTTGATTCGTGAGTGGCGAAATTTTCAGCGTTTCTAATAAAATCTGCACTCTTCTTGGACAGATTATGCGTGGTAGCATAATGTATAACTAAACCACCAATACCGTCACAAGCGCCTTTACCATGACCTGTTGCAGAAAAAAGCCATTTTCTGTTTACTTTTGAGTTTTGAAGCTCATAGAATTGATATCTATTTTTAAAATGACTGGCAGCTCCATCAGAAATGGTTATGATTTCATCAAGATCTTGCGCAATATGTTTTTGTTTCAAGTTGTCGATAGTTAAATTTATAGTCATTAGGGCATGAGACGAATCATGTTTAATATCGTCAGAGACGGTGACATAACAGAGTGTCTTATCATTTCCAAAATAGCATACTGACGTAAATATTGATATTTGGTTTTTACTCTAATGATAGCTTTGAATTTCATTTTGAAGCAGAACTGTCCAATTTTCTGCAAAATCGACATGAATAACTAATTGGAAGTCATTATTTTTCGCTAATTGTTTAACCTCTTTAATTGCTATACGTTGAATTTCTTTGACCAATTTATGAGCTCTTACAGTGAGTGCACGCTCTCTTAACTCTATTAAGAAATTTTCAATTGTGCTAGTTTTATTCAGTAAATTTGATTTTTCCCAAACTCCATAAATTATTTCTTCATATAAATCTTCTTCTGTCAAAGAAATTATTTGTAAATCGCTAGAATCTCCAATGGGACATTCTTTACATTCTCTTAGTACACATTTCATATCATCTTTTGAACAGAAAAGTGAAGAACATATTTTCAATTCCAAATCTGCAATGTCTTGTCTATTCTCTTTTTTATAATTATTCAAAGCATCTAACATAAGTTTAAGATTCTCGCAGTAAACGCAAAGACACGAATCGGTGGGTGTGGTATAACCCACTTCGGTCTTAAAGCGTAAAATGTTGATTTACCAATTTTTGTTTTCATTTCAGGATTTTTTTCTTTAAATAATTGATATATTTCTTTTATACTTCGCGTAAGAACGCGTTTGACTTTTTTAGTTTTTATACCATTTTCTTTGATAGATACTGTGTCGCTTTTATTTGCACTTTGACGAGAACAATTAAAATCATCGTTCAGATAATAATTCTTTACTTTCATTACAATTTCACTATCCAAAGAATGGCCACAATAGTTCTCAGACTGCTTGTAAATTTTTTTATTATTAACCAATGATCGTGCTTGATCAATCATATAAATAGTTACATTTGGTAAAACTGATAATAAATAATCTTTGGAAATATCACTTGGTATAATACTCAACAATCGCACTTTCTCAAGAAAATTTGAACAATTATCTAATGCAATTTTAATATTCTCAAGCCATTCATCATTTGTTTTACATTCATTATTTTCATTCGATGCAGGCAAATCTGTTATATCGTAGACTTTCATCATTTTACTTGCTATTTGTGAATCAAATGCATCGTTCATTTGTTTTCTTTTTCGGAGAGCATAAGATTCTCGCATCTTGATATTGATACTTTGAGGCATTTTAATTGGTGAAGTGTTTAATTTCAAATTACTTGAAGTCTCGTTGAGCTGTTCTACCACAGCCTCACTATGAATAAAATCTTCCGAAGATTGTTGACTGCTTGAAGTCGATGAAATAGGCGTATTTTTCACTTCATCTAATAATATTTTGTAACACGAAGGGCATACTTTATCTTCTTTAGAGAAAGAAGTATTTGGATACAAGCGCTTCAAAGACTCCGTTAGATAGTTAGATCACCTATTTCTCTAAGCGGACTTTTGGAGCAATCATAAACAACTTTTTCGTGCCTTTCTTTTAAATCCTTGCACTTTATTTTAACAATCAGTGATGCCATTATTGATATTCTGTTCAATGACAGATCGAAAAATAGTACATTACGATACACATGCTCTAAGTGGTCCTTTTTTACGCGGCGTGCAGTTAGCGCCCGAGCGCAGCGAGGGTGCTATGCACGTCGCGTAAGAGGACCACTTAGAACACACGTATCGTATATTATTTTATAGCACGTGTGAGATAAATCCGCCACACGTGATCTACACTCTAGAAAATCAATTTTAACGAAATCTATACGCTCCACGAATGATAATTCGTAAATAAAAACGAACGCTATATATCAACAAAACTATGCACTCCACGAATGATAATTCGAAAAAAATGAAAAGTATATACATTATCAAAACTAAACCCTTCGCAAACAAATAAGAAAAGTAAAAACGATTTTAAAAGCATTTTTAGAATGTGAAATTATATTAATAATTATTAATGTCACTAATATTTTATTAATAATTAAATACAATATGCTAACAAAATCTTGCCGATTATTCAGATTCATGTATACATGAGTCAGACAAAGCGAAGCATCTATAGTTCATTGTTCATATATGCATCTCTCTCTTTCTCATCGTTAGGCTGTATACACTGTACACGCATGCGCGCTCACAGAGGTTTTACATATGTCGACAACTCACGGCACAGTAAGAATTTATAAACTATAGTTTTCGTTTTCTTTATGTTTTTAATTCTTTATTGAAGTATTTATATTTTTTGGATTTTCTTCTATGTATTATGGGTGAAAAGATATTTCTACGTATTAATAAATGTACAAAGAGTGATTGTGACACATGATTTCGATATTACTTTTTCGAACGGTACAATAAAGTGTGAGATTTCTTACGGTAGTACTTTTTTACACAGTTCAAAAAAGTTGTACTTAGCTCCCGCTAAATGGTGTAGAAAACGCGGATTTAGCTCACGCAGTGCTATAAAATAATTTTTCTTAAACATCTTTATTTTTTATCTTCCTTTTCTTATATTTTTAAACACGTCAAGTCGTTAATGAGAATGCAAAGAACGAATCATCGCCACCTAGTAGTGACATGCGTCAACTCTCTACAAAATAAATTCAAATTCTAGGCGCGAAATTCAAACTGATAAAAAAATTATATTCTTCAACAAAAAAAATTTTATTATAATAATGTACCATAAAAAGAGGATAAATGGTTATGTATACTTTCATCAAAATAACTTTTTTTTTAAATTAAAAAATTTATATCTTCAGATTTTATTCTTTAACGAAAATTGCGTTTCCTCAATGTAAATATCATATTTATTTAAAGTTTCAGCATTTTTTTTTAAACTTTAAATCGTCATAACTTTTGTTCTGATTGATCAAAATATTCGATCCAGGGTTTATTTTAAAGATTATTGTTGATTTTTTTTATATATATAAATAAATAAAAGCATAAAAATAGTTGTAAGAACACGTAAAGTTGGAAAAATAGTACGATACGCCATGGTATCAATGTTTTAAAATCGAAAATATAAAAAAAACGTTTAAAAATCGGTTTAAAAAAAATAAGGCAAAATCGCATATTCTCACCTACCCTAAAAGTTAGTATTTTTCATGTATAAAATCATATATAAATTAAAAAAAAAAAATATAGTTTTTGAGAAAATTGTGTTTGAAAAAAATCGCTTTTTTTCGGTTTTTCGTAAATAACTCAGCGAGATCAAATTGTATTACAAAAATCGAGATTGCATTTAAAACTAGACCAAATTCCGCACTCTTTTGTTAAAAGAACGCCCAAAAAGGTTAAAAAGTGACGGAGCTATAGTCATTTAAAAGTAGAGGTTAATTTTCAATTTTTGAATTTTCGTTTTCACATCCAACACTAAAATTGCTGTAGTAAGAAAAAAAAATTTTTTTTGAGCGTTCTACGAGGTAAATTTTATCTTCATATACATAATAGAAGGTATTTTTATTATTTAGAAGAAAAAAAAATTCGATCAGTGAAGGCCTACATGAATCTGAATGGAATCAGCCATTATATAACGCACTCACATGAAAACGTGCTTTTTCTTCTAGCGTTGTAGTAAGTTTTATTAGGTTTCTAAAATTATTTACAAGATAAGCAGCAAAATATGCTAGGATATTTTTGAACTATTACAAAATAATCTTAAAATAATTACTATGTTACCATAATAAAATTTTCAAATGTGAACATAAAAAATGGTGTATATAAAAATTTAAGGTTATTAGTAATAATAATGCCAAAGAAATGGCCATAAAATGTTAAAAAAAGCCTTTCTATTTCTACTGGTCATAAGATGGAAAAAAAACGTTTCTATTTCCATCAAGGCACCTATAAATTTTTATTAGTTCACATAGTAATTTTTGTCATACATTCGAGAAATCCTATAACTTCTTGTCAAAATACCCCTTGCGTATGTGATCCCAACAACTAACGATACCAGCATATTTTAAACACAAAAATCCTGTCATTTGCCGTTAAAATTTGTGTCCAACTCCCGCAAGTGGTGAGAGTTCAGTACACTTCGTATATAAGTCCGATCCATCTGACCATTAGCGCGCGTGTTTACTAGCGACCTCTGCGGCGTTATGTTAGGTTAGATATGATATAGATTAGATTAATTCACAGCGATCGAATAAATACAGAAATTTTTAAAAACATAATACAGCTTATTTATATATTTTCTTATTCTTGTATGTTATTTTAAAAATTTTGTTTATAATATATTTTATATCTAAATAAAAACTGTTAAAAAATAATAATAATTGTTAAAAAAATTAAAAACTAATATAAATAGATAAAAAATATCATTTTGTAATAATAATAGATAAAATCGGATAAAAATGGATAAAATCTAATAAAATGTCCGAATTCATACCAATTTTATTCCCTTTTATCCAATTTTATTACTTATTATTTTATTTTATCCATTTTTATCCACTTTTATCCATTTTTATCTATTTTGCTTTCTCATAGAGAAAGCATTGTAACGGTAAAAAAATTTTTTTTCTATATTTTCATTAATTTGTACATATTTAGACTCAGGGAGTCGAAAAAAGTGGTTTCCAGAAAATGTCTGTATGTATGTGTGTGTGTGTGTATGATTTCAGTACGCCAATAAGATCTCGAGAACTACTCGATGGATTAACTTCAAATTTTGCATGCAATTTATTTTTTTGTCTAACTGGGGGGAAGCTATTGAAAATTGATCTTCTTAGCTCAGTTTTTTTTAGAGCCATTTTAAGAATTTTAAAAAAATTTTGATTTTTCATTTTTTTGATATTTTACGTAAACTACTCGAAGAATTTTCTTGAAAATTTGTATGAACATTATTTGCGACTGCTAAAAGAAGAAAAACTTTTACCAACTGATTTTCTTAGCGCACTTTTAATTTTAAAGCATTTTAAAAATTTTGAAAAAAAATTTTTTTTTCATTTATTTTTTATTTTACGACAACCATTTGATAGATTTGCTTCTAAATTTGTATGCAAGTTATTTGCTATTGTCTACAGAAAACAAGCTTTGGAACACTTATTTTCTTAGCATAGTTTTAATTTTAGAGCATTTTGAAAATTTTGGAAAAAATCTCTATTTTTTATTTTTTTCCTATTACACAAAAACTATTCGATAGATTTGCTCGAAAATTTTTATGGAAATTATTTGCAATGGCCTAGATAAAACAAGCTTTGAAAAACTTATTTTCTCAGTGCAGTTTTAATTTTAGAGCATTTTGAAAATTTTTAATAAAATTTTTCTAATTTTTTTGATATTTTACGTAAACTACTCGATGAAGGAGCTTCAAATTATGTATGGGAATTATTTATGATTGTCAAAATAAAATGAACTTTTGAAAACTAATTTTCTTCAATTTTCTTAGCGCACATTTAATTTTAGAGCATTTTGAAAATTTTGAAAAAATTTTTTATTTTTAATTTCTTTTCTATTGCACAAAAATCACTCGATAAACTTGCTCAAAAATTTTCATGCAAATTATTCACTATTATCTGAATAAATCAAGCTTTGGAAAACTTATTTTCTTAGCGCAGTTTTAATTTTAGAGCATTTTGAAAATTTTGAATAAAATTTTTCTAATTTTTTTGATATTTTACGTAAACTACTTGATGAAGGAGCTTCAACTTATGTATGGGAATTATTTATGATTGTCAAAATAAAATGAACTTTTGAAAACTAATTTTCTTCAATTTTCTTAGCGCACATTTAATTTTAGAGCATTTTGAAAATTTTGAAAAAATTTTTTATCTTTAATTTCTTTTCTATTGCACAAAAATCACTCGATAAACTCGCTCAAAAATTTTCATGCAAATTATTCACTATTATCTGAATAAATCAAGCTTTGAAAAACTTATTTTCCTAGCGCAGTTTTAATTTTAGAGCATTTTGAAAATTTTGGAAAAAATGTTCATATTTCATTTTTTTTCTATTATACAAAAGCCATTCGATAGATTTGCTCAAAAATTTTCATGCAAATTATTTGTTATTGCCTAATTAAAGCAAGCTTTGAAAAACTTATTTTCTCAGTACAGTTTTAATTTTAGAGCATTTTGAAAATTTTGAATAAAATTTTTCTAATTTTTTTGATATTTTACGTAAACTACTCGATGAAGGAGCTTCAAATTATGTATGGGAATTATTTATGATTGTCAAAATAAAATGAACTTTTGAAAACTAATTTTCTTCAATTTTCTTAGCGCACATTTAATTTTAGAGCATTTTGAAAATTTTGAAAAAATTTTTTATCTTTAATTTCTTTTCTATTGCACAAAAATCACTCGATAAACTCGCTCAAAAATTTTCATGCAAATTATTCACTATTATCTGAATAAATCAAGCTTTGAAAAACTTATTTTCTTAGCGCAGTTTTAATTTTAGAGCATTTTGTAAATTTTGAATAGAATTTCACTTATTTTTTGGTATTTTATGTAAACTACTCGATGAAGTAGCTTAAAATTATGTATAGAAATTATTTACGATTGCCTAAATAAAATGAACTTTCGAGAACTGGTTTTCTTAGCGTAGTTGTAACGTTAAAGCGTTTTGAAAATTTTAAAACAATGTTTATTTTTCAATTATTTGGTATTTTTTGTAAACTATTCGATGAAAATGTTCCAAAATTTATATGCAAGTTATTGGTTATAGTGTTAAGAAGACAAGCTTGGGAAAATTAATTTTATAAACGCATTTTTAATTTTAGAGCATCATAAAATCACATCATACAAATGGCAAAAGTAAGAAAGAGTAAAATTCATATAGTTTTCGTAGGTATTAAGACAGCCTTCAATACAGAGGATGGGGACATTTATATTAAAATCGTATTTAAAAAAATAAAATCAAATTACTCTAACTCAATGCGCTCTATGAGAAAGCATTGCGCCGAAGCACTTGGCAGCGTTTTTATTACCTTTTTTCAGTTTTTATTACTTACAAATAATTTTTATTCATTTTAATCATTTATTTTTATTTTTTATTAATTATTATTTAAAATCTTTTTCGCCAGGGTATAATTTCAATTTTTTTCGGATGGTTTTGAAGTCAACCCGTGTTTTCTTGAAAAGTCAATTTCAATCTTAAAAAAACAAGGAGAAAGTATATTTAAATATATTAAAACTTTAGTCTATTTATCTTTGGGGTTTATCCACCTACAGCCTATTTGGCCTAGTAAATGACACCTCGACCATCTTTGTGTTCCGGTGTTTTCGCGTTCGAAACCATACCTCAATTTTCCCTAACTTCGGTAGGTGTGTGCTCGATCGTGCAGGCCTACTTAGGCGGGGAGCATCGCTCATACCCATCCTTTTTAGCGTATCGAGAGCTAAATCACCTACCCGGCAGAATAGTCTGGCTCAACTATAACAATGGAGCAATCGCGTTGTACCTTACCGGCCCTCGAGTGACTTTCGTCGGTTTTTGTTAAAACCGAAAAAAGTCTCTCGAGGGTGGTCCACCGCGGCGTCAGTGAGCTCGGGACGTCCTCCACTTTCAATATTTAAATTAAAAAATGGAGAAAAATCTCGACCTCACCGGGATTCGAACCCCGGCCCTCTATGTGAGAGTCGGATGTTCTAGCCCTTGAGCCACCGCGGCTCTTTATTAAAACTTTAGTCAATAGTTTAAACTATTTACAATTGTTTGTAAAATATAAAATTAATTTAAAAATTTTAAAATAATATCTAAAATTACAATTTATTTAAATTGAAAATTGGTTGTGGAATATTTACCAAGTCAAAAATGGATGGAGTGCCTAAGATTAGCCATTCGTTGAAAATGACATCTACTGTTCTAAACAAATGGTTTTCATCAATTCTTAAAGTGTAAGATTGATTTTAGTGGTATTTTATTTCATCAATGACTTCAGTTGAGTTAGTTGACTAAGCTTTGCTTGCTACAGCTGTTTGCTCGTATTCTGCATTATTCATAAATATGTGAATTGTAAACACAGGATCGTTTATATTTTAAATGAACTGTTTGCATATACTTGTTTATTTTTAAGTAATTTTTACCGTTTATTGAATAATGTATCAACACTGAAAAAAAGTTAGCGTAAACCATGCCCTCTTGTGGATACATGATGCTCTGACGGCGAGCCACCACGTGCCCTTTCGATTTAGAACGTATGTTGTCCGCTTTTGGAAAGCACTCGCGTGACATTAGCTCATATGTGACGCAAACGTTGAGTATATGCCTCGTCCTTCGATTTAGGACGACCGTTTAGGACATATGTTGCCCGGAATTAGGAAAACATATATTCAAAACTCGAGAGCTGCTGTTTACCGACACGTGGCGCTAGTGGGATCCCAAACTTTTTTCAGTGAATGCATTGGGATTTTCTAAACATTCACTGACTTTAGAGCAAGAGCGAATGAATGTATTGAGATTCCTATATTTATCAGAAAGTTTTCCTTTTGACATCTCCGATTTATTAAAATTGGAGTTTTTCTCCTTTACTGGAGCTACATAATAAGTTTCCTTGCATTCACTTGGAAAAACTTCTTTTATTTTTGAAGGTATAAAGTCAAAATCTTCATTTTCCAAATGTCTAATAAAAATTCAAAAAAATTGTTTTAATATTAGTTGTTACTTGCATTATTAAAAAAATATCTACTTACAAGTTATCTATATTAAGAAAATGTAATGTGATGATTAAACACAAATAAGATTGACTCTGTGAATTCAAACTTCTGCGCGCAGCATAATACTTTAAAATAGCTTCTTATAAAACATCGGAATGCAAAAAGTATTTTAAATTAAAATTCGCCACTGAAGGTTTTATATTTAGTGAAACTTCCTCAAGACTAATAATATTACTTGATGTATCTTGAACAGGAATATTTTGTAAAACATTATTTAAATCTCTCCCTGATGAACTTCTCTCAGCTTCGAAAACCTGGCCCGATTCTTTTACTTCAGCAATGACTTGTAATGATGGCTGATCAGTTTTATACTGTCGAATATAAAAATTGTTACTTAAGAATTCTTAAAATTTTAAATTTAAATTGCTTTTTATTTATTTTGAAATATAATAAAATATAATAAAAAAAAAGATAGGAAAGAGCAATCGCAGGGAAAAAACATACTATTCTTAACACTCTCTGTAATTTAAGCTGTGTGCCAAGAACAGGAAATATTTGTTTAATTAATTCAGGATTTTGAATTAACTCCTCAGGAGTCTCAATATTATCAATATCTAATGCTAATTAAAGTTAAAGAGTTAGGTTATTTAACGACACACACAGTAAAATATATACATAGAATAATAATATTTATACTTAGATTTTAATGTTTCCAACGCGCATTGTAGATTATTTTTAATTAATAATTGTTCCATAATTAATTGTAATCACTACACGAATCAATAAGTGCCAATGTATTAACGTTATTGAAAACAAGAAAAGAAACAATAAACGATGACGTAATTGTGCGCCATCTAATGATTATAATTTTGAATCAAAATTCGTATATTAACTATTACCATATGAATATTAAATTTAACTAAATGTACTATTATATTAAACAATTTTTGTCGATATTAAACAAAAGTATTTAACTTAAATACATTAAATTATATTAAATATATAAGGAAAAAAAGTTCAAATATATAAATATATTTAATACAAACAAATCCTTCTCTCAGTGTACTTGATTAAAAATTACTCTTTTAGGCTAAAATTATAAAAACTAATGAATACTCAACATAAGTTTTTGAAAAACCACTTTTAATTAATAGAATATTTTTATAAGTCACCTAAACAAACCGGCGGCAAATAATATGAATATTCCTGTGGATTTACTCACATATTTCATACAACGAAAATATTTTACGTACTTGCAGTCGTTTTATGGATTTATATTTTTTCATTTGACGCTTTAAAGAACTCTACGTAATCTGATCGGCTATGTTGACGTTCTGAAACAATCGAATACAAAATTGACACAAAAATTTAGAGTTATTACTGAAAATGAGTAATTAAAAAATGTTTTTATAAAACTTTTATAATTTAAAATCATGGAATTGAAAATATCTCTTGGATGAGCTTTATTCACTGCGGGAAGTTGCACAGTTTTCTTTATTTCATCTCTTACATCTCTTTTTCTTTTTAGCAGATCACAAGAATGTTTTCCTATAACCTCGTATTTCCTATTCCTATAAGTTCCTTTTGTCTTGCAACCATTTCTTTTATAGCTGCACATTGATAGTTACTAAATATAAATACCCACACAAAAAATTACCATAATTACCAAATTGTTTGGACTGAATATCAGCAATACGATTGGCGAGACATTGAACATCTATCGCCAATCTATGTACATATATGCCCTATGTATTTCGATATATTGCTGATATATTACCACGGGGCAAATCTTATATTTCGCACATATATTGCCTATATATGGCACAGGGGAGAACAGGGCTAGTATTAAGATTTTTTGAAAAAATATCTCTATTTTTTTATCTAATTAGGAGAAGACTCTTTGTTTAGGTCACGGATCTTGCTGTAACTTGCGGATATGTTTTTATACATAAAATCATGAAAAAAGCCGCGAGCATTCGGTCTAACGCTCGATCATTCCAAGACTATGAGCTATTTTGTTCAATTTCTTTGAAAAATCATTGTTTTTAATATTGAATATTATTCCCCAATGGGAGCTCCCAAGTTTATTCTGCAAAATTCTAGCAAACTGAAAAACATGAAAAAGTCAGCACAATAATTCAAAGAAAATTAAAGTTTAATTTTATGCTAAGGTTGAGCTTTTTGAACACGTTTTTTTTCAATCAAAAGGATTCAATCTCAACTTTTACTAGAATTTAGCTGAATTAAGTTAGAAACCCCCATTGGGGAGTAATATACAATATTATAAACAATTATTTTTTGAAGAAATTGAACAAAATAGCTCATAATCTTAGAATGATCGAGCGTTAGGCCAAATGCTCGCGGCTTTTTTTATAATTTTATGTATAGAAACATATCTGCAAGTTACAGCAAGATTCGTGACCCAAACAAGGGGTCGTCTCCTAGTAAGTATTATTTATTTATACAACCTATTTTATATCTTAGCAGGAGAGGCTATGATCTTCGGGTCACAAATCTTGATGAAACTTTGGGATATATTTTACGTACCAAAATATGAGTAAAGCCAGAGCGGTACGATCTAACCCTTCGAAAAACTGAAATTATAGGCGTTTCTAGTCTTATTTTAAGAAAAATGTAAGAAAAAAGCTTCTAATTGAAGTGTGAATAATTCAGTCAAGAAATGTCTTTAATAAATTAACAGGGAATTAAATAAAAGTAGAGAAAGAAAGCTTTAATTTGCCGTTTCCAGAATTAAGAAATAATAATTAGAACCAGAGATATATTTGTTCTCAGTTAAGCAGCAAGAAAGTACCAAAAATCATCTAAATTCTGAAGGACAGTGATTGTTGGTACTTTCTTGCTGCTTAACTGAGAACAAATATATCTCTGGTTCTAATTATTATTTCTTAATTCTGGAAACGGCAAATTAAAGCTTTCTTTCTCTGCTTTTATTTAATTCCCTGTTAATTTATTAAAGACATTTCTTGACTGAATTATTCACACTTCAATTATGAGTTTTTTTTTACATTTTTCTTAAAATAAGACTAGAAACGTCTATAATTTCAGTTTTTCGAACCGTTAGACTGTACCGTTCTATCTTTACTCGTATTTTGGTACCTAAAAATATATCCCAAAGTTTCGTCAAGATCTGTAACCTGAAGCTCATAGCCTCTTCTGGTTAGTGTAAGCTATCAGCTATGATTTCGCACAGGATTTTTTTAAAAATCATTAATGGATTTTTTTTAGGAAAAGATTTATTAAAAGATTTATTAAAAAAATTTTAATTTTTACCTCGTGTGTGGGGTGAGTATTAATATTATGTTCTTTTTATTATGAAGATGCAATTTGACAGTAAATATGAACAATTAATTAATGTTAATAAAAAACTATATATTTTAGCTATAAATAAGTATTAGTTATATACCCAACTTGGGCATACAAAGGATTTATATGAGCAATAGTCGCCCTAGTCCGAGACTGACTGCTGTTCGAGCTATAAAACATTAGTCGAGGTCATATGTATCCTTCGTTAGCCCAAGTTGGGTAGATGATTTTATGTTATCGTAGGTCGTATGAGGGGCTAGAAAAAGATTAAATAGAAATAAAATACATTATTATAGAACATAAAGAGACAATGACAAACTACGAAAATGAACGACGCTTCTATATCTGACTTTGTCTTGACTATAACAGTTTGACTAGGCGCTCTTCTTTATCTGTCTTTGTCTTGACAATAGCACAGCGGAGAAGATTTTCCTACTTGTAGCAGCACGCTGACTCTACTACCCTTTTAGAAACATATTTTAGTGTCTTGCTCCGAACGTTGTTCAACAAAACTGTAGAATATTTGCTAATACACTTCAATATAGTGTGGTGTATGCAATAATATTGCAGACTATGGAGTATTTTGAATTTGTATACTCCATTGTATAATGTATTGTTAATTGAACATACTCTAGCTACGAGCAGGGCGGTATGACACCCCAACACCCATTTAGCTAGCTCCATGGGTATTCTACCGAATACGACATACTATATCATAAAAATATATACACATTGTTAAAAATATTCTTAAATTTAATACACATTTAAGATAAAAATATATCTTAAATTTAAGAATAAAGTTACTTAAAAAGATTTAATGTAAAAATTTATTGAAATTGATAAATAATTATTAAAATTAATATAGAAATTTTTAAGTCTAAGATAATGGTTTCTGAAGTTTAGAAATACGCTTATTAAAATCCAATATTATAATTGAAAATGTGTTAGTATTCCATGTTAATTAAAATATTATTAAACTTAATAAATTCTTAAGTTACTTCTATTAAATTTAATGTATTGATTAAGACTCATAAAACTCAAATTTACATGAATCTTAATCAATACATTAGATTTAAGAGCATGACGAAGCTGTCCGCCTTCTAATAATATTTCCAATCCTAACTTATGAATAAACGATGCGTTTAATCGAGTCTTTTGCTACAAAAAAAAAATTTGTAAAATTAAACTCTAGTGCGGACAACTCAAGAAATCCACCAAAATATTATACATACAAAGTTATAATAAAAACTTTCAATGTATCGTATTTTAAGGTTAGGTTTATCGAGTTTGATATCTAATTTCCAATCCAAGCTCATAAAAAAATAATAAGTCCAAATGATTTTTTATTTTAACAAAAATTATTGTATTAGTATAGCTTTAGTGCGGACAAGTCATTATATTTGTTTAATTTAAGAATTTAAAAAGATATTGATAAAATAAAAAAAGCAAAACTCGTTTACTGCAGCTCCGACATGCCGTTAATACAAGATACTTAAATCTAAGATAAAAGTTACAGAAGTTTAGCTATATAATTATTAAACTTGAATAATATAAATGAAGATGTACTAGTATTTCATGTTAATGAAATCATTATTAAGAGGAGGTCACGTATCTCTGTCCTTTTCTAATCAAAGAAATGATTTTTTTACAAAAACTAATAACTTAATCAAAAAATGAAGAGACCACCCTAACCAAATTGTCCACCCTAACCTCTATGATTTAAGTTTTTCAAGGTTTTCTTGAAAACGAAGCAATAAAATTAATTTTTTCTTATCAAAGAAAATATTGCTTTTTTTGATACAAGATGCGGCTTTCTCTTCATTTTTTGCTAAAGTTGTTAGTTTGTGTAAGAAACTCAATTCTTTGATTAGAAAAGGACAGAGATACGTGACCTCCTCTTAAACTTGATAAAAACTACTATCAAACGTGGTAGTACAGAGCTCAGCCGCTAGGCGCACATCTCCACGTAACAGAAAAAGGGGAACTCACAGCATATAAAGAGCTCGTTCTCTAAGCTTTGAAGAGCCGTGCTTGCTCTCTCTTGCATTAGAGAATATACCTAGTGAGCACACTGGCTTACTCTTTCTTTGCGTACCCTGGATACAGCAGTTGTTATGCTAATATCCACTTTATCTTAATTTTAATCAGTTATTTTAAAAATATATATATATAGTAAAATTTCTAAATCTTAATTATATTATATTAAATTTAATAAACTTACAATAAAATTTTTAATTATCAATCTGAAAATGTTTTATAAAAAAAAATAAAAGAACCTTACTGAAAATTCTCACATATTTATTCACGTAATAAATCGTATGTCAAATTACGTGATATATACCATGTTTAAAGACGTGTTACGGCACGTGTTTAATTTCATGTTGAATGATATGTTAATTTATATTTTGAATACAGTGTAAAAGTCGATTGAATTTTACACATGTATTGACATCTTTTCTAACATGTCATTTATATAGTCATTAAATATGTAATGTTTTACTTAATTTTACATGTATTTATGCTGTTATTTACCATGTGATTTTACATGTTATTTACTATGTGATTTTACGTGTTATGTATTATATGCTTACATGTTATGTATTATAAGATTTTACATGGTATATATTAGAGATTTAATATGTTATGGATTATGTAATTTAACATGTGTTGCATCATGAGATTTTACATATTGTATTTTATGTGATTTTATATGTTATATGTCATGAGATTTTACATGTCATGTGAGTTGATATTAAACATAGCTCATAAATAAACAAGAACGTTTATATTTACTAATCTATATTCTCAACTATTATGATGTTGCTGCTTTCAAAATATATTCAAAAAGTTAAAACTTATAAAAAACTAAATTGGTTAGCATAGGTATTAAAGGTCAGGTCATTCATATTACACTCTCTTTTCACACAATGATTATTAAGTAATCGAATACTTAATTACGTCAGTAATATTCTCTAGTGAAATAAAATTTTTTCGTTACAATTTTAATTTATTGTCTGTTCTAACATGTAATTTACATGTAATTGTATATGTGATTTATTATCTGGTTTTGAGAGTGATTTATCATGTGATTTAAAGTCTGATTTATTACATAATTAAAGTCGTAAATAAATCAATAAAATTAATTTCTAATTTTTTTTTCAAAACTAAAATTTTTATTATTTAACTATTTTTAGTTTTGATATTTTCTATAAATTCAAAAAATATACAAATTATTAATTTATTTCTTCAACAATTTCTTCTTAAAACATCAAGAAATTCATAATTTGTTTTATAGATACATAAACATTTATTTCACAGTGTACATTAAAAATTGTAGAGAGAATCATGATGTATTTTAACAAAATAGTACATTACGATACAAGTGACCTAAGTGGCACTTTATTACACGGCCGGAGTTATCGCCCGAGCGCAGCGAGGGCGATAACGTAGTGCCGTGTAATAAAGTTCCACTAAGGTCACAAGTATCGTATACTATTTTGTAGCACGTGGGACATAAATCCGCCAAATTAAATCTCTATTCTTCAAAATCAGTAATAAACAAAAACTATGCACTCCACGAATTATAATTCAAAAAATAAAAGCGAAAACTATAAAAAAGCAAACACTACGCATCCTGTGAATGATAAATCGAAAAAAAAGAAAAGAAAACTATAAATAAACTAAAACTAAACACTCCATGAATAATAGATCGAAAAAAAAAAAAGAATATAATTTCAAAAATATACTCAAAATGTGTAATAATAATTAATTTTTATCAATATTATTGATATTATGTGAAATTGTTTGTTGAAATCATCTTCTATGAAGTCATAAATTGAAATTTTGTTTCATGTATGAATTAGCGTCGTAGGAGCGGTGAGGAGGTAACATGTTTAGTATAGCAATAGCAATCGTGTGTAGTAATAGGGGGTTCCCCGTATTAGCATTTTATAATACAACGCTGAAATGACTATACCTCTTCGCTCTACATGTTACGCTACTATCAATTTTAGTTTTACTCGTATCTTACTTGCTTATAATTGTTATTTAATTTGAAGAATGTTAATGTAAAAGAGTTTCAATATACTACAGCTTATTGTTATTTATGAAAATACTTTAAAAAATAATTCACATATAAAATTATTTCTTACTATATACGTACGTTACCTAAGTAAATTCATTATTGTACCGTGTAAAAAAGTGCCACCTAGGTAACAGAAAAGTGTTACCTAAGTGCGGATTTAGGTCCCGCAGTGCTATAAATTTGTATAAATGACATATAATAGTAAATACAGGTTTATTTAATCTTATGTAAAACATTTTATTAAATCTCTGGTTTTTAAAATTTTAACTGAAAGCAAAGTATGAAATAAACTTTTTTTAAATTTCTTTTATAGAAAAATATTACGGACTTCAATTTTTCTAAAACTGAGAGACATCATTAATAATGCTTTAGACAGATACACACATTAAATATGTAAATGTAAATATTTTTGTATGAAAAATGATTTTGTATTTTATAAATCTATTTGAAACTACAAAAAAAATCCCTATGATGAGTTATTTCTTTTTATTCTAAATAAATTCAAGAAACAGCGTTCAATTAGGCCTCCTAAAGGAGGATCCTTCCTTAATTTATTATGATCTTTTTCTTGTATAAAAATATTTTTATTTATACACGTTAATATTTACATAATAATAAAAATACACGATTCAATAAGCAATTAAATTGGGTACTGGAATCATATCATTTTTAAATGGTATTTAAATATAAACACAAATTCTCATTATATCATTTAGATTTATAGCGATCAAATCTTCTTTAATTTCAATTACCTCAAAATAAATCGCAATCAAATCAAATAAATATTTGAGTATTAGTTATTCTTCCTAACCAAAATATTTACTAAAAACAATTGAATCCTTTTCTTGATACAATTCTATGTTTTGAAAAAACAATCATGCATCTTTCAAGATTTTTTACCAACTGTCATAATTAATAAAAAAATTAAGTTCGATGTCATTAAAAAAAAAAGAATGCGACGAAAGGCTCATTTTCACAAAGTGATTGCATGTTTTTTTTTATGAGACAAAACGCGCGAGCGACGGACCTTATTTGAAACATATTTGCGACACTGTAACTAAAAAAAAAATATGTCACAAGCATTATTTACTTTTTCCTTGACTTTTTCTAAATTTTTCATTTTCATTTTGAAAAATTAAAAAACGTGCCGCATCTCGAAATAGTATATTATGCAACCAGCGCGCAAAATATGTGATTCACACACAAACTGAGCTTGTCGCTCGAACGCAGATGTGTTCACATCGCTCACGAACACAAATTATTGTTTTTTCATAAACATGAAATCAATGATTGTTTTCATTTTTCATAAATTTGTCAGCAATAATTCATATTTTTTTTTTAATGATAAGTTGTAAACAAAATGATTAAAATTTGTTAAAGTTACATGTTAATGTTATTTTGTTAGAAATTTGTTCTAAAGTGTTGCATACCATGTTATTAAAACAATTATAACAAATTTAAATTAATTTGCTATTAAGTTTTTGCAGCAAAGTCATACAGTAATTTGATCTAAAACTGAGTCCTCATTTGATAGTAAATTTATAACAACTGTTTACAACAACGATTAATTAAAATTTCACATCAAATTGATATCAACTCTTGCTTTTATAGTTTTTTGAATAGTTGTTGCTGTAAATTTTCAATCACATTGAAAGAAAATCGATGCTCAGCAACCATTTACATAATTTTGCTCCTGCAACTTTGGTTATTGGGGTAATTTCATTGAAATCTTCTGTGAACATGTAGTTTATCAAATACTCAGTATATTGTTTTTCAACGCCAGACAGATAACAATGCATGTACTCTGGAGTAAAACTTTTAGTAACTTCAAAACAATGCAATCTGAGTAAAGGTGAGGCAGTATTGATACCCATATAAGCCTTATTTATACGAATGGCCTCTTTAACAAATGAATATGTATTATTCTTATCCCTATATTCTGATGGTTTCTTTAGATAAGGATATCTCATACTGTCAGCAAAGTATTCTCCATAATGCAAACACCAATTACAACCATAATGTGCCTTGAATTGACGACTCCCATTCACAGAAGCGCGAGCAATTGTATCTACGCTAGCAGCAATAGCGTACAATTTCATACATCGTATTTGATTCTTTATCGTTCATTCTATTCTTGTAACTGATAAGCGATTCATAGTTTCCACAAAAATATCTAAAAATATATCCATTTCAGGCTTATTTTTTCCAAACCATAATCCCGCCACTATAATGCTGACAAATCGATTTTGAATTGGTATTTCATTGATACATAGGTATATAAGCGATATAGAAAATTTAGAGAATTCAAATATTGGTGCACCATCAGTATCAAATGTTACCGTGTTACATAAAAGTACCACTCAACATCTGCGAGATTTTTTACAAAGTTGTGATATAATTTTCCGTTATATATATATCTTCAATAACATTTTTTTATGTACGAAATCATAATAATTTTGATTGGATTGCAAATAATCACGAATGGCATTTGATGGATCTATCATGGAAAAATAATAAGTGTCAAAAGGGTTGGCTACATTACTATTTGTTGCGCATTCTGTGCATTCGATATATTTTGCATATTTTAAAATGTACCAAAGTAGTTTGAGCAAGAGCGGCAAACGCTATAAAATGTTACATTATCTTCATTATTACATATTTTATCAATCATGTAACGTGTTTCAGGTAAAATATTTTTACCGTATATGCAATGTACAAACCGTAATAAGTTTGTCATCGCCGTAAATGATAAATTATTAATTAAAGAAAATTTAAGTGCTGTTAAAAGTAATTCTCCCGGACTTATATCGACGGGAGTAGAAAGTGATTTAAAAAATTCCTCTTCATTTTTCAGTCATGCAGACTTTTTTATTTCGTGTTAATTCTAATAACATTAGAAAGAAATTGATGCTTCAAACTGTAAAAAAATTTTCAACAGGAAAAAACAAAGCGGTAGTGTAGCACCACAAATATTTTTTAATTTTTGTTTATAGACAATTTTTTTTATTTACAATTTCGTATCAAAGCATATCTTTAATTTTAAAATAAGTTTTTGAGTATTGCTATTATGTTACGTTAAATGAATTCAAAGCTAGTTACTATATCAGCAATAATTTCGTAAATAATAATAATCATGAGCATCGTTTAAAAAAATCTTATCTGAGCACGTTTTTATCTTATACACGGAGAAAAATAAAAAATAACTTTAGTTAATTTTTTTATAATAATTTTTGTATGGTAAAATTTAATATTATATTTTTTGTAACGAATTGATCAGAAATTACGTACTGATCAGGAACTGTGGCCTTGACGGTACATATAATATTTTTAAAATTCTCTAATGAGAATGTAGTCCAGTAGAATTAGTCGAAATGCATAATGTAATTAGTAACAGGTGCACACCACCAAAAATGGCTTTGTTGGATAATTAGAAATGAAATTCTTGAGAGACCCTAAAAATTTAAGCTGTCAGGAATTTGTAAACAATGATTTAAGGTGCAAAATTCGTAAAAATCTCTGTTTTTTTGAGGTAGCTTAAAATCGTTTGCGATTTAGTATATGAAAATTATACTATTTTTAGGTGTTTCAAAGACGATTAATTTGAGACGTCATTGATCAAAATCGGTTTATAAATTTTATAAATAATGATAAACAAAAATCTAAAATCACGAAATTTTCAAATATTTGTCATTTGATAAAAAAAGGATGTACATGTTTGTAATTCAACAAAAATGTGCCTCTTATTATCCTTAAATTACCATAAAAATTTCATAAAAAAATATTAATTATTTTATGAGATGTTCTATTTGTTTATTAAAAAGAGGTCAAATGTACGTTAAAAATTTCACCCTAAAACGTCATGGTAGAGACTTTATGATAATCATATCATATTTAGATATTAACGCAGATTTTATGAATTTAATGTGAAATCGTGTCCATTTCATTATTTTCAACTTAAATATGGCAAAAATAAAGAAGTAAATTTTTTTCTTGATGATTTTTTTTAATAGTTTTGCAACTAATCAAAATATCAATATAGGGATATAATATTTTTGTAATTGGCAATTTTACGCAAATTAAAAAAAAAAATAAGAATGCTCTGGCTCAATTAGAAGCCGAGATAATTTTTTTTTATAAAAATTCGCCAATCGTTTATTTATAAAGATTAAGGACTGATATTTTTATCACAGCTAGTATAATACTTGAAGTTTATGATTCCATTATATCAGAGATGAAATAAACATTTTTCAATGTTAAAAATTAATATGAAAGTAATCAAGATTGCTACTAGTTAAACAGAGTCACCTTTCCTGCCTTGCAAGAAAATTGATCTGGCGAGTTATAATTAATGTTCCGATTAAAAATTCATTGTATCTTGGTTAATTATTGCCCAATTTTGACGTTTTTTTTAAAATCGGGGTAGCGCGTGAAAATAATAACTGTTGTATTTGTTTTTTAAAAATTTTTCATTTAAGAATAATTATTGCAAAAAAAATTTTTTTCAACATATTTTTTTAATTATTTATTTTAGCAAAAAGCTTTAAGAATGAAGTTTGTTCGTCTTAAAAAAATAAACAATATTTCATTTCACTGTTTTCATGATGAAATCAATATTAAACCTGTTAATTTTGAAAATAAATTGGAAAACACTTTTGGTTTAGAATTTCAACACAATTTAATACGTAAAATTACGTTTTCATGAAAAATTCATTGTATCTCCATTAATTACAGACCAATTTCGACGTTTTTTTTAATTGAGGTAGTTTGTGAAAAAAAATAAAATATTCATGTTCTTTTTTTGTTTCTTTACACGTTTTATTTATTTGAATTATTAAATAAAACGAATTATTTATCCCATGTTAACCGCTATAGGACTTTTATTTGTGATTCTCTCTCTCTTTCTCTCTCTCTTTTACGCTCTCACCGAATACTATAGTTGCTTGCGTATGCGCGCTACAACAAACTAAAGCATCAAATGACTTTTCACTCGAAGTCGTTATCGATGTATTTTTTTACTTAAAAATGAATTTTTATCTTTTTGGGATGGTGAAGTTCCGGCCAGCCATGAAAGAAAATCGTATATGCTCCTCGACACGAAAAAGGCTCATATGCTCATAAAATAGTAAATATAATTCATTTTTCAGATAATAGAATTGATAAAAGGATCAAATATATTCATAAAAAGTTAAAATGCGCAAGAAATGCATATAAAACAAACATGTTTTGCTAGAGCGCTAATGAAAGCGATTTTTAATAAAAATGCTTTGACCAAATGCTCTTTGAGTGGAAAATCGGGATGTAAGCCAGGACTGCATAAAGAAGCAGTAGATGCCATCCTTAGTAAAATATTAAATTATAATAAGATAATTTTAGAAAATTTTTAATTTTTAATTTCAATGTTATATTTATTTTGTGTAGCTTATACGTTGGCGTGGGCGAAAAAGGAAGGCTGGCAGTATTCTGATAAACAAACCATAAAACAGAGCATGAGGCAGATGACCGTAGAGAAAAATGGTTCTGCCACTATGTTAGCAGAAACTAAAAAACGCTGCCAAGTGCTTTGGCGGAATGCTTTCTCATAGAGCTCTTTGAGTTTCATTATTTTTTTTATATTTATTTAAATGTGATTTTTATATAAAAAAAATTGTCTAACATTAATATTTATTAATAATTGTACTTTAAAAGAACGATGACAACGAAATTCATTCTTCTTCTTCAAATATTTTTTCCATTTATTAAAAAACAATTTAATTTATAGTATTTAATAATGATTATATTTAAATACTTAATTGAATGTAATAATACAAGTCAACATCTAAATCAGTAGTACTATTATGAATTATCAAGAGTTACTCAGAAATCAAAAGAAGTGATCAAAAAGCTACGCTAAGAAAATTATTTTTTTCAAACTTGGTTTATAAAGACAGTAGCAAATAACTTGTATACAAATTTTAGAGCAAATCTATCGAGTACTTTACGTAAAATGGAAAAAAACTGAAATATGAAAATTGTTTAAGAAAATTTATAAAATTTTCTAAAATGAAAATTACGCTAAGAAGATCGGTTTATAAAAGTTATCCTTCTTTTGGCAGATGCAAATTATTCTCATGGAAATCTCAAAGCAAATTCATCAAGTAACTTACGTAAAATACAAAAAAAATTAAAAATTGAAATTTTTTTCAAATTCTTAAAATGGCTCTATAAAAAAAAACTACACTATGAATACCAATTTTCAATAGCTTCCCGTCTAGTTATACAAAAACATTGATGGTGTACAAAATTTGAAGCAAATCCATCGATTAATTTTCGAGATCTAACTGGTTAAATAAATAACATATTCTTTTCAAAATTTTAAAAATGCTCTAAAATTAAAACTACGCTATGAAAATCAATTTTTGAAAATTTCCCTTCTTTTGGCAGTCGAATTGAAAGAGATTTTTCAACAAAATTATAAATAGGTAAATGCCAATAAATGAGCATATTGGCATGATGCTGGTACTGTTTCTGTATCACTAAAATTATAATTTAATAAGGTTAATTCGAATGTTAACAACTACATTTTATCCAATGAAATACAAGTATTATCATCGATAACATTATATCCTATAAATGTTACAAAACCTTTTCTGACTTATTAAGATATAATTGAAAAATTCATTTTTTAATATATAGTTACGTTTTCACGTTAATGATTTATTATCTTGTGGATATCTTTTTATCACGACTAAGCTTGGTAAATCCAAGTAGTCAATTTTAGTAACGGTAATTAAATTCAGTAGTACTATTATAAATTTTCAAGAGTAACTCAGAAAACAAAAGAAGTGATCAAAAAGCTACACTAATAAAATTATTTATTTAAAACTTGGTTTATAAAGACAGTAGCAAATAACTTGTATACAAATTTTAGAGCAATTCTATCAAGTACTTTACGTAAAATGGAAAAATACTGAAATATGAAAATTTTTTAAGAAAATTTTTAAAATTTTCTAAAAAGAAAACTACGCTAAAAAGATCGGTTTATAAAAGTTATCCTTCTTTTGGCAGATGCAAATTATTCTCATGGAAATCTCAAGGCAAACTCATCAATTAACTTACGTAAAATACAAAAAAAAAATTAAAAATCGAAAATTTTTTCAAATTCTTAAAATGGCTCTATAATAAAAAAATACACTATGAATACAAATTTTCTATAGCTTCCCGCCTAGTTATACAAAAACATAGATGGTATACAAAATTTGAAGCAAATCCATCGAGTAATTTTCGAGATTTAACTGGTTAAATGAATAACATTTTCTTTTCAAAATTTCTTTTTCAAAATTTTAAAAATGCTCTAAAATTAAAACTACACTATGAAAATCAATTTTTGAAAATTTCCCTTCTTTTGGCAGTCGCAAATAATTTCCCTGTAATTCTTAGAACAAATCTATCGAGTACTTTACGTAGAATAAAAAAAAATAAGAAAAGAAGAATCGAAATTTTTTTTTAAATCTTTAAAATTCTCTAAAATTGTAACCACACTAAGAAAATTAGTTTCCAAAAGCTTATTTTTTTCAGACAATAGCGAATTAATTGTATGAAAATTTTGGAGAAAATTTATAGTATGGTTAACGCAAAAAAGAAAATAAATGAAAAATAAAAATTTTTTAGAAAATTTTCAAAGTGCTCTAAAATTAAAACTGCGCTGAGAAAATTAGTTTTCCAGAGCTTGTTTTCTTCAGATAGTAGCGAATTAATTGCATACAAATTTTGGAGCAAATCAATCGAATGGTTTTCGTAAAATAGAAAAAAATTAAAAATAAAAATTTTTTTAAAAATTTTAAAAATGCTCTAAAATTAAAAGTGCGCTAAGAAAATTAGTTTACAAAATTTTAAATACTTTTGGCAGTCGAAATAAAGTTCTATACAAATTTTCGAACAAATTCTTCGAGTAGTTTACGTAAAATACAAAAAAAATGAAAAATCGAAATTTTTTAAAAATTCTTAAAATGATTCTAAAAAAAAAACTGCGCTAAGAAAACCAATTCCCAATAGCTTCCGCACCAGTTCATCAGAAAATTGAATTATATGGAAAATTTGAAGTAAATCCATCGAGTAGTTTTTAAGATTTTATTGGCTTAGTAAATAGAAACATTTTTTTCAAAAATTTCAAAATGCTCTAAAATTAAAACTGAGCTAAGAAAATCAGTTTTTAAAAATTTATTTCATTCGGGCAATCAGAAATAAATTCCATGCAAATTTTGAAGCAAATTCATCGAGTAGTAAACAAAAAAAAAACCAAAAAACGAAAAATCGAATTTTTTTATTTTTTTTTTTTAAACTTGTGACGTTATATTTTGTGTTATTACTTCATATATTATTTATTCAAAGAAATAATGAGTATAACGCACTTACATTATTTGTCGTAACGTCATATAGGCTTATCACGCTACTATATGACGTACTTTTCTTTTCAATACACCAAGCCTAACGTCTGCCTATTCGCAGCACGCGCGAGCTTATTATATTGTTTTATTTATCAGTTTTCCTATGAGTTAGACTTCTCTAGACCGTACACTGGCAAGACATCATGCTCACCAGATTCGGGTCCATGTGATCCATCTAACTCGGTTCATATATAATGGGAAGACAGGATTAGGTATACAGGAATTAATTGTTTTGCCTCTCGCATCAACGCGTCTCACGTGAATTTATAACGCGTACGTTATCGTGCTCTTGAAGATACGTGCGCGATCCAAGCCAACCGCTTTGCGAACCGCACGTAAATTCAAGGCTTTTGATATTTAGCCTTTTAAGCTATGTAAACTTTATATAATATCACAGTGAAGGGCAGAGTGCACACTTCACTCACTTAATTTAACTTAATCACAAAGATTGTTAAACAAAATCGCGAACTCTATTCGCGTTACTAAATATAAGTCTTATTTAAGTCCACACGGGTACGGAGCACGTAATTTGTACTCTTTCGCCGTCCTTTGAACTTAAATAAGAAACAATGTTTTAATTGAACAACTATTTGGTTTTAAAAGTAACTTTATTAAAAGAGAGCCGACACGAGAGAGTCTTTTCTCTTGTTCTCATTTTTACATGACACCTCGGTTTCTCGGCGCTGCCATACCGCTGGTATGATCTCCCATCGATCACCTTCCCACTCCTTGTCAACGCTACAAGAGAGAGGGTTACAACTTCAATCAAACTTATATGTATAATATATAAAAATCGTACGTCTATCACTGAGCCCGCATGTATATGTTGCTAACATGGGCGTATACGTGCGCGCTCGTGAAGACGCGTACGGTACTTTCAATATCCCCACTCGCTACTGATAGAGACCGTGCTCATCTCAATGCGAATTATACTAATGCGGTCTCAAACTTTAAAATGAAAACTACGCTGGAAGAACCAAATTATTAATAGCTTCCCAGCAAGTTAGTCACAAAACTAAATTCCATGCAAAATTAGAAGCAAATCCATCGAGTAGTTCTCGAGATACAGTTTACTAACTGAATTTATACATCCACACACACACACACACACACACACACACACACACATACATACAGACATTTTCTGGAAACCACTTTTTTCGACTCACCGAGTTCAAACATGTACAAATTAATGAAAAAATAGAAAAAAATTTTTTTTATCGATACAATGCTTTCTGTATGAGAAAGCAAATTTTCTTTTGCTTTCTCTATGAGAAAGCAAAAGAAAATTTTGATTTTAATATTTGAATTACAATAATATTAATAATTATTTAAGTTGATATTGATAATTAATTTTAAGTTCATATTGAGTTCTAATAGAATTGTAGTTCTAATGATAATATTTTTTATTTCAATTTAATTATATATTTTTTAAACTGTACATACAAGTCATACATTTTTCGCACATAAATGATTGTATACAGTTTATACACAAATTATATATTAATTTTATGCAATCACTTTTGTATGAAAAAAGTATACAATCTGCATATCTTAGATTGTATACAATGTGTCTTCAAACTGTATACAACTTGATTTGCTATAATATTTGCAATTTGTAAAATTATTTGCGATATTCAAAAAAAGTGTGATTACCACAGATACAGTAAATAACTTTGGTGAGTGTTCAAGATTATTTAAACGAGATTTATAAAATAATGCAATGCAGTGTTGATGTGATAGTTTAAATGAATAGTTTTGTTAGTTAGTTAATAAGGTTTTTATTTGGCAAACATTACATTAATATACAGCCATAACGCTTTAAATCAGTACATCAGTAAAATACATACAACGTATAAAATAGAATTGAGCGCGCAAATAAAAAAGAATTAGTGATTGTATCACTAAAGTCAATATAATACATAGTAACTAGGGTACCTCGTCGGGTAGGGTCGGGTCGTTAGGCCCGTCTTATAATAATTGTAAGTCCCGAGGAGGAATAGTTTTGTGCACTGCACTATTTGTAAAAATATAATTTATAAAAATATAAATATAAGAAGAGATTAGCAAGAATTTTGAAGATATGAGTAAAAGAATAGTGTAACCGGCAAAGAGGTATGCTTAGACGAGTATATTCGGAATAGAAGGGTACCACATTCAGCGAGAAGTGTCAGAATCGTAAAATGTCTATAGAGGTAAACGTAGGTAGTCTCTGCTCAATGTCCTACGCCGTTAGCGCTCCTAGCGACTACTAAGTGTTAATACCTTAGCGATCCTGATATTCCTAACTAATTCAGTCTGTTACGTTTATATTGCTCATTTTATTTCATGATACCTCTTTGCCTGTCATTCTATCCTACTACTACACTTATTCGACAATTACGGTTTATTAACAATTATTCTTGTGAATGAAAATTAATTAAGTCAATATTTAATCAATAACATTTTCGCGAACATTGAAAACATACCACTTTCTATTAGAAACTCGGAAAACTTTGGAAAATCCAGAATTTTGAATATACCACGAAATAATCACGGTGATCGAAAAACACCGGGATGGATATCGCGGAAACCGAAAAATAATCGCGATCACTGAAAATATCGAATATACCGTGTAATCCGAAAATATTATCGCGTTCACCAAAAATATCGAAAATATCGCGGAAATCGAAATTCTTAATTCACCGAGGTTCTCTTATTCACCGCAAATATTCCACATTTACTGAGGATATCGAGAATTTCGAAAATATCACAATTACTGTGAATATAATAAATATCAAAAATATCGAGATTGCCGTAAATACGATAAATATTAATATTAGAATGAATATATAAAATATTAATAAAAAATTATAAAAAATAAAATCATTAAGTATCATGTATTATTTGCATTGATTTTATTAAGAATTAACCACAAATTTTAAACCATTGAATAATCATGTCAGTATTTTCTCTACAATAATTCAACTATTTATTAATTATTTAAATATAAATATATAATATTTTTACGATCAGGTAAGTATTTTTATCAAGAATAAGTTCAGTACATAACACCAGTAATATAATAATAATAAAGGATAACTTATAAGCGAGTAAATTTTACAACTTTTATTTATTTGATTAAAAATCTTAAATTATTTTATGTAAAATAAAATTATTGTTCAATGATGTAGAAACAAGAACTTACAATAATTTTTATGAAGGGGGTGTAAAATAGAAACTACATGTCGTCGGGTGACAGGAATAACGTAATAACTCAGTTTCACGCGTAAAAACGCAAAAACTCGGCTTTACGCGTAAGAACGTAGTAACTCAGCTACTTCCTTTTTCCTTATATGTTTAAGTTAAGAACCGCTTTCCAAATATGAAAAATTAACTTATAACTTTCAAAGAGAATTACAGGATTACTATATCTTTATATCTCCCTTTAAAAATATTAATTTATTTTTCATATTTTTTTTTATTTTTTTTTTATTTTTTTTTTTTTTATCTAGTTCGCCCTATTGGCCCGGTGCAGCCTCTTGGCCAAGCTACCGACATCCTTGACCACCTCTGTGTCAGGATGTTTGCCTACCTTTATTTTACCATACCTTTATGTTTCCTGTACCTATGTTTCCTACCTATTTTCCTACCTGTTTTTAATCTACCCGTCCCCGAGAAATCACAGACTGCCGCGTTCCTAGAACAGTCGGTAAGTAGATTTCTACGGTAGATTCCTGCATTTGCCCAGGCCTAAGCCTGTGACGTAGGGAAAACTCCCCCAGGAGAAAACCTACGCCAGGAATATTTACCCATCGCGCTCAGAAGTTCTTTTTCCGATGAAAAATATCTGAAAAAAATTTCAGGTGTTTTCACCGGGAATCGAACCCCCGACCACTCTCGGAGCGAATGTGTAGAGACCGTATAAGGCGTACGCCTTAGCCGGTTACGCCACAGACGCTCTTATTTTTCATATTTTAAAAGTAGTTCTCAACTTGAATGACTAAGAAAAAAATAAGCAGCTCAGTTATAACATTCTTACGCGCAAAACGGAGTTGTCACGTTATTCCTCTCACCCAACGATTTGTGAAACGAATATTGACTATCTTTGCGTTTTATTGAAAAATTACAGAGAAAGGAATGCTTTAGCTTCTAGCATACCAACAGTCGCGAGAATGATGTTTCATTTTTGGTTGAAGAGAGGTGCCATTTGATTTAGAATTGGAAAAAGGTGCCATTTTAATTTGGAATAATAAAATGAGTCGTTTCTTTATTTATATATATCTAATTTATTTATTTATTTTATTTAGTTAATTTTTTTAGGGGTTCACTATATCATTAAAAAAAAATATTTTTTTTTACATAGCATTTTTCTTTAAATTAGAATGAAACACTTCTTTTCAGCCCAAAATAAAATTTCACTTTTTTTTAACACAAAATGAAATGGCACCTCTCTTTAACCAAATATGAAATAACACCTTCCCTGCTACCGACAATATAATATAAAGATTATTTAGCTAAATTTTTGAATGAATCCAATTATTAGTTATAATTACAAAATCGAATAAGTTCTTAATAACGATTGAATAGGATCATTTAAAAATTTAACTGAATAATTTTCATTATAATCAATATTCATGAGTACAAGTGTAGTGTCCTTTTTGCATCCCGTTAATGCTAATATAATTTAAAGTATTTTTTTTTTTATAAAAAAGTTAATATATGAGGATATTGTTCTCTATATAATTAACTGTTTTTTATATGATCATATCAGATGGATTCTAGCCCGGTTTCCGTTTTAAACATTACATCAGGCGAGACCATCTGACATATCATATCGAAAACTTTGACTATCGATGGATGATCAGTCACTTTTGTGACCAACAATCAACCGATACCCAATGAGGTAGAATTTTTTAAGAGTCGCTATATAAGTAGCACATACACTAATTTTCTTTCGAAAAAAAATCAGAGGTACCTGGCCAGGATTTGAACCCACGTCCACCGCGTTGAAGGCAAGAGCTCTATCGGTTACACCACCGCCCTCATAATTTAAAGTATAATTTTATCTTCGTTGATATTTTTCAGCTTGACTTAAGCTAATATAACAATGTCGGATCTATTATCACTATCGTTTGAATATTTCTTTTAAATTCGTGTTTTTGACACCGTTTATAATCGTTGTTGTGCAAAAAATGTTAATTAAACTTATAACAAATGCTACGGAAGTATATTGAACGAATTTAAACAAATCTCCACATTTGAAGTTAGCAACATTATCGCTGCAATTAGCTGCTCGCCCAGAACATCTTTAGTGATTCATTAAAAACTCTACTAGATATAATTGCGTTCAGTGTCCGCATTAACAATTGGTCTAATAAGTAATATAAAATTTTTGTGATTTACACTCGCATTTATTCACTTATATACAGGAGTAAATAACATTGTCCCAGACTATAGAACTTTGATATCAAAGAATAAAATAAATTGAATATCAAAATAAAAGGATCATTGAATCAATAACGCTGATCGCACAGAACCGGGTGCAAAAATTGAACGACACACTTGTGTAAAAATGCTTTTGCACGGCATACTATCTGGCATCACCAAAGATCACTGCACACAGACGGACAAGGATAGCACCTAAGATGTCTGTGTAACACAACTTAAGGCTCAAACCAAGCCTGTCAATACTATATGCGAAAAGAAGGTTGCTATTCAAAATTCAAAGTATAAAAATCAATAATTAGAAAGATTAGCGATGAACCCTCTTATTTTAAATTGCATTTAAATGCATCAGACCTCATTTAGTATGTACAATCTCTACGCTAATCAACTACAGCTATACTATGCCAGACAGTACTTGATAACTTATTTAACGTAGATATTAAAATTTATGATTTAAAAAAAATGAGTATTAGAAATAGCAATTATTGAAATAAATATTAGTTTTACATTCGTGTTATACAAAAAATGAAATAAAAACTATTTTAAAATGGCTATACTGCACTTTAACAAAAAGAAATTTCTAAATTCTTTATAAAATTAAAATAAATAAATTTTTCGCTGTTGAACACGCATTTTTACGCATAAGTACAAATGTAGTTTGCAGCGTAGAATGAAATCCTTAAAGTAAAATAATTTGCTTTCTTGTTAAAATATTTCTTTTGTCGAGCAACTAAAATCGTACGCTTTATGATGCTATGAGCACCTGTTGACGGTGCTAAATTTGTGAATAGAGCAAATTTCAAAGCTGTACAAAACTTTTAATTTCTGTTAGATAAGAAATCGAAGCCTGCGAAACATTACGAACCTAGAGTAGCAGCTGCGTGCGGCAGGATAATACTAAAGATGTATATAATGGTGTCAAACGTCGAAGTTTCCGTTATTATAGTCATCAATGCAGTTACGAAGTTGACCTTTGCCATGATATAAATATTATCAGAAGTAATCCAGATGACACCCTGGAGACGTGTACGGCTGGAAGCGATGAAAAGAAATCTGAAAAATGATTAAGATTAATAGATAAAATACTATAAATACTACTAATGCACATTTGGCATGATAGTACGACCAGACTCTAAGTTGATCAAAAGAAGTGAATTGTGTCCCTTTTTTAATAACTTTAACTGAAAACTCTTCAGCCAGTTTAATATTTTTTTCTATACCTTCTGCTGACATATTAGTAATAAAAAGATAAAAAAATTTACAATATTTAATTAAGTAGCAATTTTTTCGGTAGTTACCGTTTTAAAAACGTTGCCAAGTGCTTTGGCGGAATGCTTTCTCATAGAGCTCTTTGAGTTTCATTATTTTTTTATATTTATTTAAATGTGATTTTAATATAAAAAAATTGTCCATCATTAATATTTATTCATTTTGTACTTTATAAATTTTGAATATATATGGTAGTTGATTGCCTTTTCAACATTTTGTTTGGGTTAAATGTTAGCTTTTAAAGTGTTTAATTTTGTTGACTTTAGCTAGCCTTATACATAGGTTCGAATTTATTATTTTTGTTATCTTGTGGATATTTTTTTATCACGACTAAGCTTGGTAAATCCAAGTAGTCAATTTTAGTAACGGTAATTAAATTCAGTAGTACTATTATAAATTTTCAAGAGTAACTCAGAAAACAAAAGAAGTGATCAAAAAGCTACACTAATAAAATTATTTATTTAAAACTTGGTTTATAAAGACAGTAGCAAATAACTTGTATACAAATTTTAGAGCAATTCTATCAAGTACTTTACGTAAAATGGAAAAATACTGAAATATGAAAATTTTTTAAGAAAATTTTTAAAATTTTCTAAAAAGAAAACTACGCTAAAAAGATCGGTTTATAAAAGTTATCCTTCTTTTGGCAGATGCAAATTATTCTCATGGAAATCTCAAAGCAAACTCATCAATTAACTTACGTAAAATACAAAAAAAAAAATTAAAAATCGAAAATTTTTTCATATTCTTAAAATGGCTCTATAATAAAAAAATACACTATGAATACAAATTTTCTATAGCTTCCCGCCTAGTTATACAAAAACATAGATGGTATACGAAATTTGAAGCAAATCCATCGAGTAATTTTCGAGATTTAACTGGTTAAATGAATAACATTTTCTTTTCAAAATTTCTTTTTCAAAATTTTAAAAATGCTCTAAAATTAAAAGTACGCTATGAAAATCAATTTTTGAAAATTTCCCTTCTTTTGGCAGTCGCAAATAATTTCCCTGTAATTTTTAGAACAAATCTATCGAGTACTTTACGTAGAATAAAAAAAAAATAAGAAAAGAAGAATCGATATTTTTTTTTAAATCTTTAAAATTCTCTAAAATTGTAACCACGCTAAGAAAATTAGTTTCCAAAAGCTTATTTTTTTCAGACAATAGCGAATTAATTGTATGAAAATTTTGGAGAAAATTTATAGTATGGTTAACGCAAAAAAGAAAATAAATGAAAAATAAAAATTTTTTAGAAAATTTTCAAAGTTCTCTAAAATTAAAACTGCGCTGAGAAAATTAGTATTCCAAAGCTTGTTTTCTTCAGATAGTAGCGAATTAATTGCATACAAATTTTGGAGCAAATCAATCGAATGGTTTTCGTAAAATAGAAAAAAATTAAAAATAAAAATTTTTTTAAAAATTTTAAAAATGCTCTAAAATTAAAAGTGCGCTAAGAAAATTAGTTTACAAAATTTTTAATAATTTTGGTAGCCGAAATAAAGTTCCATACAAATTTTCGAACAAATTCTTCGAGTAGTTTACGTAAAATACAAAAAAAATGAAAAATCGAAATTTTTTAAAAATTCTTAAAATGATTCTAAAAAAAAAACTGCGCTAAGAAAACCAATTCCCAATAGCTTTCGCACCAGTTCATCAAAAAATTGAATCGTATGGAAAATTTGAAGTAAATCCATCGAGTAGTTTTTAAGATTTTATTGGCTTAATAAATAGAAACATTTTTTTCAAAAATTTCAAGATGCTCTAAAATTAAAACTGAGCTAAGAAAATCAGTTTTTAAAAATTTATTGTATCCGGGCAATCAGAAATAAATTCCATGCAAATTTTGAGGCAAATTCATCGAGTAGTAAACAAAAAAAAAACCGAAAAACGAAAAATCGAATTTTTTTTTTTTTTTTTTTTTAAAAACTTTAAAATGAAAACTAAGCTGGAAGAACCAAATTATCAATAGCTTCCCAGCAAGTTAGTCACAAAACTAAATTCCATGCAAAATTAGAAGCAAATCCATCGAGTAGTTCTCGAGATACAGTTTACTAACTGAATTCATACATCCACACACACACACACACACACACACACACACACACACATACATACAGACATTTTCTGGAAACCACACACACACACACACATACATACAGACATTTTCTGGAAACCACTTTTTTCGACTCACCGAGTTCAAATATGTACAAATTAATGAAAAAATAGAAAAAAAATTTTTTTACCGATACAATGCTTTCTCTATGAGAAAGCAAAAAGAATGAATACAATTATTATCGCCTTTAGCGAATTCTAACGAATATTTTTCGGGATTTCCATTTAATGCTGATAGTTTTGTTCCAATTTTTCTTGTATAATCAACACCAGTGAGATGATGGAGCACTGGCAAAAAGGAATAAAATTCTTCCTTATAATGTGTAAATAAAACATGTAATGGGATATCCCTTGCATTTACAGATACTTAAACATGGATCCAGACTTTCTACAAATACATTTTGAATTGTACATAGTATAAAATATTTAATTTATGAATATATAAATTAATAAATGCATACTTGTAATCTTTTTTCATTGAATATTTTGAAAAAATACAATACTAATACAATAATATCTGTGTCGGAAGATAGAATGTAAACAAGACAAAAGTTTTTACGCATGCAATGTATTTATACAACTAAAATAACAATTTTCTTTAAAAAAAGTAAAACAAAAAAAACTTTTTTTCAATTAAAAAAATTTAAAAAAACAGTGTTGAATCTTTTTTTTCTGTTAAAGGTCTTTGCTAGCGTGAATTTCCAGGTAATCCTCATCGCTAACGAAGGTAATGGCTTTGGAGGGCGCGATCAGGCCAAAGAAGTTCTCGGGAGGTAGCAATTTCTCCTTGCGAAGCACGGGATAATGTGTGGCCAGCCATTCAGCGACCCTTTGCTGGACTTCTAATTTCTTCTCCCTTTCTTGCTCTCATCTGACATAATCCACCAGGCTCTGGCATGTATATTGCCCGTGAAAGAGAGCTGCCCTATATTTTTCTTTTTTTACTTTTTTTAAAGCCATTTCAAATTCTATGGCCTGGATCTTCTTCTTCATCTCGACAATTCGGCATTGGAGGCGCCTAATTAGCTTGCGGTCCTTCCTCGATCTGCCCATGATATGGTCGTAGAGCTGAAGCATGAAAGAGACCACGTATTAAATTGTTATCTTGGTTAATAAGTTGGTGCGTAGCACAGGATTTCACATTATCTACTAAATACGGCCCTTCATACAGTGATAGAAACTTACCAATTATTCCCTGTCCACTGATAGATATATTACACGCCTTCACCAACACTAAATCCCCGGTTTGATACGACACAAGGTTAGTACGATTATTCCATTTATTCGCGCGCTTTATACCCTTCTTATGGATTCGATCATAAACCAATGATAATTTCTTTTCGTACGGAATTGTTTGATCCTTCTGCTCTAATCCATTTTTCGCAGAATCTAGAAGGTATTTTATTGAGCTGGAATTCCATTGGTGTATATTCAATAGTCTCGTGGTAAGATTCGTTCATGCAATCTTGTATAAATCCAACCCAGTTTGCCCATGAGCTGTGCCTATCACCGACTAAAGTTTTAAAAAATCTTCCAAGCTCTTTATTTGTTCTTTCAACCAAATTGCTTTGGGGGTGTCTAATGACCGAAAACACCTGCCGAATGTCTTCGTCTTTTAATCTTTTGACCCATCGGTCAGACGTAAATTGCGTCTCGTGATCTGATTGAATTTTTCTCGGTTTCCTATATCTTGGAATGTATTCCTCGAATATTTTCTCAATCGTTGTCCTGGTATCCGCTCTTCTTATAGGATAGAGGACAATATATTTAGAAAATGCATCCATAATGGAAAGAATATGTTTAGTTCCTCCCCTTGCCCTCGGTAAAGGACCGTAGAAATCAATAAAAACTAGATCACCAACCCCCTCTAGAACAATAGGTTGAGTTATAGCAGCTGATTCCTGTGTATATACTTTATTTCTTTGACACGAATCACAACTTCGAATCGTCTTATAGACTATTTTCTTCAATTTTGGGTAATAAAATGTATCTTGTAGCATTTTAAAACACTTCATACTTCATGAAGTATATGGTCACATTCATACTTCCAATATGACTATATACTTCATGTATTTCCTTGATTAGGATATGGACAATTTTTTCAGTTAGAACATATTTAAATCTATCTCTGCATTTCTTCATTAATCTCATATCTCGCATGCGATATGCTTCATTTATTTCACCTCTTTGGATGCCATTGATAATGCCCAGGAGTTTCAGATCCTTTTTCTGTCAATCTCCTAGATTGCGTAATAATCATTCATTTCCATTGACGGTTTTTTAGCAAGTATAAGAGCAATTGATGCTAGATCATCGTCTCTTTTGTTTTCTTGAAGGCGGCTAAGAGCATCCGCCAGACAATTTTTCTTTCCCGGAATATACTCTAGTATTAGATCATATTCCTGTAGTGCCGTCGCCCATCTTTTAATCTACCGCTAAGGAATTTACATGACATCAGAAACTCCATTGCTTTATGGTCCGTTTTAAAAACTACTTGAATTCCACATACATACGTTCGGAACTTCGTTAAAACCCATAAAATGGCCAGCGTTTCCAATTCGGTTGTAAAATAATTAAGCTCAGCCGCTTTCAATGTACGACTTACCAGGCTAACTACTCTTACAATTGAATTTTTATCTTCTTGGCATAATGCAGTACCTAATGCCACCGAACTTGCATCCGTGTATAGAATAAAAGGTTTGTTACGGATAGAGTAGTATAACATCACCTCATGCTTAAATAACTCCTTAATTCTATTAAAGGCATTCTGGTGCTTATCTTCTCAGCGCCATTTAGTGCCTTTCCTTATTAGTTCGAGGAGTGGTACCGTTTCGGCTGATAATTCATGGGTGAATTTAGCGCAGAAGTTCACTAACTAGGAGAGTGTCACACCTCCGGATCACTGATTTTGCTCAAACTTCGGGATAAGTTTACAGATGATAAAATATGGAAAAAGCTAAAGTTATAGTCATAAATACTCAATATTTCTCTAGTTACAGGCAACTAAAGAAAATCACTAAAAAAGTTACTAGATTTTTAAACGCATATAGTTCTTTAGCGTCGATAGCTACAAGCTTGAAACTTTTTTAAATTAAAGCTAAGCTCGAATCCTTTCGAATAAATAGTTATAGCATCTAAAAATATTATTTTTTCCTAAAGTTAGAACGTGATAAGCATTGGACCTGATTTTTCTTTTAAAAACATTAATTAATAATAAAAGCTGAAATTAGGTCCAGTCCTTATTACGCTCTTACTTTGGGAAAAAATAATATTTTGATATGCTGTAACTACTGTTTCGAAAGGATTTGAGCTCAAATTTAATTTAAAAAAAGTTTCAAGCTTGTAGCTATCGACGCTAAGGAAGTATATGCGTTTAAAAATCTAGTAACTTTTTTAGTGATTTTCTTTAATTGCCTGTAACTAGGGAAATATTGAGTATTTATGACTATAACTATAGCTTTTTCCATATTTTATCATCTGAAAACTTATCCCTAAGTTTGAGCAAAATCCGTGATCCCGAGGTGTGACACTCTCCTAGTAAGCCTAGAAATCCTTTTAGCTGTTTTACATTCCTTGGAGGTGTAAACGCATCTATAGCGGCTACCTTGTCCGGATCCATAGAAAGTCCTTTTGTCGTCAAGATGTGACCTAGAAATTTTAATTCAGTCTGGAATAATTTAACCTTCTCGAAATTGAAAGTTAAATTCGCCTTCCTTGCCGTAAGAAAACTCTCCTTTAAGAGTCGGCCGTATCGCTCTGTCCTTGCCTAATCTAAATTTTCGTTATAATAAATAAATTAAATATTTATATACAATTAAAGGGATGAGCGCAATAGCGCAAAAGACGAGCAAACGATTCTATTTCATGAAAAAATATCAAATTTTCATTATCTTTCAAGTAAAGTACGAAACGGAAAATATGAGGTTGTGTTCGACTGTGTTTTCCGTTTCGTACTTTACTTGAAAGATAATGAAAATTTGATATTTTTTCATGAAATAGAATCGTTTGCTCGTCTTTTGCGCTATTGCGCTCATCCCTTTAATTGTATATAAATATTTAATTTATTTATTATAACGAAAATTTAGATTAGGCAAGGACAGAGCGATACGGCCGACTCTTAAAGGAGAGTTTTCTTACGGCAAGGAAGGCGAATTTAACTTTCAATTTCGAGAAGGTTAAATTATTCCAGACTGAATTAAAATTTCTAGGTCACATCTTGACGACAAAAGGACTTTCTATGGATCCGGACAAGGTAGCCGCTATAGATGCGTTTACACCTCCAAGGAATGTAAAACAGCTAAAAGGATTTCTAGGCTTACTAGGAGAGTGTCACACCTCCGGATCACGGATTTTGCTCAAACTTAGGGATAAGTTTTCAGATGATAAAATATGGAAAAAGCTATAGTTATAGTCATAAATACTCAATATTTCCCTAGTTACAGGCAATTAAAGAAAATCACTAAAAAAGTTACTAGATTTTTAAACGCATATACTTCCTTAGCGTCGATAGCTACAAGCTTGAAACTTTTTTTAAATTAAATTTGAGCTCAAATCCTTTCGAAACAAAATTCATTGAGTAGTGAACAAAAAAAACCAAAAAAATGAAAAATCGAAATTTTTTTATAAACGATTCTAAAATTAAAACTACGCTAGAAGAACCAATTATCAATAGCTTCTCAGCAAGTTAGACAAAAAAATAAATTTTATGCAAAATTAGAAGCAAATCCATCGAGTAGTTTTTGAGATACAATTTACTAACTGACATCATACAGATACACACGCACATATATGTCTATAGACACACACACACACACACGTGCACACGCGCACACGCACACACGCACACACACATACATACATACAGTCTCGGGCAATAATTCTGAGCAGGTTATCAAATTTTTGCTCCGACTTTGAAAAAGCGTATATTCTTCAATTTTCATCCTAGAAAAAATTTAAAAAAAGCATTTTAAAGTATTCTTTAAATGCTTTCTTTTTAGCTTATTTACATTTTTTTAACGATATTTAAAAAAAAAAATAATCGCTTTCGCAATTTTGCAATTTTTTTCATTTTTGCATTTTTCTTCAATCAGCTGTAGTTTTTTAAATAATTAAGCTAGAAAAAATTTGAAAAAAGATTTGGAAAGGGCTCTAAAAATGCTATTTGCAGCTATTTTTACAAAAAATTTTTAATTATTTTTTGTCAAGTTTTAAGCATATGATAATTAAGCGTAATGATAATTCATTAATAAAAAAAGATATTATGAATTATTCTAATTTTTCATCACACACATTTTTAAAGATTCTATGCTTTGTTCTACTATATACACTACACGATAATACAATATTAAATAATAAAGTTTTAACGTTATGTCTACAATAGATTTAACAGCAAGCTTCTGGCAGGTCCCATTGCATGGTGATTCAAGAAAATATACTGCATTTTTGAATAACGGAAAAACCTACCAATATAAGATTGTCCCATTTGGATTAAAAGTAAGCGGATCAGCACTTACAAGGGCAACAGAGCCATTTTTACGATCCATGAAGGAGTTTGTTATGGATTTTGTGGACGATTGTATCTGTATATCCAGTTCTTTTAACGAGCATTTAGATCATTTAAGAGTCGGCCGTATCGCTCTGTCCTTGTCTAATCTAAATTTTCGTTATAATAAATAAATTAAATATTTATATACAAATTTAAGGGGTGAGCGCAATAGCGCAAAAGACGAGCAAACGATTCTATTTCATGAAAAAATATCAAATTTTCATTATCTTTCAAGTAAAGTACGAAACGGAAAACACAGTCAAACACAACCTCATATTTTCTTCAGGAGTTTTATAACAAACTCCTTCATGGATCGTAAAAATGGCTCTGTTGCCCTTGTATGTGCTGATCCGCTTACTTTTAATCCAAATGGGACAATCTTATATTGGTAGGTTTTTCCGTTATTCAAAAATGCAGTATATTTTCTTGAATCACCATGCAATGGGACCTGCCAGAAGCTTGCTGTTAAATCTATTGTAGACATAACGTTAAAACTTTGACAGTTTTTTAGAACTTTATCCATTGCTTTTGGTCTATCATGGTCATCTTGCAATCGTTTATTTAATTCTCTTGCATCTAAGCATAAACGGAGCGTACCATTATTTTTTTTATTGGGACTACTGGATCAATAAAATCACTCGTAGACTTCTCAATAATATCATATCTCAGCATTCGATTTACTTCTTTAGTGACTTTGTCCTTCAGGTTAATCGGTACCGGATATGCCTTTTTATAATAGGGTGCATCGTTGCTTAGAACGAGCTTATACACGTATGTTCGGATTCTCCCAGGTTCAGGGCGAAAAATGTCTCGGAATTCGAAGATTAAATTCCTTAACTGATCTTTCTGCTCAGCCATCAATTCAGGTAATAAATTTATTTTTTACCATATCCAACCCAAAAGTTTCTACTTTCATCCCCACTACTTCCACCGAAAGTCTCACTTTCTTGCCGGGGCAGGAAGCAAAAAAAATGTTTTGCACAGGCACTAACGACAGAGTATAGCATACGTTATATCTCTCCGTCTCTTTCTTTTCCCCATATAATGTCTAATATATCTAGCCTTTTTGCTCTTCATCAAAGGTCATAGTAAGAACAAAACAAAGGCAGATATCAAAATCTTTTTCTGTTTCTTTTTCAAAATCTCTTAAATTTGAAACAAAAAAAACAAAATGTATACATTATAATGTATATGTATACATTGTATTATATTATTATTTAGTTGAAAATGTGTGTGATGAAAAATGTGTGCATTGAACAGAGTGTATCAAAGAATAACTCTATCAGATTAAATAATAAATTTTTTTTTTATTGATGAACTATTATTACGTGTATTACCGTATAGTGTATTATCGTGTAGTGTATATAGTAGAACAAAGCATAGAATCTTTAAAAATGTGTGTGATGAAAAATTAGAATAATTCATAATATCTTTTTTTATTAATGAATTATCATTACGCTTAATTATCATATGCTTAAAACTTGACAAAAAATAATTAAAAATTTTTTGTAAAAATAGCTGCAAATAGCATTTTTAGAGCCCTTTCCAAATCTTTTTTCAAATTTTTTCTAGCTTAATTATTTAAAAAACTACAGCTGATTGAAGAAAAATGCAAAAATGAAAAAAATTGCAAAATTGCGAAAGCGATTATTTTTTTTTTTAAATATCGTTAAAAAAATGTAAATAAGCTAAAAAGAAAGCATTTAAAGAATACTTTAAAATGCTTTTTTTAAATTTTTTCTAGGATGAAAATTGAAGAATATACGCTTTTTCAAAGTCGGAGCAAAAATTTGATAACCTGCTCAGAATTATTGCCCGAGACTGTATGTATGTATGTGTGTGTGCGTGTGTGCGTGTGCACGTGTGTGTGTCTATAGACATATATGTGCGTGTGTATCTGTATGATGTCAGTTAGTAAATTGTATCTCAAAAACTACTCGATGGATTTGCTTCTAATTTTGCATAAAATTTATTTTTTTGTCTAACTTGCTGAGAAGCTATTGATAATTGGTTCTTCTAGCGTAGTTTTAATTTTAGAATCGTTTATAAAAAAATTTCGATTTTTCATTTTTTTGGTTTTTTTTGTTCACTACTCAATGAATTTGCTTCAAAATTTGCATGAAAATTATTTGCGATTGCCCAAATAAAATAAATTCCTAAAAACTGATTTTCTTAGCTTAGTTTTAATTTTAGAGCATTTTGAAATTTTTGAAAAAAATATTTATATTTATTAAGCCAATAAAATCTTAAAAACTACTTGATGAATTTACTTCAAATTTTCCATAAAATTCAATTTTTCGATCAACTGGTGCGGAAGCTATTGAAAATTGGTTTTCTTAGCGTAATTTTAATTTTAGAGCATTTAAAAAATTTTTTTTTTAATTTTTATTTTTATTTTTTTTTATATTTTACGAAAACCATTCGATAGATTTGCTCCAAAATTTGCATGCAAGTTATTTGATACTGACTGAAGAAAACAAGCTTTTGAAAACTAATTTTCTCAGAGTAGTTTTAATTTAAGAGCATTTTGAAAAATTTCATAAAAATTTTTTTTTTTTTTTTTTTGTATTTTTTGTAAACTACTCGAAGAATTTGCTTGAAAATTTGTTTTTAACTTATTTTTGACTACCAAAAGAAGAAAAACTTTTGAAAACTACAAAATATTTATTAAATAGAAATATAAAAAATGCCTGACTTTAATTGCCTTATACATTTATATACATAAATCATATTTAGCGATGATAAATTGTAAAAGTCATTTTGGTTTTTCTCCACAAATTTGAATTTTTATAACACTTTTTGAGAAATTAGCATGGATGCCTTTATTATTTTGTTCTATTGATATGAACTAAATAAGTTTTTGATGAAAGGGCACTTATCATGAATTTGGTAGTGTGTCACCCAATTTAACTCATTACCAAAAAATTCCTTGAGAGCATGACAAAGCTGTCCGCCTTCTAATAATATTTCCAATCTTAACTTATGAATAAACGATGCGTTTATTCGAGTTTTTTTGCTACAATGAAAAAATTTGTAAGATTAAACTCTAGTGCGGACAACTCAAGAAAAGCACCAAAATATTATACATACAAAGTTATAATAAAAACTTTCAATATATCGTATTTTAAGGTTAGGTTTGTCGAGTTTGATATCTAATTTCCAATCCAAGCTCATAAAAAAATAACAAGTCCAAATGATTTTTTATTTTAACAAAAATTATTGTACTAATATAACTTTAGTGCGGACAAGTCATTATATTTGTTTAATTTAAGAATTTAAAAAGATATCGATAAAATAAAAAAAGCAAAACTCGATTGCTGCAGCTCCAACATGCCGTTAACAGGTTCATTTGTTAAAATTGCTGAAAAAATATTAAAACATAAATTATCTATTTTATTAAATGTTTATAATATATAATATTTGGAATATTAATTTTGGTTTACATTTGCCCAGTTAAAAAGTTGAATGAATTTTGCATTATAAGAATGCCTGACTTTAATTGCCTTATACATTTATATACATAAATATTATTTAACGATGATAAATTGTAAAAATTTTGATTTTTCTCCACAAATTTGAATTTTTATAACACTTTTTGAGAAATTAGCAAGGATGTCTTTATTATTTTGTTTTATTGATACGAACTAAATAACTTTTTGATGAAAGGACACTTATGAATTTGGTAGTGTGTCACCCAATTATAGCAAGTTATTTGCTACTATCTGAAGAAAACAAGCTTTGGAAAACTAATTTTCTCAGCGCAGTTTTAATTCAAGAGCATTTTGAAAATTTTCATAAAAATTTTTTTTTCATTTTTTTTGTTTTACGTAAACTACTCGAAGAATTCGCTTAAAAATTTGTTTGAAACTTATTTTTGACTACTAAAAGAAGAAAAATTTTTTGAAAATTGATTTTTTTAGCGCACTACCATTTGATAGATTTACTCCAAAATTTGTATGCAAGTTATTTCTGAAGAAAACAAGCTTTGGAAAACTAATTTTCTCAACGCAGTTTTAATTTAAGAGCATTTTGAAAATTTTCATAAAAATTTTTATTATTCATTAATCTTCTTTCTTAGAGTAGTTGCGATTAGAAATTTGTTGTCATTATTCTTTTTATTGCTACATTATATCATTTTTTCAATAGAACAAATTTTTTTGTATTACTTGATGTTTTAAAATATATTATAAATGTTGAAAAGGCAATCAGCTAGCATATATGTTAGAAATTTATAAAGTACAATATGAGTAAATATTAATGTTAGACAATTTTTTTATATTAAAATCACATTTAAATAAATATAAAAAAATTAATGAAACTCAAAGAACTCTATGAGAAAGCATTCCGCCAAAGCACTTGGCAGCGTTTTTTTAATGAGACTAGCTACATCAGACAAATAGAATTCAACTCCTAAATAAAGCTTTGGTTTTAGAGATTGTATTATATCTAACACGGCATTTGTTATATCAATAGATTTATTTAGATTACTGTTCGTTGAATTTTCTACATTGACTTTTTGCTTTCGTTCATATTTACGTCCATAAGCTCGTAAACATTTAAACATTAAAAGACTCTAAATTAGTTAATGTTGACACTTTAGTAAAAATATCGTCGAAAAAAGATGTACAGATTTCTAAAAATAATTTTGCTCTCTCTTCTCCCATTTCATACAAAGGATTCCCTTTTTTACCCACTTTATTGCAAATTATGCAGTTGTCATTACTTATCTTACATGAATTAGATCGAAGGCAATTTTTTGAATCTTGAACGGAATCTTTACTACTGCTATCAGGATTACTAACGTGAGTACAACATTCAAGCTTAGATAGAGCAATTTTATGTGTATATTTTTTGTAGCAATCGTTGCTCGTGTGATAGTAAAAAGTATCTGTGAATATATTTTATAAATAATTATTTTTAACTTTTATAAAAAAAAAATTATAAATGTATTTGAAAATATTGCATAGAGTTATTGCAAAATTAAAAGCATATTTTTTCATATAATTCAATAGTTAAATAAAATAATTACAAAACTTTTTTTACCATTTTCTAAAAGTAAATTTATTTGATTATAAACCGAATCACAACGCAAAGCAGCAGCACGTTTTATTTGATTTCTGCCATTGTCTGTACTGGTTAGTTTAGTATTACTAATATTATGCACAAATCTTTATTAAATATATCTTTTTTACCATATCCAACCCGAAAGTTTCTACTTTCATCCCCACTACTTCATCCGAAAGTCTCACATTCTTGCCGGGGCAGGAAGCAAAAAGAACGTTTTGCGCAGGCGCTAACGACAGAGTATAGCATACGTTATATCTCTCTGTCTCTTTCTTTTCCCCATATAATGTCTAATATACCTAGCCTTTTTGCTCTTCATCAAAAATCATAGTAAGAACAAAACAAAGGCAGATATCAAAATCATTTTCTGTTTCTTTTTCAAAATCTCTTAAATTTGAAACAAAAACAACAAAATGTATACATTATAATATATATGTATACATTGTATTATATTATTATTTAATTAAAAATGTGTGTGATGAAAAATGTGTGCATTGTAACAGAGTGTATCGAAGAATAACTCTATCAGATTGAATAATAAATTTTTTTTTTATTAATGAACTATCATTACGAGTGTTACCGTGTAGTGTATATAATAGAACAAAGCATAGAATCTTTAAAAATGTGTGTGATGAAAAATTAGAATAATTCATAATCTCTTTTTTTATTAATGAATTGTCATTACGAGTGTTACCGTGTAGTGTGATATCGTGTAGTGTATCTAGTAGAACAATATAGCATAACGTTTACGTTATACGTAATTTTAGTTGACAACTTTCGGCTTGGCTATGGTAAAAAATTGTATACGCGCCACGGGAGTGAAGGGGGACATCTTAACCCGCGCGTTTATCGCCCTCGCCTTCGGCTCGGGCGATAACATACGCGCGGGTTAGAATGTCCCCCTTCCCTCCCTTGGTGCGTAATATACTATTATTTCTTCTGAACTCATTTTAAATACTTGCAGAAATAAATAAAGAATAAACCCTAATGCGCTCGAAAAACGCACACTGACTAGGAGAGTGTCACACCTCCGAATCACGGATTTTGCTCAAACTTCGGGATAAGTTTTCAGATGATAAAATATGAAAAAAGCTAAAGTTATAGTCATAAATACTCAATATTTCCCTAGTTACAGGCAATCAAAGAAAATCACTAAAAAAGTTACTAGATTTTTAAACGCATATAGTTCTTTAGCGTCGATAGCTACAAGCTTGAAACTTTTTTAAATTAAAGCTGAGCTCAAATCCTTTTGAATTAGTAGTTATAGCATGTAAAAATATTATTTTTTCCCAAAGTTAGAGCGTAATAAGGATTGGACCTAATTTCAGCTTTTATTATTAATTAATGTTTTTAAAAGAAAAATCAGGTCCAATGTTTATCACGCCCTAACTTTGGGAAAAAATAATATTTTTACATGCTATAACTACTAATTCGAAAGGATTTGAGCTCAGCTTTAATTTAAAAAAGTTTCAAGCTTGAAGCTATCGACGCTAAAGAACTATATGCGTTTAAAAATCTAGTAACTTTTTTAGTGATTTTCTTTAGTTGCCTGTAACTAGAGAAATATTGAGTATTTCTATGGAAATTATTTTATATATCATATATACGAATAAAAATAGAATTTGTTTACAAATTTCTCAAAAATATTTTAATGTCAAAATTAGTTGCTTCTGGTTATTCATTTTTGTGTACTAGCAATTTAGTCTTTTTGTTTTGAACAAAAATAGAAAACTTAAAAAGACATACGAGACATTTAATAAATACAATATTTATACGTTTGTTATTTTTTTGATGAAAAACAAAATTTTTTATTTCGATGTCTTATCTAGATTTAGTTCATTCTACAATTAGTTAATGTGTAAATAAATAATCAATTATTTAAAAAAAAATATTTTAATCATTTAATCTAATATTACATTAAATAATATTTATGCAAATAATATTAATAGATAATAAATAATATATAATAAAATGATAATAATTAAATTAAATTATTATATATATATATATATACAGTACCGCTCAAAAGTTCGTAAAAATTTTTTTTAGATACTCAATTTTTAATTGCGATATCTCAGAAACGGCTTGATGAATTTAAAAAATCCAGACGGCGTTTAAAAGATCAGACAAAATACTATCTTTTTGTGTCCTGCCAAATATTTTCATCTTTTTTTTAACTCTATTTCTGATGATTGAAAAATTTATTATTTTTACGAATTTTTAAATTTTAATCAATCAAATGTAACTTTTTAAGGAGTAGATAAAATTAAAAAATTCGAATGCGACTGAAAAGAAGAGAAAATTTTCAAAATCTTTATTTTAAATGATTTTTTTGTATCTATTTCCTGCGTGTAGCTAAAAACGCGCAAAAATGGAATGTATAAGAAAATCAGTTCTAAATATAATAATATTTTCCAATGCTGCGAGTCTATATTTGTTTACATTTAAGCGTATGTTTACATCTGTAGTTCGAACATACATACCATGAATTTCTTGAATTCATTCAGTCAAAATAAACAAGCAAATCAATAAAGATAGTGCTGCATTAAAAAAACTAATTTTTAACTTACGTGAACAAGGTTTAACTTATCGACAAATTGCACGTAAATTAAATATATCTTACTACGCTGCTTATAAAACTGGTAGCAATAAAAAGAAAGTTAAAGTTGTTTATCATAAAGAAATAAAATTGCGTCCAAAAAAAATTAAACGTAGTATTGAAACGTAGTATAGAGAAACGTGCTCAAGCAGTGATCTTTACGTGAAGAAGGATTTACATACAGTGCAATCGGTGAAAGATTAAATATTTCTTATGGCACAGCTTATATAGCAGTTCAAAGATATAAAGAAACTCATTCGAATGTTGATAGAATAAAAAGAGGACGACCAAAAAAAATTACCGCCAAAGAAGATAAATTTCTCACTTTATATAGTACACGTAATAGAAGACTTACAGCTCTTCAACTTACTACAAATTTTAATGCTAATAGAAAGGTTCCAATTAGCATTGCAACAACAAAAAGGCACAACAAACAACAAAAGTTTAATTGAATCTGGTTTAAATGGTCGCGTAGCGGGGAAAAAATCTCTTCTTCGTTTAATTAATAAAGGAAAAAGACTTTTATGGGCAAAACAACATAGGCATTGGACTATTTTGGATTGGAAGCGAGCGCTTTGGACGGACGAGTCAAAATTTGAACTTTTTGATTCAAAACGCTGTGTTTACGTACGTCGTAGAGTAGGTGAAAGATTTCATGAACAGTGAATTGTGCCCACAGTAAAACACAGAGGTGGCAACGTCATGGTTTGGGGCTGCTTCGCGGATTCTAAAGTTGGAAATTTAAAACGCATTGAAGGAATAATGGATAGAAAAATAACATCACGCTATTCCTTCAGGTGTACGCTTAATAGGGAAAGGCTTTCATTTTCAAGAGGACAATGATCCTAAGCATTCGTCAAAGTTTTGCAGAAATTATTTGGAGAGAAAAGAAAAATCAAAGATTTTGTATAGAATGATCTGGCCACCCCAATCGCCAGATTTAAATCCAATCGAGCTTTTATAGGACTAATTGGACAGAAAAGTGCGAGAATCGATAAAAGCTAAGAGTAATGTTTCGAAACTTTGGGAGTGTTTGCATGAATGTTGGCACTCTATTGAACCTGCGTTTCTTAAAAAATTAATTATCAGGATGCCTAAAATATGTGAAGCCGTAATCAAAGCCAAAGGTGGGTTCTTCGATGAATCAAATTTGTAAACAACTGCAACTTTTTCAAAAAAAGGACACTATTATTTATGATAATTGTGATAAAATTTGTGGTAATTTTGTTAAGAGTATATATTTTTGTTTATAAAATAAAAAAATTGTTTTGTTATATTTTTTTGTACTAACAAGCAGAGTGCATTGCATTTGGGTCTTGGATTTTCTTCTAGCTTTGGGATCTTATTTCTTACATAAAATCATGAAAAAAGCCGCGTCCATTCGGTCCAACGCTCGATTTTTTCCAAGTTATGAGAAGTTTTGTCTGTTTTGTTGAAGAATTTGCATCTGCTTTATAATTTTACAGTTTTCGAACTACTTATTCTATAAGGTTTTTACTGATTGCATATTAAAGTTGAGATTAAGACCTTTCGATTAAAAAAAAAACATGTCCAAAAAACTCAAGTTGTTAAAAAGCTATGAGGGAATAAAAATAGCACAAATATTTAGCTGAAAATATGCATAGAAAATAAATGTAACATTTTAGTCAAAAATTCATTTCAATTTTCATCTCTTTATAAGTTTTTAACAACTTGCGTTTTTTGGACACGTTTTTTTTAATCGAAAGCTTTTAATCGCAACTTTAATATGCAATTAGTAAAAACCTTCTAGAATAAGTAGTTCGAAAACTGTGAAATTATAAAGCAGATGCAATTTTTTCAACAAAACAGACAAAACTGCTCATAACTCGGAAAAAATCGAGCGTTGGACCAAATGGACGCGGCTTTTTTCATGATTTTATATAAGAAAAAAGATCCCAAAGCTAGAAGAAAATCCAAGACCCAAATGCAATGCACTCTCCTTGTAAGATAAAAATCAGTCAGTCAAAAGAAAAAGATGATATCATCTCTCTTACGTCGAGGGATTTCTATCATTTTTTTCTTTTGAGTGATTCAATTTATCTTCAGAAAGAGTGATTGCTCAATATAATCACTCTTCAAAGAGAGGTTTCTTAAACCACCCCTCTATAGACTGACAAATATCACTCTATCAAATTTAGAGAGTATATGCTTTCGGCCTCTCCCCTATCTTTTATTGTGATGGATATTGTAATTTTTTTTATAAATAAACTGATATTTATAATATTTGTTTTCTAAACTTAAGAGAAATTTGTTCAATCTATTTTTACTTCGGATGTGCGAGTACTCCATCCTACGAGTAACTCGAATAAATTAATCGACTCGACGAGTGCTATTCAATGTTATAAACTTCTTTTAACATTTTGTTATGCTTATACTGACAAGAATAAATTTTATGTAATTTTACTTTAAAGCTATATTCATTGTGCCGTGCCCCATCATAGAAACATTATTACTTTTAACCCGGGTCTTCCCTACTAGAATTATAATTATGATTAAAAAGAAAGGATCGTCTAATCACTATCACAAACCGCCCCAGGATACGATAGCGCCTAAAATGCCAACGCAATTGACGATTGTACAAACGAACCATGGAACCTACTCGTGACCAGAACATTGGCAATAAAACTCTAGTAGAAAGATGCAAAGATTTACCTAAGCATGGTGTCTGTGGAAATGCGTATGTTCTGTTCGCTATCTGGTATCTACGGAAGGTCGTAGGGGCCATCTGACACAAAGTAAATGAATCAATGGTTTTCGTGCACAACAAAGCACATGTGCTCTGTGCGCACACGTTACTCTCGAGCACGTGTTCTTTTTATATGTTGTGTGCACTAGTGTTATAAAGTTGCAACCTTCATCGTAGCTTAACTCCTAGTGCACCATGAAAAACCAATGGTGAGTGTGGTTTCTCCTTCACCACGTGTTTTAATTTGAGGTTAAGTTCCCCTTTAGCTGTGTCTCTCTCTACCGGTAAGTCGTCTGCTCTCAATAATTCGCGTGTTCCTCAAAACAAACAACAAGAATAAAAAGATTAATTTATTTAATTATTTTTTCTTATCCCCTGGCGAAAAGTACGTCAAAAGCCGTCTACTTCGCGAGAGAGAAACAAAGCATTATCCACGGCGGCTCGGCGCACTAAGGATGCGCAATCGTTTTGACGCTCTGTTTTTCACGGCAGTTAAGAATAGAGAGGGTTACGTCTATCCTTCTCTGTCCACCGGCTTTAAGCATTGACCCTCTCTCTCTCTTTCTTTTTCATGAAGAATAGAGAGGGTTGCATCTATCCTTCTCTGTCCGCCGGCTTTAAGCATTGACTCTCTCCCTCTCTCTTTCTCTTATATGTACAATAAAGGTAGCCGCGAATAGAGGGGGCTATGTCCAGCCTTCTTTATTTGCCGAATTCCTGAACCGTAAGGTTTCTGATGACCTTATGAACTAATTTAACTTTACCAAATAGATTTGGCTTCAGTATTGATGTCATTCTTGTATGAATATAGGGTTTTGAAATTAAGTGACTAGAAAAAAATCCAAAAATATTTAAATTTATTTAAAAAATGATGATTTTTTTGTTAAAAAATTAGAAATTTTTCTTAAAAAGTAAAAAATATTTGGTTTTTTAAAAATCCCTACATTTAAACAAAAATGATATCAATACTGAAGCCAAATCCGTTTGGTAAAGTCAAATTAGTTCATTAAGTCATTAGAAACCTAACGGTGCAGGAATTATGGATTCGAAGGTTCATCGAATGATCATGGAAGTATGGCTGGAGTAAAATCAGCCTAATAGGGCTTAAAATAAAGGTATTTATGTCTACTTTAAGGTAGTATTTAAAATATTTTAAAATCAATTCAAACATTAATAAGAAAATTACATTTTATTTCTTAGTGTCCAATATGTATATACCTCCTTAAGCGATTGAAGATGTCCGTCTTGCCCGGGTTTCCCTTACATATTTATTAATAAAAAATAGAATTCTACATAATTTGAATTTTTCATCTAAATTTGAAAAATATTACGCTACTTTCATTCATATTCAAATAAAATTTTTTAAATATTTAACCTCTTGCATAGTTGACTATATAATAAAAATTTTGTTTAAAATAATCGATTTAACTCAAACGATGTGAAGTTGTTTTATAAATCGGAATTTCAATTATCAACATATATATTCTATATGAAACACGTGTTCTTTATTAACCTATTAACCATTAATATTAATATAATTGATTTTTTAATATATATTAAAAATATAACATTTCATAATATGAAAATTATTTCATAACTGTTTAAAAATATCAATGGATCAAGATAGTTATCTAGTTTACAATCAACAGTGTAGTTAAAACATATAAAATATATTCTTAGTGGAACATTTAATATTGATAAAGTAAACCCACAAAATTTGAGTATTAGTTCACTGTTCTGATGAGTGGAATAGAACAGTTTGTAATTTTCAGGGTGCTGGTGATTCTTTTCTAAGTTCTTTAACATTTTACATAGCTAATTTTTCAGATCTTCCTTTAGAAGGAAGTATAAGACATTCAAATAAGATTGCAACTCAAGGTGTTTTAAAAACTGGAATTCTAAGTAAATTTTTATATAAAAAGGATTTCTAAACTGTTTTAAAAATTAAAATTATACATTTTTTGTTTTTAACAAACTTTAAAGAAGGAAAATTTATTTTTTAAAACTACTGCATTCTACTTAAATATAATGTGAAATAACTCAGTTTATATTTAATAAATAAAATTTCAATTTTTGACGAATTTTGAAGAAGAAAAATTTGTTTTTTAAAACCACTGCATTCTACTTAAATATAATGTGAAATAACTATGTATTGCAACGATTATTCATAATCGTGCAGACAGCACATTCAAATCTCCTGCGAAGCACGGTAGTAGCAGGCTCAACCGCTACGCGCCGTCAGTTTTTCTGCTCCCGCAAGAGGAACAGCGAGCTCGAGAGCATATAAGAGCTAAGGCTCAACGAAGAGACAAGCCACTTCATTCATCTTCCATTCAGTTCGAACTGCACCTTCGTGCAGTGCAGACCTGTATACACATAATCTACTGAGTGTAACAGCCCTTCTAAGGGCTACCGTACGGAACTATACTAGCATTAAAATATACCTTCTCTGATCCAATATGAATCTTGAGCTACTCTCTGATCCAAATACTCTCTCAATGGAGCAACTGGTGCAAGCCATCGACCAGTGCCGACACACCTTAACTACTTTAGAAGCAGCCTTGCAAAGGCTCTGCCCAAATCAATCTGATAAAATGGAAACATCATCGTTCCCTAACAAGGAAACAGCTAACCCTACATCCGCTGAAACCTCTCACGTGAGTATACAAAATAACAATAATACTTTAAAAAATCCTGCAGTTAAAACTGCAACCAACACACAAATACAGTGCCCTTCTTACAACTCTCAAATAAACCACCCAAACAAACGCCGACGCGATGCTACCCCCTCAGAGTCTTCTGGCTCTTCTTCAGAAGAAGAAGAAGAGGAAAACTCTAATTCAAAACGTAGTCCCCCTCCTATCTGCATCCTTAACAAAGAACTTTGGCCACAAATCAACGCCAAAATCAATTCTTCCGACATCGAAGTCCGCAAAGCAAAGAACACCTCCAAATCAGTCATGGTTTATCCCAAAACAGTAAACGATTTTCGTACACTTACCGCCCAATTCGATAAAAAGAAAATTCAATACACCACCAATCAATTGGAAGAAGACAAGGACCTCATCGTTATCATCAGAGGAGTCACGGAAACAATACCAGAAAAAGACATACTAGATGAGCTTACTACTAAAATTCCCGCAGTTAAAAGCGTTTACAGAATGAAGAGAGGTGATAAAATCTGGCCCTTAGTCGCAGTTCATCTCGATCCATCCGCCCCATCAGCCAAAACAATCTTTAACTTGAGTAACCTACAGGGTTTGAGCATAACTGTAGAATCCAAACGTAAAACCAACGTAACCCCCATATGCCGCCGATGTCTTGGATACTTCCACACAGCAAACTACTGTCACGCAGACTGGCGATGTGCCTTCTGCTCTCGAAATCATGCTACTGCCTCCTGCCGTACCAAGGATCAACCAAACGCTACTCCACTCTGTGCCAATTGTCAAGGCCCGCATCGAGCCACCTATGGTGGCTGTCCCAAAGTTCCGATAAGACCCCAACAATATCCCCCCAAAATTCAACCAACCCCTAATACGCCTATTAGAAAACCCCTCCTCCGTAACCCCAACGTTAGCTATGCCAAGATAGCCAACTCCCAACCTGCCTCTCGTCCACAAAATATATCTCAACCACAACTTCAGTCCCAACCTCCAACACAGCCAGCCCCGGCATCGAATCTACCCAAAGTGGTTCCAAACCAAAACCCAAAAGCTCAACTTCTCGAGCAGCTTTTTCGTAACTTCTTCGACTCCTTGCTTCCAATCATCAGTCAATAAAGACGAACCCCTCAAAATCCTTACTTGGAATGCTAACAGCATTCTGTCGCAAAATAGAACCAAAGTTACAGAGCTCGAGGCCCTTCTCGAGTCTAACCACATCGATGTTGCCTGCATAACCGAGACTCACCTAAATCCTAATAAGAACCTATTCATACCCAACTTTACAATATACAGAAAAGATCGCCCTAACTCACAAGGAGGTGGCGTCGCTGTCCTTGTTAGAAATTCTATTCGTCACAAACCTATCAGCATCAATACGGCCATCACTTGCGAAGTGGTTGGCATTCAAACCGAATTCGCAAATAAGTCCCTTCGTATCTTCTCTCTTTACTCTCCCCCAAACACCAATAATATGTCCGAGATCCCCCTATTTTTTGATTCAAATACTCCTACCGTCGTTGCTGGAGACCTGAATGCCAAAAACAAGCATTGGGGTTGTCTCTCAAACAACACTAAAGGAAACTCTCTCTGGAGTTTACATCTTCGCCACAATTTCTCTATCGAGGCCCCTGCCTCCCCAACACACTTCCCTGGTACTACTCATCATCAACCAGAAATTTTAGATATTTTTCTCACGAAAAATATCTCTCTCGACAAGGACCCTTGGACTTGCGCAGAGTTAAATTCAGACCACAATCCGGTATATATCGAAATACCAATAAATCCTACCCTCAATCCTCCCACCAAAACAAGCATAGATTTCCTTCATCTAAAATACATTCTCGAAACATCCTCCTTCAAATGCAGTCAGATACACTCCATCGAAGATATCGATGCAGCCATCCTGAATCTCACAAACGAGGTAACCAACTCAATAGAAAAGGCCAGCTCATCCATTACTCCCAAACCCCGCAAAACTAATCTTCCCAGCTCTACAAAAAAGCTAATCGTAACTAAAAATAGAATCCGTAAACTCTGGCAAACTTATCGAAACTCCATACATCGTGCTCGCTTAAACGCTATCCAAAAAGAACTCACCTCAGCTCTTAAAGAAACAAATGACCTTGCCTTCGAAAACTATATAGCTGAAGCCGAGGCCAACCCTAAAAGTAATTGGAAAATTATCAAATCCCTCCGCAATCGCAAAACCCATTTACTTGCTTTAAAAAGAGACAATATCTCCTACTCTCTTGATGAAGAGAAAGCTGAAATCTTCGCGGACTCTCTAGAAGAACAATGCTCTCCACTCCCCAGTTCGAACGAAACCTCTCTTTTCCACGAGCACGTTACTGAGACTGTGCATGAATTTCATTTTTCTGACGCCAAATTCCAACACACTTCTTCCCATGAAATCTCGAAAATCATTCGCTCCCTAAAAAATAGAAAAGCTCCAGGCTCTGACGGCATTGGAAACGGAGTCCTCAAAATTCTTCCCCGTAAACACATTGTCGCTATTACCAACATTGTCAATGCAATGTTGAGATTACGATACTTTCCCAAAGCTTGGAAAGAAGCAATAGTTATCTTAATTCCTAAACCCGGTAAGCCCTTAAGCTCTGCATCTAGCTAACGACCCATCAGTCTACTCTCCTCCTTAAGTAAAATCGCTGAACAGGTCATACGCTGTCGTATTGACCAATTCGTCGACGAAAAAAGTATCGTCCCCGAATTTCAACATGGTTTCCGTAGGAAACATGGTTCAGTTCACCAACTCCTCCGTGTGTCGGAGTTCATAGCCGATAACCTCAACAAGAGAAAACATACCAGCATGCTTTTGCTAGATGTAAAACAAGCCTTCGACAGAGTCTGGCACGAAGGTCTGATCTACAAACTCATTAAACTAGAATTTCCACACTACCTCATAGGCATCATCAAATCCTATCTCACAGACAGGACCATTCGGGTCCGTGTGGGTAAGTCTCTCTCGTCTCCCAGACCCATAACTGCAGGGGTTCCCCAAGGTTCGAAAATCTCTCCTCCTCTCTTTAATATATTCTCTTACGACTACCCCAAGGACAATAAAGTTCTAGTTGTTCAATATGCCGACGACTCAGCCCTCATTTATACTTCAAAAGTTATCACTCATTGCTCCTCCGTACTAAACAAATTCACCCCAGAAGTGGTAAGATGGTACCACACTTGGAGAGCAGCAATCAACGAATCCAAATCTGTTGCCATATTCTTCTCTCGACAAAATCGTACTCCTTCAAATCTCCTAGTTAACAACCATAGAGTTGACTGGAGTTCTTCAGCCAAATACCTGGGTGTTACCTTCGATCGTAAACTCACATGGCAAAAACAAATCGATTCAGTCCGAGCCAAATGCCAAGGTGCTTATGCTGCCTTAAAGCCTTTCTTCAATAATAAATCACTAACTAAGAAAACAAAAGCCCGCGCTTTTAATGCCGTTATCCGCAGTATTTGCACTTACGCGATCCCAATTTGGGGATCCGCAAACCCTAACCGTATAGCTAAACTCCAAGGCACCTACATGCGCCTCCTACGCTCCTCTCTTCAGATCCCCTGGTTTATTCGTAATAATCAAATCTTAAAAGAAACTGGTATCGACTCAATTCCAGAAGCAGCGAACAAACACGCTGCGAATCTCCGTCTCTCTATCTCTAAACACAGCAATCCTAGCATAAAATTTCTTGTAAATTACTGTCGTAAATCCAACGATCGATTCAGAAGGCCATGCTCTCTGATTCGATCTCCATAACCCTTCTTCACTAACTGACTTTAAACAGTCTATTTTCGTGTTTCGCAATTTGCGCGAGTGCTATACAGCCCCCGCTGTATGAGCCACCGTTGTCTCTAAATTTTCTTCTTCTTAAGGTTCATAACCATTTTGGTTGGTAACCTACGGGGAGGCGGTTTTAGTCGGTAGGCACCTGCGGGTGAATCCGACACTACCCCTACGGGGGTGTCTTTTGAAGATTTCCCCTCCTCGACCCTTCAAACAAAAAAAAAAAAAAAAAGAAGAGACAAGCTTGACAGACTGAGCTCTCCCTCTCTCTCTTCGCCTAGTGAGCACGCTGGCCTAGAGAGAGAGAGAGAGGAGACAACAGTAGCAGCTATCTAACCCAGAGTTTTGCTCTAGCCAAGAATGCTCTCTCTCTCTCTCTCTCTCTCGCCTATATACAGTGCGCTCGCTTATATAGCCTTTAGATTGGGATGCGGTCGATTTTAGCGTAGTGAGCACGCTCGCCTAAATCGAATGCAACCGAGTCAAGCTGCAAATGCACTTCCGCACCGCCGTACCGCAGTACCGTCGTACCGACGGCGCTGAAAATAATAGATTAGTTTAATTTAATATAAGATTGTATTAGTATTAAGGGTGCTTCACACCTTTTAGTATGTGCCGCTGAGCCGTCGTACCGGCCGCCTTGTAAATAATAGCTTGATTGATTCAATATAGATTCATATTGATATTATGGGTGCTTCACACCCGCTGCCGTCGTCGGATCAAGGTAAGGTAAGACTTCTCTCCCCACTTTTTGCTGTGTACCGCGCGCTCGACCGTTTGCGTCGATGTTCGAGTGCATATTTCACCCTTTTTACACAATTTTAATGAAAACTTAGAATATACGTTTAATAGTATATTGTTTCTAGTTTTCAAAACCCTTTTGAAAATGTATGTACGACGTTCTCAATCGGTAATATAAAGAAGGGAATAATACCAAAAAAAAATTCAAATTGCAATTGCACAGAAAATAATTATTCGATAGTATCTGCCTTTCGTATGTTAAAAGTAGATATAATTATCTACTTCTGTGCCAAATTTCAGCTCTTAATATTTATAAACAACAGAGTTATACATTTTTTTAAAAAACGAAAAATTTTCCGGTTTTTCTGAATTTTTTCCGGTTCTAATGAACCGATCGAGTCGTTTGACCTCTCGTTTTGTTGATAATTCAATTCTCTACAACTTTCCCATTAACACCATAATAATTCATCAAATAGTTTTCGTTTTATTAACAAAAAACAAAAAAAACGCGTTTTTTTGCACTAATTTGTTAATAAATAATTAATAAATCATAGTTGCTAGTCCAAAACATATAAGTAAACATCTACAGACAATCTTTTCAATGATCGCATAGGTCGTTGCCAGTTATTAATTTTGGCAAAATAAGACTTTTTTTTCGGTCTATTGACTGGCCTAATTATCAATTTTAATACATTTAAGAAAAAATTCAATTACGCATAATTGGTTATAATTATAAATGAGGTTGCATTACTATACATGTATAAATTATATAGTTTAATAGCATATTATGCACCTATAATGACTTTAAGATTAGATTTGTATAAATTCTTTTATTATTATTCAAATCGTATTATTTAATCAAAATAGTAATTTTTTTCACCTATAATTTAAAACATATACAAAAGTTTTCTATACCTTACAGTGGTTATTATATTCTAATTTGAATGATCAAATTAATACTTTTTTTTATCAAAATAGTACTTTTTGGTGCTAGTGAATTATAAATATTCGTGCGATTGATATCTATGAGGGTCGCCGAAGCTGGCCCGAGCGTCTTAGCAATCGCACGAGTATTTATAATTTAGCGCACAAGTATCAAAAAATGTTTTTTGTCATTCTAACCCCAAAATCGCAACTTCGTTGCTCTTTCTTGGCTCTCATGGCAAAAAATACGGTTTGCAACTGGTATGAAAAGGCTTTTTTACGAAACGAGAAGTTCACAGCCCGAGTCGAAGGCGAGGGTCGTAAACTTCTCGTTTCTTAAATAAAGCCTTTTCATACCTGTTTTAAAATGTACTATTTTAAGACACCCGTGTGCGAAAAATAGTTTTTTGTGCCTCTAATGAGTGTGCGAAGCAGTCTTTTTACGCACTGCAGTGCACGAAAAATTTTACAACCATTTGGCATTCTTTTTCGCTTGGTGCTGGCTTCGTGCATGCAAGTATTCTTTTATTTTTTTTCTCATATACAAACGTGAAAAAACTAACCAAAACATTTTGATATTGTAATAGTATATTTAAAAATATACTATGTATATACTGTATATACTATATATATATTTTAATTTTTAAATCAACCATATCTTAAATAATAGAGTTGATAATGCAAAATATCAATTTAATAATTATACAGTCAATTTCATAACAAATGAAAAAAAATAATGAATTATTTATATATTAAGTAGTTTATCAATAAATGAATTGTATACTTAAATTTATTTGGTTGTTTTGAGTTATTTATAATAATTATTTAATTATTAATATGTATTTTTTAAATAAATTTATCATATATATTTTCTTGTAATATATATTTTTCGCCATACCCTGCCCGAAAGCACAACTTTCGTCCCGGCACCGAAAAACAAAAGTTGTATTTTCGGCCCGGGTATGGCGAAAAATAGCATACACACCGCGGGAGGTAAAATGGCGAGCCCTTAGCACATATTTGCCACCCTCGCCTTCGGCTCGAGGTGGCAATTATATGTGCAATGGACTCGCCAGTACTTTACCTCCCTTGGAGTGTAATATACTATTCTTTATAATATATACATTTTTATATGTATTTTTATTTATAATATATTATTTACTCGTTTTCAAAAAATTATTGAATTGACTTAATATTCTGCACTTCATAAGATTATTATAGTTATTGTAATTTTGTAAACGTTGCTGTTTTCATTTCAATGTATTCTTAAACATATTATTTATATATGTCCTTTGGCCGTATTCAGGTGGAATATGAATCAAGAACAATGTTTATCGCTTTAGCTGAAATTGTGCGCCGGAGGTAGATTTCTGCTCAAGCGGCAAACATTGTTCGAGGTTCAGATTCCACTTGAATAAACGCACTGAAAAAAAAATTGAGTTGAACTAACTAAATATATTTATTTGAATTTCAATTAGTTGATTCGAATGAACGTTTAGTTGAATCAAATATTTACTTAAAATTAATAAAAAAATTACCCTGGTAGAAAATAAGCTAATAGAAATGGTTGGTTAAGTAACTCTTGAGCAATACGTTTAGTCAACGGTTAGAAGAAGAATTAGCCAGCGGTTAACCAACGGTTGGTCAAAGGAATGAAATACAAGATTTGGGAGGTTATGTCAATATGCACGTGCTGATGGATATTTTGTCTTCTTCTTCTATAGTTTTACTGACACTTGGCATATATATATATACATATATATATTCACTGTGCCATTAGCCGGTAGTTCTCACTTTTTCGAGGCCATGACGATGATGGCTATGAAGACTATCACGCACAAAAGAACGCCGCAAATAATCATGCTTAAAAATTTAGTAATGAAAATAATAATTTTTTTAAGTTTCAAAACGAAAACTATTCGTACAATTAACACATTTACCAACACAATCTCTTTTTTTTAACATGAAACGAATAAAATCACATAAAATGACTTTTTGTGGAAAATTATCTTTCTGAATAATATCATGTCAAAACAATCTTCTCTCTACAATTAAAGGCAAAAACAATTTAATTTTTAAATTTGTAAATTTAATTAAATAAAATTACAACGAAAACTATTTTTTTTCAACTATTTAAATCCAAAAAAATCACTTATTCAAAATATACTACGAAGATAATTTCTTTTTTTAAATATAAAATGAAAAAAAATTCTTTAATTAATATCTCATCGAAAAGTATTTCCTTAAATATTATGTTATCGAAGAATATATTCTGTCAAATATGAGACAATAAAAAGCATACCCTTTAAAGTACGATGAAAAATATTTCTCTAAATAACATTTTGGGAAAAATGTATGTATGTGAAAGTATGTAGAAGAGTATCCTTCCAGATAACTTTTTGGCGAATAAAATCCCTTTAGGAGTTTGTCGAAAAGCATAATTTTTCATAACTTATTAACGAAAAAAAGCTCTTTTTATAAAGTATGTTAGAAAAAAATTTATTTCGTTGCCCAAAGTGTCATCGAAAAAAATCACACCTTTAAAAGTGCAACATCTCTTGTCCCAACCTAATGGTGAAAAAATGATATCTTAGAATGAAGATAAAGAAGAGCATCTCGTTTTTCATCGATGTAAAATCTAATTTTTTTCGCTTTCCAAAGATGGTAGAAATTGAATTTGGAAGTAAAATAAAATCTATAGTATTTAGAGAAATATTTTCAAATTTTTTAGTTTATTCATTTTTTTAATCGAGGTGATATGTAATTTCGTGTTACTATTTATGTGTTACATATAATATGGACTTATAGTAAGATTTGATTGTACAATTGGTAAGTGCAAGCATATAAGTATTTCCATATAAAATTAAACAAGATATATTTTATTTATGCAACAAGATATATTTTTATGTATGATACAAAAACATTCTATTCAATATCATATTTTATTCATGATAGTACTTTTAAAAGTTTTCTACTAATAAGAAATATGCATTACATTTAGGCCTCAATTATTTTACACCTTTGAATATTTCATCTTATATTAAATTATAAAAAAATCATTATTTGGTTCAACGCACAATTTTTTAAAAGTTATTAGTTTTGTCTAAATTGTAAGCTTATTTACTAAAGAAATTAGTGTTTGTTTTATGTTTGATCTATTAATTGAAAAAAAATCCCAAAGTTAAAAAAAATCTGAGATCTAAATACAATGCAGTTTCGTTGTAAATTAAGGCTAAATATGAATAATTAAGAAAATATTTTTTCTTCATATCTCGGTCGAAAATTCTACCTCCCTCCCTACATATCCGCATCGAAAGTCGATGTTCCCTCCGCATCGACGCGCCACCTAGCTAGCTGGGAGGAAAGAATATACAACGTTTACTCGTTCTCCCGTTCTCCTTGACGCGCTCTCGCAATCGTGATTTTAACCTCCATTGTAGAAGAAAGCATCAATGTACATTACACGTGCTTTGTTCTCAAACACATTAGCGATCTTCGTCGCTAATTAGCATCGTAATGATAGCATAAATACAGTGACGATAAAAATTTTAAAAATAGTTGCATTTTGTAAAATATTATATGCGTTTAATTGTGTTCTGTGTGTGCTTTTAGTTGGATTAATAAACGCGTAGTGTTGTATTATATTTTTATTATATTTATTCTGCTTTGTAATGATAGCATAAATACAGTGACGATAAAAATGAAAAAAAAAGTTGCGTTTTGTAAAATATTATATGCGTTTAATTGTGTTTGTGTGTGTGCATTTAGTTGCGTTAGTGAACGCGTAGTGTTGTGTTATATTTTTATTATATTAATTTTGCTTTGTTTGCTCCGGGCTTTTTAAAATCCGCTAACCAACAACACTTGTTTCACTCGTGTTGTAAATGTTAGCGGATTTAAAAAGCCTTTCGTTTTTAGTTTGTTATAAGCACACATAATAACGCGCATCGTAAGGCCAGCTGGCAGGGAGGGAAGTAAAAACATGGCTGCACCGGCGAAGCAGATTGCTCTCGCCTACTTCGAGCGTTCGCGACCACTGAACGACGAATTGACCACAAATTTTCGACCAGACATGAAGAAAAATAGTATACATTACATGGGATTAAAGTCGATCTCCTTCCCGGCGGATCGCCTTTCGTCCCTTGTAATGTAATGTACTATTTCATTCATACAGCATAACATGTGAAATTTTAACTATACATTAGGCGTAAAACAAAATACATGCATAATATAACATTTGAAACATTTGCAATATGTTATAAAAATAATAAAAACATTTTTCAATAAATACAAAGTACATTATATATGCAATAAGTGCTGAATTAAATTTCATTCTATTAGATCTGAAAAGAACGGTGCGTATTTTGATGGTATCCATTTTTTTCGATCATTCTTGAGAAATCATCAATTTTTTTTGGCTCAGTTGAATTTTGCCACCGTAAGCTTTTGACAACTCGAAGTTCTGGATGAGATTTAAGTAGTCCACTTTTTTTTTGAAAATTATCGCTGGTTGGATTTTCTCTCTAAAGTCGTACCTGTATTTATTCATTTATTTATTTATTGATCTGTGATATTGCTTTCTTAACTGTTGACTTACTGATACAGTATTATTAATTTATTGTTTGTGATATGATACTATGTGCAATACTTTACATAAAAAGAATGTCAGTTATTATTGAATTGCAAGTCTTTTGTACTTATATTACAAAACGAATAAATATTTATCTATTTACCTTACAAAAATCAGCTGTCTCTCCGAAGGATCTATTGTAATTTCTCTGATTTCACTAATTGGTAATTTTCGCCACGTAAAATTTTCAGCTAAACTTGAAAAAGCAAGTATATTATTTTGCTCAATGTGATTAACTTTGTGAGGTTTCTTGTGTGATGCCGCCTTCATGAATTCACTCCACTGTTCTTGAGTAAATACCTCTTTTTGTTTGGTGAAAGATTCGATTCTCGCATGCATCGAGTCCCCAGCACTTTGTGTATGACCAGGCTCCAAATACCTAGAACGGTTTCGATTAAATAAAATTAATAAAATAAGAAAATTTAATATAAAATCAACAGTTTTTATGATAACATTTTCTTCACGAGTTCTTGGCTTGAGAGTATTGAAAAAAATTAATTTTTAAAAATTGTTCACTGTATAGAGCGATGGGTGCGTAACTCGAGGGCTTAAGTTTGAATCTCGATTTTAGCCGATTGATGCATGCACATCATCGAAAGTTACATGTGCTTTATTGAAAAACACACCAAAAATTTCTTGTACCGAAAATGGTAGCATAAATACAGCGACGTTAGAATTAATAAATAAAGTTACGTCTCATTTGTAGTAGAGAAAAGGTGATATATCGTTTACGATTGAAGAAAGGTAATTACCTGTGAACTATCTTTACTTTGTGTAACATAGCTAACATGAGCATCATGGTGAAAATGTTCTGATTCTTATTTTGGCCACCACAGTTGTTACTCACTGAGTGAATCTCTTTAATGTTCGGATCATTATTTATTTTTTCAATGAGATAATTCATCATTATCGAAGCAATCTCATTGGACCCACTTTGAGCAACAGTCTCGTTCCACATATTACACTCTCCAAATCGTGAACCCAAATCATAAAACGTCAAGTTATAAATTGAAAGTTTGCTCATATAATATAAATTTGACACCTGTGTCTTAGGTGTTGTTAAAACTTTCTGCAAGTCTAAATGAACAGCAACTAAGGTTTTATCCTTTTTACTTTTTTTAATTGATTTTTTCATGCATTTTCGTGTCAATTTTTCATTTGCCGTATGCTCATTGTGTTCTTCTGCCATAGCTTCTTTCTCTGCTTCACTGGAATTTTTGAAACGTTCACATAACTCGCACCTTCGAAAAAAATTGTAAAGTATTAAAACTTATATGACATGTAATTTTGTAAAAGTAAAGCTACTATTTCATATTAACGACAGTCAATTTTAAATATTCCAAAAAAGCTTCGTAATTATAAATATTTTAAAGCTTATAAAATAAATGTATTTATGGGTATGAGTGATGGCTTTGAGTCAAACTTTCTGAAGTGGGCCACTAAAAATCGAGTAGTTGAATTTAATATAATTTTTCACAGATAATTGAAGGTTTATATGTCAAAATCAATGTCTTAAAATATTTTTGGAAAATTTCAATTTTTGAAATATTTATAAACAAATGAATTTTTTTCTCTATTTTGATAAAATAGTGATTTCTCAGCAACTATTCGATAAAAATTAACGAAATTTGGTTTACATATGTATTAATACTAATCGAATAATATACTAAAAACTTTTTTTATAAAAACCGAAAATTATTTTTAAAAAAACCATTTTGCAATAAGCTATTGAAAATTTATTCAACTTCTCCTAAGGCTAGGAAATTTTTTCAGGGGGGATTTGATTTTTAAAGCATAAAACTAAAAATACGTGGAAGAAAATTTTAGTGCACTTAATTAGAAAAATAATTATGCATTTTTAAATATTGGAGTATGAGCGCAGACTGACTGGTTTTTGGCTTGTAAAATGAAAACTACTAAGAGAATTACTATGGTGTCAATAGAAAATTTGTAGAAAATTAAATTATCAAGAAAATGAGAGGTCAAGCGATCTGATCGGTTTATTAAAACCGAAAAAAATTTGGAAAAACGGGAGAATTTTTCGTTTTTTTTCAAAAATTCATAACTTTGTTATTTATGAAGATTAAGAGCTGAAATTTGGCATAGAAGTAAATAATTATATCTTCTTTTAACGGTCCGAAGGCAGATACTATCGGATTATTAGTTTCTGCGCATTTGCAATTTTAATTTTTTTTACGCTTTTTTGCCAGGTTATTACTGTTTAAAATCGTTGTACATACTTTTCAAAAGCGGTTTTGAAAATTAAAAATAAAATACCATTAAACATTATTCCAAGTTATCATTATGAAATATGCACTATATACCATCAATGTAAACGGCCGAGCATGCGACGGACAGTAAAAAGTGGGGATGTACGGGGAAGCAATATAGATATACAGGCGCGTGCCGTGAAGCGTTTAATTTTTTTAATTTTTTACACTACTTTAATAAAAACTTAAAATTATGTTTAATAGTATTTTATTTCTAGTTTTCAAAACCGTTTTGGAAAAGTATGTACAACGATTTTAAAAAATTAATAACAACCTGACAAAAAAAAGCGTAAAAAAAATTAAAATTGCAAATGCGCAGAAACTAATAATCCGATAGTATCTGCCTTGAGACCGTTAAAAGAAGATATAATTATTTACTTCGATGCCAAATTTCAGCTCTTAATCTTCATAAATAACAAAGTTATAAATTTTTGAAAAAAACGAAAAATTCTCCCGTTTTTCCAAATTTTTTTCGGTTCTAATAAACCGATCAGATCGCTTGACCTCTCATTTTTTTGATAATTTAATTTTCTACAAATTTTCTATTGACACCATAGTAATTCTCTTAGTAGTTTTCATTTTACAAGCCAAAAACCAGTCAGTCTGCGCTCATACTCCAATATTTAAAAATGCATAATTATTTTTCTAATTAAGTGCACTAAAATTTTCTTCCACGTATTTTTAGTTTTATGCTTTAAAAATCAAATCCCCCCTGAAAAAATTTCCTAGCCTTAGGAGAAGTTGAATAAATTTTCAATAGCTTATTGCAAAATGGTTTTTTTAAAAATAATTTTCGGTTTTTATAAAAAAAGTTTTTAGTATATTATTCGATTAGTATTAATACATATGTAAACCAAATTTCGTTAATTTTTATCGAATAGTTGCTGAGAAATCACTATTTTATCAAAATAGAGAAAAAAAATTCATTTGTTTATAAATATTTCAAAAATTGAAATTTTCCAAAAATATTTTAAGACATTGATTTTGACATATAAACCTTCAATTATCTGTAAAAATTAAACTATTAAATAAATATACAATTTTGGCTGAAGAAAGTTTAGAAATCAATCAAGTAATCGTCGAGTATTACTTTATTCAATTCATTCTTTTTAATAAAAAGGAATGAAATTGACATTGATTAATAAGCTCTTTTGTTTCAACTTTTTTAAATAATATAAAATTCATAAAAATACCATTAAACTATTTTTTTATTTTATAATTTTATCAAATTTCTTGAAATTTTTTGAATATTATAACTGTTAATTTTGTTTTTAATCATTGTTCAAATTGATAAATACTATTTAATCTTTATTATTACTTTTAAAAAGTATATTTTAGGCGAGTTCAGGTATTGAATAGTATAGTATTCTTTAGAACATTTTTCTAAATATTTTATTTTACCCAATACATAATATTTTTTTATTTTAGCTTTCGAAAGTACTGAAATATCATCATCAAGTTTATACTTTTTATTTGATTTATCTTTAGTTTTTGCTTAAGAAAGTTTTGAAATCAATCAAGCAATCGTCGAGTACTTCCGTATTAATTCATTCTTTTTAATATGAAGTTCATAATATGAATAATATGAAATTCATAAAATATTTACAGTTTTGGCTAAAGAAAGTTTCGAAATCAATCAAGCAATCGTCGAGTACTTCTGTATTCAATTCATTTTTTTAAAGCTTTTTTAGAGCTTTAAAACATATTAAATTTTACTAAATATCTACAAAATAACTTGCCAGGCCCGTAGATTAATAGTTCATGGTGTAATTGATAATTTTAAAGTTTTTATAGTAAAAAAAAGCGAAAGAAAACTAAGAATATTGAATTCTCTGCGTTACATAACATCACATATAAAAAAATAATTTTTGAGCACAAAATAGATTTTTATTTATTGTGATAGGATGTATTTTTGTTCTTTATCTTTGAATGTATATGTATTTATTAAATTCATATTTTAAACTGTTATTTAACACACGTGAATTAGCTAACAATTAAATTATAAACCAGTACACATTAACATTGAGCATTTCACCAACAAAATATTAATCTACGGGCCTGGCAAGTTATTTTGTAGATATTTAGTAAAATTTAATATGTTTTAAAGCTCTAAAAAAGCTTTAAAAAAATGAATTGAATACAGAAGTACTCGACGATTGCTTGATTGATTTCGAAACTTTCTTTAGCCAAAACTGTAAATATTTTATGAATTTCATATTATTCATATTATGAACTTCATATTAAAAAGAATGAATTAATACGGAAGTACTCGACGATTGCTTGATTGATTTCAAAACTTTCTTAAGCAAAAACTAAAGATAAATCAAATAAAAAGTATAAACTTGATGATGATATTTCAGTACTTTCGAAAGCTAAAATAAAAAAAATATTATGTATTGGGTAAAATAAAATATTTAGAAAAAATGTTCTAAAGAATACTATACTATTCAATACCTGAACTCGCCTAAAATATACTTTTTTAAAAGTAATAATAAAGATTAAATAGTATTTATCAATTTGAACAATGATTAAAAACAAAATTAACAGTTATAATATTCAAAAAATTTCAAGAAATTTGATAAAATTATAAAATAAAAAAATAGTTTAATGGTATTTTTATGAATTTTATATTATTTAAAAAAGTTGAAACAAAAGAGCTTATTAATCAATGTCAATTTCATTCCTTTTTATTAAAAGAATGAATTGAATAAAGTAATACTCGACGATTACTTGATTGATTTCTAAACTTTCTTCAGCCAAAATTGTATATTTATTTAATAGTTTGAAAGATTACGAACTTCATATCAAAAAGAATGAATTAAATACGGAAGTACTCGATATAGTTTACTGGATATAGTTTGTATCTGAAAATGATTATATATAACTTTTGTATAACTCTATAAAACTAGATACGAAATATAACAAAAAATCTTTTTAAAATTTATAAAGAAATTGTAGACAATTAAATATTCAAAACAAAAAAAATTAGAAAGTAAACAAAATTTGATAAAATGTTTAATTAAATTAAACATTTATGTTCAATTAATTTTTTTATGTTTAATTAATCGTAACACGATTTTTCAGTAGACGCTTGAATACATTAATTACAAATTAACGTACATTTTTATCACTTCCTGAAGATGATGTCCAGGTGACCTGGACAACCTCTAGGTCGACGAAACATCATTCAGAAAGTGTATCTAGTATTATAATTGAAATTAAAAAATTTTTTGTCACTTCCTGGAGATGATGTCCAGGTGGCCAGGATGACCTCTAGGATCACGAAACATCATTCACAAGGAAACACATATAGTATTATCATTGAAAATATATAAATTTTTGTCACTTCCTATAGATGATGTCCAGGTGACCTAGATGACCTCCAGGTCGACAAAGCATCATTCTCGAGAAAGTGAATCTAGTATTATAATTAAAAATTTTTTGTCACTTCTTGGAGATGATGTCCAGGTGACCTGGACGACCTCCAGGTCGACGAAACATCATTCTCGAGAAAGTGAATTTAGTATTATTTTTTAAAATTTTTTGTCACTTCCTGGAGATGATGTCCAGGTGGCCAGGATGGCCTCCAGGATCACGAAATATCATTCACAAGGAAACACATCTAGTATTTTCATTGGAAATATATAAATTTTTTGTCACTTCTTGAAGATGATGTCCAGGTGACCTGGACGACCTCCAGGTCGACAAAAAATCATTCTCGAGAAAGTGAATCTAGTATTATAATTAAAAATTTTTTGTCACTTCTTGGAGATGATGTCCAGGTGACCTGGACGACCTCCAGGTCGACGAAACATCATTCTCGAGAAAGTGAATCTAGTATTATAATTAAAAATTTTTTGTCACTTCTTGGAGATGATGTCCAGGTGGCCAGGATGGCCTCCAGGATCACGAAACATCATTCACAAGGAAACACATCTAGTATTTTCATGGGAAATATATAAATTTTTTGTCACTTCTTGGAGATGATGTCCAGGTGACCTGGACGACCTCCAAGTCGACGAAACATCATTCTCGAGAAAGTGAATCTAGTATTATAATTTAAAATTTTTTGTCACTTCTTAGAGATGATGTCCAGGTGGCCAGGATGGCCGCCAGGATCACGAAACATCATCCACGAGGAAACACATTTAGTATTATAATTGGAAATATATACAGTTTTGTCATTTCCTGTAGATGATGTTTAGGTGAGTTGGAGGACCTCCGGGTCGACGAAACATCATTCACAAGAAAGGGTTTAGTTGATAATAAAAAAATCATACTATGTTAGAATTATAGAATACGTTTATACGAAAATATCATTTTAATTATAAGTATAAATAAATAATTTCCGTATTCGTACCCTGACTCGCCGTCGATATATATACTATAGCATGATTTAATTATAAGTATAAATAAATAATTTCCGTATTCGTACCCTGACTCGCCGTCGATATATATACTATAGCATGATATACTAACTTGAATACAAACCGCATGCACCATACTAACTACTATACTATAGCCGAAAAACATAAAAAATATGCTCATAGCTCTCCTACAATATTAAAGTGTGACGTCACAGGCTGGAAACAAAAATTGAAGGGCTGATGACGAAGAAGAATTTTCATAACGCGAAATCGACACTTTAAAATTTTAGATTACGTTTTCTCGAGATTGAGTAAACCGATCGTCATAAAACTTTTTTTAAATTAAAGATAAAATAAAAATCTTTCATTATCAATTTGTATTTATAAAATATATGAATGCATTTTCAAAAGATTCTATTTTAAAATTTTCGACACTCTAATTCAAAGTATAAGAGGAGCGCCTCGACGTTTTCGTATTCGTACCTTAACTCGCCGTCGAGGCGCTGCCGCGCCTCTTGATATTAAATTCAACTACTCGATTTTTAGTGGCCCACTTCAGAAAGTTTGACTCTTTAATAGTTTTTGAGTGAATGCATAATTTTTGAGAATTTGACTTTATTTTATTAAATTTTATTGTGATTTTATATGCTTATTTTTTCTCTTTTATATATGGATATATTTTTTATTATTTTATTTAGTATGTTATATGTATTTTAATTTATTAAATTAACTTCAATTTCACTGCTCTGACTGATAGATATTACTAGTCAATATTTTGTTGTACATTTTAATTTTACTACGTGTATTTGATTATCTGTGATATCACTTTTCTGTGAAATATTTTATATTTTGTAAGCAAGTTCGTTTTTCACGCCATTTTCGTATTTTTATTACAGAATAAAATATATCTATCTATAAATTTATTATTGTTTGCATCTTATTTTTAAATTTTATTATTCTCTCCTTGAAACACTAAGGTAATTAAATTTTAATAAGAAAATTGAAAACTTTGACTTACATGTCCTTTTTGGGTCTGAAGAAGCCATAATTGAACGATTTCTCAAAAACCTTTCGATAAATATGACGAGAAATGAAAACATGTTCAATTTCATTATCTTTCATATCTGACATCAACATTCGCCACATTTTTGATAAATTTAAACCTTCTGGCAAATATTGTCTCGATGAATCAGCTTTCGTGTAGTGTGATCCCATGTGTTGGGGAACGCTTGATGTGGGCTAAAATTAAATTTATAGTTGCCTCAGGGTATCTGTGAGGTCTGTTGAGATGCTTGCCCCTCATATCCTGCTCTATTACTCTTGTAACATTTGCGTTCGCCCTTTTTTTATAAGCAGTTTTCACTAGTTGCACTGAAATAGCTGAAAAATTCAAGAAATTCAGTAAGTACACGTAATTTTCATTCTTTAAAAACAAGAAAACTATAGTAACAAAACAAGATTTTGGTTTCGAAAGACGTTTTCAATTGAGGTGGAATTCACATAAAAGAACATATTTAAGTAAATTTTTTTTTATTATACGATAATTATGAAGAAATTCACCAATCTTTTCAATTTTTATTTGAATTTTATTCTAAATTTAAATAAGAAATTTAAAATGAAATTTGAGAATTGAAATAATTAAGAAAAGAGGATGCCCATGAGGTAAATTGTAAAATATTTTAAAACGACGTTTAGCTTTTAATTATTAGGACATTTATGAAGTCAAATGAGTTTAAACTAAATTAGTTAAATTCGTATTATGAAAAACAAAAAAACATTTGATTTTCTTCTTATTTACTCCTAAAGTCTGACCAATTTTTTATTTTTTCACTTATTTTTGCAATTTTATTGATTTATTTCCTTACTTTTTTCTTCATTTTCTTCCCAACATTACATCTCCTACTTTCTTTATATAGAGAAACATAAGCATAGTTTCAATTTATCTGTTCTTTTCTAATCAAAGAATTAATTTTTGCACAAAAACTAATAATTTTAGCAAAAAATAAAGAGAAGGTCGCATCTTGTATAAAAAAAGCTATATTTTCTTCGATGAGACAGTATTGATTTTATTGCTTCATTTTCAAGAAAAATTTGAAAAACTTAAAATATAAAGGTTAAGGTAAACAATTTAGTTTTTTAACGGAAGAAAATATAGCTTTTTTAATCAAGATGACGCTTTCTCTTTATTTTTTGCTTAAGTTATTAATTTTAGCAAAACATTAATTCTTTGATTAGAAAAAGATGAAGATAAGTGACCTCTTTTTAAAATGATAATTTAAGATACATACCTAGCGTATCCAGGAACATAGATCGACACACATTTATTAATTCTCCATTATCTTTTTAAGTTGATATGTATATATTTTTAATTCATCAAGATCTTCATCTTCAGAATCTGAGGTGTCAGTTTCATCGTCAGAGAACATTTTTTTCTGACTCATTTTGGTCCAGTTCGTCAGGCACTGCCATTTTTGGTGATGTTTTGATAAATTCCAAATAACTTCATGGGTATTGATTCGATCCTCCGCAGATATATTATTTTGACAATGAAGATGACACTTTTCTCCGCAACCAACTCTCATTAACCTGGCTGCAAAGGGTTTTCCATTTCTACCAATACCAGCTTCTCCCTTATTTCGTGCATCTTTTGCTTTTTCATCGACCCGTTCACACTTGCGTAACTTCCGCTTTCTACTAGATGATTTAGATGTGGCTAGCCTTTTACGTTTATATATTCTGCGTAAAAAAATATTAGTATCTGCATTTATTGTCACATTTTGAGAAGCATTTGCATCAATAAATGTTGTCTCGTATTCTATTTCATTGACACTAGTACTATCATCTATAGTTTTATTTTCTTGATTTTCTAGCCCTGTTCAATCAAATGCCAGAGGTTCATCTTCTGAATCATTTTCAAATTGTCCACTCTCAGTAGATTTTGAGTGATTTGGTTTTTTGGGTGTTGTAATTTTAATTACGATTTTTCTCACATCTGCAAGAGCTTCTAAAAATTCAAGAGTCATAGGAACATTAATTTCAATATCTAGTGGTATTTCCGATTGAGTTTTACCACGGCCTGTTAAAGCTTTACGTTTCTTTGAATTTTTTTTCGAGGATCTTTTATCTTCACCTGTTAAAAACATCAAGAAAAAAGTTATTATTCCATTTGAATATTAATTATTATAAATCATGCGATTACATTATATAAAAATTACTACTTACAACTTCAAAAAATTTTCATTTCACGTGATATTAATTCATACAATAAAAATAAAAACATGAAAGAGAATAAAAAAGAATTAAAAATTGAACTTTTTAGAGATTATTAACTTTCTGAAACACGGAGAAGATAAAAATAAGTAAATTTGTACATCTACTTTCAAAAGCATTTTTTGATGAATTTATGTTGAGCTTTCTGAAATTTGTAAAAATGAAGGTTAGAAAATTTCTATTTTATGAGGGTCATATAAAAATAAAAATCTGAATAAGAATCGATAATGATAATTTTCTCATATACATTTTATAATCTATCGTTTTTTATTTATTAAATTATAGTTCATAGCATTTCAAAATCAAAATACTTATTTTATATGTAATTGAATTTTAAACTGAAAGTAGTTATTATTCAAGAAATACAATTAATTGAAAATTCACTCAGAATTTCATTTTAAATTTAGAGTAATTAATCGTAAATTAATTGTATTTTTTAAATGACAACTACTTACATTTTAAATTTTAATTACTCATGAACTAAATATCTTGATTTTTAAATACTATAAACTATAACTTATAAAAAATGAAGAACAGCGGATTATAAAATTTAAATGAAAAAATCATTATTATCGATTCTTATTTACATATTTATTTTTATATGATCGTCATAAAATACAAATTTTTTAACCTTCATTTTTTATTACAGAAAGCTTAACATAAACTTAAAAGAAGTAAACTAATGAAATTTATAAACTAATGTTAAAATGCAATATATTTGAATACTAATTTTCATAAACGTATGTGCAAATAATATATTATATATGAATCAATAATCATTTTATATTTTTAAATTACAACTATATTAAGAATAACTTACCTTTCCTCTTTGTTTTCCCCATTAAAATTTTTTATCGCCATCCAGTTGTGGAATGTAAATAAATTGATTAGTAATAATAAAAATTATACTAACAATAATATTAATTTGGGGCTTGTAAAAATATTCAAATAAAGTACACAACCGTGATGTGTTTTTTAAAACAACGTAAGAGGATTAACCGCACATTGCGAGTGTAAAATTGACTATCTTCAGAGTGCACAAAACAAAAGATTAAAATTCATTTGATAAATTACACGTGATATGCATTGCAATCATACTATTCATTCTTTTAACACTATTAATAAATACTAAATAACCAAACCAAATGTGAACTATTGATTACTAATCAAATTTGTATTTTAATTTCATTTTTTTTACGATGCTTCAAAGTTTTTTCATGAAATTTATCGAATGAAATTTTTATAAATGTTATTTTTATTACAATTTTATATTTTCATTTCATAATATTCAATTGATTATAAAACGAACATTAAAGAAAAGGATAAAATTTCAATAGAAAGTAAATCAAATTTGAAAAATAAGAATGATTTTACTTTTAATAAACAATACTGGCAAAATTTATATTTCCAAAGGTACATACACCAAGATTGAAATAATTAAATCAATTAAGATAATAATAAAAGCAAAGTTTGTTAAAAATTTTGAACATTAAGAAACTCTTTTGTATCCAATTTAATAAGAGGAAAATGAGGCATATCATTTTTAAAAAAACGCTGCTAAGTGTTTTGGCGCAATGCTTTCTCATAGAGCTCATTGAGTTTGAGAAATTTTATTTTGAAAAAAAATTTTTAACAAAAAAAAAACCGACTTCAAAAAATGCACTGAAAAGAAACAAATAATTTATTATCTTTAGAAATCATACAAATAATTGGTAAAATACAATTTTAGAAGTCGGCTTCTAATTCCTCAATGAATGTAAACGTTATTTTTTAACAATAAATGTAAACGTTATTTTCGAACAATGAATGTGAACGTTATTTTTGAAAAAATGGACTAACTAGGAGAGGGTCTCACCTCCGGAACAAGAATATTGACCAAACTTTTTTTACAACTTTCTGGTAGTACAAAAAGTGTACTTGTGCAATAACAGACCCTAATGGCTATTTATTCTGAAGATATCCTACTTATAATATTTATTATTTATTGTAAACAGCGAAACTTGATTTTAGCTTATAGATGGAATCTTGTGGCTGAAACAAAGTAATTATATGATTTCAATACATATATGTATATGGAATAAATAAAATAAATAAAAAATATAAAAAATTACTTTTATTTATTTATTTTACCTTATTATGATTTCATAACAGCGACAACTATTATTATGAATGAACTATTGCTCGACTCCTTTAGCTTCATGATACTTCTGGATGGAGAAACCTTAAAATAAAAACAAAGAATCAATTCTATATAGTAGGTAAGCTGTAAGGATTCTGGAACAGGCGCTACTGGAACAGGGCGCTACTAGCACACAAAGTGTGCTAGTCGCGCCCTGTTCCAGTAGCGCCTGTTCCAAAATCCTTACAGCTATTTTGGATGTGTATTGATAGATTTCGCTGCATGCTCTGTATGGCGCGCCAGTCGCGTCTATTTATCGATCTATTTATCGATAAAGTAGATCGTTGACCTTTTCTATGTTGCGTAACTGCATGGCAAGCCAGTTAAATCAATTTATCGATCTATTTATCGATAAAGTAGATCATTGACCTTTTCTATGTTGCGTAACTGCATGGCAAGCCAGTTAAATCAATTTATCGATAAAGTAGATCGTTGATCACTTGTATGAAGTATTAATTGCTTCTATTTACCAGTCATCAACCTAGTTAATGATGAAAATGCAATAATCAACTATTTGTATGACATTGAAATGTCCGTCGTATAGAAGAAAAATTTTTTTTACTGTTACTATGTCCCATAGCTTTAGTACAACTGCTGCACCAATTAAGGTGAGTGACTCTCTTTTTAAATGTTAGATACCTGCTGATCAGTTACTTCAGTAAACTGTATATAGCGTGACCGTTCCCGAAAGTAGCCGAGATTAGTCGAGCAGCAATTGTCTGCTTACCGATAAAGTAGAATAGCATCATCACGTGTATGCCGGTTCCGAACAAAATATAAACAGACGCACGTGCAACTGTTTTGACGTATCGTGTTTTTTTCATTCTACGGGAATATTCTGCACATATGTTAGTGAAATGAATGGAAATGTTTTCATGTTTCAAGCAAGAAAAAAGTTCAAAAAAGTTCAAAAAAAGGTTCGAGAAAAATATAAAATTTTATTACCTATGTGTGTGTTCTCTAAGGCATAAAGCGGAAAATACATCACCCATGAATGAGGGCATTGTTCTACGTGAAAGATTTATGATTCTCTTTGTAGTGAAATAAGTTTTGTGTATAGTGTAAAATAATTTTTTATTGGTTAAAAATGTGAGAATAATAGATTATTCTTTATAAAAAATATAGTGTTATTTTTATAAAAGAATATTCTAATAAGTGGAATTCGTGTAAATTAAATATTCAATAAAAATGAAATTTGAATGTATAATTATTCAGTGTTACTGAAAATTATATAAGAATAAAGTATATAAAAATATGTAGTGTATTAATGAAATTTAAAAAAAAATATTTTAACAAGTGAAATATAAGTGTATAATTATTCAGTGTTAGTGTAAAACATATAAGAATAATAAAGTATTCGTGTACATTAAGCATTTAATGGAAAGTGAAATAATAGTGTAAATTAAATGTAAGTGTAGTATTCGTATAATTATTCAGTGTTAGTGAAATTTATATAAACTAAATGTGTATATAAGTGTATTATTCGTATAAGTGCAAGTTATAACGTGTTTTTAATGCTATAATAAAGTGTTTTTAATGTTATAATGAAGTGTATTAATTTTAGTTATAAAAACATGTGTATATTTATAAGTGTATAAAAATATTCAACCCAAAGTGAAATTTATAAGTGGTCTTATTGTATTGAAAATGCAAGTTATTAAAATGCATGTTTAAACGTGTATACGTGATGAAAAGCGAATCATTCGATAATAAAGTGTTTGTTTTAAAAATGTTGTGTATTAATAATCAAGTGAATGAAAATAGCTTAAATATAGTATGAGAAAAAGAAATATTGAAAGCAGTTTTTCAGTGAAAATACATGTGTTTTCTCTAAAACAAAGGCTTGTTTGTTTGAGCCAAAATTTTTTTTGAAACGAGTAATTCGGGAAAATTCTTGACAACCTTTGGACTTTACGAAAAGTAAGCTGCTTTTCATTATTAGAGAGTCAGTCGTGTGTAACAAGTCGAGTGAACTCTAGTGCAAACATGGATAATATCGACATCCTGCTCAACGAAATTACAACGCTCCTTCAAGAGGATGCCGAAAATAATCTGAATGATTATGTGCTATCAACAACGCGCCCGGACACAGAACATATCGCAGAGCTCGAGGAATTCCTGGAGAAGTTGGATTTTTCACCACCTTCAAAGGCAATGAAAAATTATTACAATTCTTTTTGTGAGGAGATTGAGATTGAGATGGTAAGTTAAGAATTTTAATAATTTCAATTAGAAAAAATTTATCATTTAAATAATTTTAATAATTTCAATTAGAAAAATTTATCAATTAACGTGTTAACATATTTATGAACTGTTTGTACTACTGTAAAATATAAAATTTTAAGGAGATGTAAAACGGACACTACACCTTCACTTATAAATATTAACTTCCTTTTTATTTAATTGCTGAATTTTCAAAAAGAAATGCATAAGCTTGTAGTATGAAGATTATTCAGTTAAATTTTCAAATAAATAAATTAATTTTTAAGATATTTGGATTCCTATACAAAACAAAAAATTTTAATAAATAATTTTGGAACCCAAAATTCTCAATAGTCAATGAATGAATTTATTTTAAAATTTAACTGAATAATCTTTATACTACAAGCTAATGCATTTTTAATGAAAATTTAGCAATGAAATGGAAAGATAGTCAAATTTTTATGAGTACAGGTATAGTGTCCATTTTACATCTCTTCAATAAATTATTAAATTTACTTATTATTTTCTAATAATTTAAAATAATTGAAATATTGTAATGTGTATGATATACCATTTTTTATTTAATTGATTTTAGTTAGAAAAAATTTTCTATTCTAATAATTTAAAAACTTTTAGGCTGCTGCAGAAGCTGAAACGATTTCAACATCTATACAAACGCCACCTTCAGAAATTTTTTCACTTAACAATGTTCCTGTGAGTGTAAATAATTATATTTAATATTATTATAATTAGGTATTTTATTAATAACAAAATAACTTTTAGCATAAGTTACCCGTTCTCGCAGCACCGACTCAAACTTCTAAGGGACTGCCGGTGTGCGAAATCCCATTACCAAAATGGGATGTTACCAAGATACCACTGCCAGGAGACTCACCGCCACCGATTCCGTCCAGTATTACATATAGCGAGTGGCTACGTCTTGCAAGCATGCCTCCACCACCGATGCCGTCCAATATTACATGTAGCGAGTGGCTACGTCTCGCAAGCATGCCTCCGCCACCACCACCGACAACACCCTATCATATGCCGGATCTGGACATGACCAGCGAAGTTGAGCAGCAGCAGCAGCAGCAAGAACAGCAACAGCGACAATCCAAAATTAAGAGGAAAGGAAGATCCAAGGGATGGATAAGATTAGAGGTATCAATTGCACCTTGGATTCGTATACCTACAAGACCAGCACGCGTGGCAACATCGAAGAGGAAAAAAAAAAGATGCGACCCAGATTTTCTGATTGTGAAATTTTTAGTTTTTATTTTTATTAATTATTTATTATGTAAATTTTATTTTATGTATAGATTTATTTTTTTTAAATTTTTATATAGAGTAAGTTTTTATATAGACTGAATTTTATATTAAAAATGGAATATATTAATTTTGTATACATTGTAATTATAATAAAATATGTTTTAATGAACCCAATAATTTAATTCCTTGTATGAATGTAAATAAATGTATGCTTGAGTGTATATCTGTGTATATGAGTGTTAGAGTTTTGAATAGGTGTCTGTATGCTTCTTTGTATATAATTGATAGCATGCTTATATGTCTATGTATATGAATGTAAGCGTTGGAATAGATGTCTGTATGCTTATATATATATATATATATATATATATATATATATATATATATATATGCGCGCGTTATGTCTGTGTATATGAATATAAGCGTTAGAATAGATGCCTGAATATGCGCGTTTTGTCTATGTATATAAATGTAAGCATTGGAATAGATGCCGGTATACTTCTATATACATAAATATTAGCTTGTGATTAGGTATATTTATGTAATATAAATTACTTTAAATATTCACACGTAAATACATATATGTGCATAATACAAATTTATGATATTAATTTATAGAAAAAAAAATTTTGATGTCAATGAATTTTATATAAAAATTACAGTAAATATTAATTGTTTAAAGAGAGAGATGAGGGCCCCAACCTACGCCCTCTATCTGTGAGGAACAACCCATTGTAGGATCATTCATACATTTTTTTATGTGTTTGAATGATCCACTTTCCCTCTCCATACATTCTCTCTTTCAAATTTTTTCTTTATTAATAATTCTTTATTTATTAACTATACATAGAAATATATATATCATTTTTACATTTCGCAACATTTATTGGAGAAACTAAAGGTGATCGATTCCCGCAACCGCAGTCTCCTTCATCTTGTTCTTCTTCTCCTGTAGGTGGTAAAGCAGTTCGCTGCAGAGTGAAAAAAGAAAATAGCCAATCTTTGAGGGCGTATACGTTCTCTACCGCACATGTTGGTTTCCCGCATAATACATGAAGCATACAATTTACAGAATTCTTTTCCATATTCCGCAATGAAGGACACTCCATTTCATCCATATTACAAATAAACCTGCAAAGTTGTGTTATATTAGATAAATTATCATTTAATTTTATTTATAATATATACTTACTTTTTTGGAAAAATTTCGGCTAACCACTTTTTCTTCTCAAGACCCTTAACAAAAATCTTAGCAGCATCTTTCAAACTACCTTCCAATACTTGGCCTACTTGACTGTAAGCAATCATGCCCGATTGCCATGGTATTCCATGATAATGTATCTCTAGCCATCGATTCACGCATTTTTCTTCATCATGCAGCTCCGTCCATTTACAAGGAGGTTGGAAATGGTAAACCGTTGGTAGTGCATCCTTTTCGACAGGAATCAAAGCTACTTCTTTCACAACGAGAATATTGGGTGATTGCCTGAAACCTTGTAGATCTAAAATGTAATCCATCGCAAGGAAGTTGAGATTTTTGAGATTCAAAAGTTTCTAGTCTCTTTTCCAGACGCAGCTGAGTTTTCGAATATACGGATTTGCTAAACGAATCTGCTTTTAAAGGCGATAACCCCCTCTTTTTCTCCGTCCACCTCCACTTTTACTCCCACCACCGTGCTGAATAGTGTATAAGAAGAAGTTCGCTAGAGAGCACGTTTCATTGCATCGGATCGAGTCCTTTGAGCAAGCAGTCGAGGAGAGGAGAGATCACTGAGATCCATCACAAGGCTTCAGGCCTCAAAAACCAGGGGATCCAAGGAACGAGGCTCCAAGCAAAGAGGGAGAATATCCACAGTAAGGAGGTCTGCTTACGAGGCTCAAGGCAGAGGAAGTCCCTAACTGCACGGTCCACCACGAGAGAGATCACTGAGAAGGTCTGTGGAAGTTTATGGCTCCATGACTGTGGTTGGGAAGTTCTTCGCTTATACGCTTAACTCCCCACTTCTGCTGACATTCCCCACCGACACCCCTTTATCGAGAGGATATAAGAAAGCTGTGACTGTCTGAATTCATCATTTCAACGCTTTGAGTCGATAAAGGTTCATCGAGGAGTCGAGAGAGCACTTTACCCACCAAGCCTGTTGTTTCAAGGAGTCGTAATTACGCATATCGTTCCAACGCTTAAAGCCAAGGGTCATAAGGGAATCTGAGAGAGAGGTCGCTGAGAGGACACCCCCCCACCAGCTCAACTTCTTCACAGAGCCGTGGCTGATAGAGGAGTCCAAGAGAGAGAGAGAGGTCGCTGAGAGGACACCCCCCACCAGCTCAACTTCTTCACAGAGCCGTGGCTGATAGAGGAGTCCGAGAGAGGTCGCTGAGAGGACACCCCCCCACCAGCTAAACTTCTTCACAGAGCCGTGGCTGATAGAGGAGTCCAAGAGAGAGAGGTCGCTGAGAGGACACCCCCCACCAGCTCAACTTCTTCACAGAGCCGTGGCTGATAGAGGAGTCCGAGAGAGGTCGCTGAGAGGACACCCCCACCAGCTCAACTTCTTCACAGAGCCGTGGCTGATAGAGGAGTCCGAGAGAGGTTGCTGAGAGGACACCCCACCCATCCCCCACCTCAAAGCTTGGAGCTAAGGTGAGTCGAGTCGGAGATAACGTCAAGGGATCAGAGAGGTCGCTGAGAGTACATTCTCCCAACACAACTACTTTTTGGCATAACGTGACTACATTCATCAACACAATCAGGCTAGGAGTCCAAGGACTTTGCCAAGGAGCGAGTGCATCAAATCCTCCCCGATAGGAATAGAGAGGTCGCCATGAGTTCTCCGGAGGATTTTGCTGAGACGGTGAATTTACTCTGGAAGTCTCTGGATTACGTTGAGAAAGGTGATGCTGACGTAAGCGATATACAATCATGGTTGGATCTAAACATGGAGGCTATACGCACGCTGAGAGTGTTTATGGCGGCTGAACTATGCAGATCGAAGAAGAAAAAATGTGAAACGTCTATGACACATCTTCTTACGATTCAGTGCAGGCTCCGGAATTTGTTGAAGACGGGTGGGCGATTGCAGGATCAAACATTACCAACACTCGATGCAGAACAAGAGGCCGGGAGGAATCAAGAGAAGCCATTGAACGAAAGAGTACAATGGGATGATATGTTATCGGCATTCGTGAGACGTATAAGGTCTGGTGTCATTACGAATCTTGCACATCTGGATATTGTCTCGTTTATGAACGATGCTCAAACTCTCTTTGAATCAAAAATTGCCACTGCCCTCAATGAATACAATGCCTTAAAAGTTAACACTGAATTATCAGCTGAATATATAATACAGAAAAGTGAAGGTGTGATTGCCGAGGTGAAATACTTCAATACTGAAAACGCATCAATTTATCAAACGACGGATATCAAGCAGTGGTTTGACGAGCATGTGAGACAGCCGATTTTTCTACAAATAGAAGAATTCGAACAAAAAGATTCTGGATGGACATTGCGAGAGATTTTAAGTCTAGCAGTAAATATTAATAAATTTAATCCATTAAGTGGTAGTTCTTACATTGCACTACCAATCGAAATTTCAAAGAAGAAAGCTTGCGTCAATGTACAAAATGACGATGATCAATGTTTCAAATGGGCAGTTTTATCCGCATTGTATCCTCAAGAACATAATGCGCATCGAGTAAGTTTATACTATCGCTTCGCAAAGAATCTTAATTTTGACGGGATAGAGTTCCCAGTGATGCCGAAACAAATAAGTAAATTTGAAAAGCAAAATGATATTTCTATTAATTTATATATTTTGAAAAAAAGCGGACAGACTTATAAAGTGCATCCCTGTCATGTAACCTCTCTAAAAAAAGAGCGGCACGTAAATTTACTTTTTCTTGAAGATCATTATATCGATGAAGATGAAGAAGAAAATAAAGATGATGATGATAATGCAAGGGTTCAGCCACGATTTCACTATGTATGGATAAAAAATTTATCACGATTGGTAAGGAAGCAATTAACAGATAATAAAAAACAGCATTACATTTGTGACAGATGTTTACATTTTTTCAATAAAGAAGAAAGATTACGAAATCATGAGATTGACTGTGCAGTATTGAACAAGAGTAGAATTCAGTTGCCTTCAAAAGAAAATAATCTCCTTTTCTTTAACGGCTATCATCGACAAATAAAAGTACCATACGTGATTTATGCAGATTTTGAATGCCTTTTAAAACCCGTAGAAGACGATACACGGGCCTTTCAACAGCATCAGGCTTACAGCATTGGTTATTACCTTAAATGTAGTTTCGATGATGAAAGATCCACCTATAAAAGTTATAGACAGCTAGAAGAAGGTACTTTGACTCCTGCTGAATGGTTCATCCAGGAACTCAAGGGCTTGGTTGATGAATTAAAAATATTGTACGAAAATCCAATACCAATGGAGCTCACAGTTGAAGAAATAGAAGGATTTATAGCAGCTCAAGAGTGTCACATCTGTAAGAAAGTGTTTTCGGAAAATGATAAAAAAGTTAGAGATCATTGCCATCTTACGGGACGGTATGCTATCATTTTTTTCTTTTTACTCATCATCATTATTATGTTTATAGTAGATAATTTATTTTTAGGTATAGAGGAGCTGCTCATGAAGCCTGTAACATTAATTTTAAAGATGCTAGATTTATACCAATAATCTTTCATAATTTGACTGGTTATGATTCACATTTCATTATAAAAGAACTTGCGACTGCTTCTACTCTGGAGGGACGTGTAAAACTTATTGCAGAGAACAAAGAACGTTATATATCATTCACAAAATATGTGAAAAATAGTGACATCAATTTTAGATTTTTAGATTCGTTCAGGTTTATGCCATCCTCTCTCGAAAAACTTGCATCATATTTGGATAAACTTGATATTACTAGTTCAGTATTTCAGAAGAGTGGTTACTCAACAAATCAAATTGAGTTGTTGTTAAGAAAAGGCATTTTTCCTTACGATTATGTAAGTTCCTTCGATAAGTTGAAAGATGAGCAGCTGCCATCTAAAGATGATTTTTTCAGTAAGCTCACTGAGAGTGATATCGCTCAAGCCGACTATGATCATGCCAAATGTGTATGGGAAACATTTCGTATTACGACACTCGGTGAATATTCGGATTTGTATCTTAAGACAGATGTACTGCTTTTGACTGATATTTTTGAAAACTTTAGGTCTACATGTATTGCTGCATATGGATTGGATCCCGCACATTATTTCACAACTCCTGGTTTAACATGGGATGCTATGTTAAAATATACAAAAGTTCAACTTGAACTCTTAACACATATAGACATGCTAATGTTTATTGAAAAAGGTATAAGAGGTGGTGTTAGTCAATGTAGTAACAGGTATGCAAAAGCAAATAATAAATTCATGGGTGAAGACTACAATCCTAATGAAGAAGAGAAATATCTTATGTATTATGATGCTAATAATCTGTATGGATGGGCTATGACGGAGTATCTACCAACCAACGATCTCAAGTGGGCTCATAATTTCAATGAGAAGAATTTACTTAATATTCCAGATGATTCAGATATTGGCTTCATCTTAGAAGTAGATTTAGATTATCCAGTAGCATTACACGATAGTCATAAAGATCTTCCTTTGTGTCCAGATCATGAAGTTCCTTGTGGTGGTAAGCAGAAGAAACTTTTAACTACTCTGCATGATAAAAAACGCTATGTCATACATTATAGAGCACTCAAGCAAGCCATTAAGCACGGGCTCATTCTAAAAAAGGTTCATCGCGTGCTACAGTTTCGGCAAAGTGCTTGGTTAAAATCGTATGTTGATCTCAACACTGAGAAGAGAAAAGGGGCACGAAATGAGTTTGAAAAATTGTTTTTAAACTCATGATTAATGCGGTATACGGCAAAACCATGGAAAATGAGAGAAAACGAGTCGATGTAAAACTTGTTAATAAGTGGACTGGACGTTATGGTGCAGAGGCATTAATCGCTAAACCGAATTTTCACAGTCGTTCAATCTTTGATGAAAATCTCATTGCAGTACAACTTGCTCGAACATCGATTGCTATTAGAAAGCCTATCTACATTGGACTTTGCGTGCTTGACATATCGAAGACACTCATTTACGATTTTCACTATTCTTATATGAAACGACAAATTGGTGATCGTTGTAAGCTCTTATACACAGATACAGACAGTCTTATATATGAGATTCAAGGAGTCAATATATATGAAATTATGAAGAAGGATATTGACAAGTTCGATACGTCAGACTATCCTGTAGAAAATCAATTTGGATTACCTTGTAAGAATAAAAAAGTCATCGGCCTTATGAAAGATGAATGTAGTGGGAATGTAATGATGGAATTCATTGGTTTACGTAGTAAAATGTATGCCATTCGTATCCAGAATGTGAAACCTATTAAAAAAGCAAAAGGGATCAAAGCAGCTGTTCTAAAAACACGAATCGACTTTGAAAACTATCGAACTTGTCTTTTCAACAACTTCACGGTAAAATGTTATCAGAATAACATACGATCTAAATGTCACATTATTCAAACGGAGAGACAAGAGAAAAGTCCTCATGATGACAAACGTGTCTTGCTTTCAAACAGCACTGACACACTTCCTTGGGGACATTACAGCATAATGCCTGACGAGGACGATGAAGTTATTCTACGAGCAGCGATGTTATTCGAAGAGGAGGGGGAGACAATCTCAGGTGTAGTGGGGGCAGCTGAGGAGAGAGAAGGAGCGCATAAAGCAGTGGGGGCAGCTACTGAGAGGGGAGAAGGTCTACATAAGGAGCGCTCACCGAGTACAGAGCATATTCGTTCAGTCGACGAGCAAGAAGACGGACAACCTCCGAACAAGAAGCTACGAGTCTAAAAATTTCTTAAAGTCTAAGGAAGAAAATAGTTACATTGCAAGGTAAGTACTTAGATTATTTTTTGTTTATTACAAAAAGTATAGCAATTTCTTGCTTTTCAGAATGGACTTAGCTATGTTGAATAGAATTTGTGCCAACACCTATCTTCCAAAGAAAAGTTTATCTGAGTTGGAAATAGGACCAAAATACATGGTAACGGAGATTAGAAAAGTGAGTACAAAATTTGGGCTAAGAATCGTCGTTGTAATTGATCAAGAATTTCAAGTATTCCTGCCAGAACGAGTATGTAAGGCACTTGAGAAAAATGAAAACTTATATGAAGAAATGGCAGCAAAGGCTAATAAGTATGCTCTATTTTTATCATATCTTGGAGATCATAAATTTGAATTTTGTGTTTAGTTATGTTTAATGTAAGAAATAAAATATGTATTAAATAAAACATGTATTGAATAAAAATATGTTTAAAATAAAAATAAAATAAATAAAATAAAGAGAAAATTCATGGAGAGGAAAACGAGTCATGAGTTAATCCTATACAGTGAACTCATTCATCGTATAAGATTAACAAATGATGAATTCATTGGTTGTTCCTCACAGGTAGGGGGCGTAGGGTGGGGCCCTTACCATTTTCTCTTTATTCATTTTTAAATATCAAATTTATCGATCCAGCTATTGTGTGAATTATCGAATCCCAACCACTTTACATAGAATTTATCACCACGTTTTTTAACAACTTTTTCTACAAGATACATGTCAGGATACATTGCTTTCTGCAGCTCTTGTTCGTAAAAGCCACCAGTGATAGGTTGATCTTTATAATCCTTAAGATGGTAAGTTACTGGTTTCGTTGCTGCGACTTTACTTACTGTGAATATCTCCGTAGACCAGTTGGGTGTATATCCTTTCTCAAATAATTGTTTAACTTTACTCACTCTTACTTTATCACCGACTTTGAATTTAGCCTTTTTAGTAGAAATAACTTTTTTTTTATTAAAGCGTCTAAGAACTTCTCCTTCCTTGTTAGCAGTGATTTCGTTTGGCCTCATACCGGTAGTTCGATGCTTTGTATCATTGTAAGCTGCTATTAATTCAGGTAAGATATCGAGCCATTTATAATTTCCACGTAGGCTGAACTGTGGCCACATTTTATTTTTCAATGTACGATTGAAACGTTCACAAATAGAAGCTTTGAGATTGCTATACGTTGAATATAAATTAATTTTAAACTTTTTCATAAGACTTTGAAAATTCGTGTTATAGAATTCCTTGCCTCTATCTGTCTGTAAATTTTTAGGTACTCGGCCCTTACGCAGAATAGACTCCATTGCCTCTGTAACATTTTTCCCAGTTTTTTGCTTTACAGGAATGGCCCATGCATATTTTGAAAATACATCTATACAGGTAAGCATGTAATTGAAGCCTTTATTCTCTTTGGAATAAGGTTGCATTTCCACTAGATCTGCTTGCCATGTTTCGTCTAAACCTCGCACATCGAACTTCCGCCGAGGATAATTTCGACGAGCAGGCTTATGAAGCTCTTCCACTACTCTTTGTCGTTGCATCAATAGTTATTGAATGACTGTTATGAATTAGTTGTGACAATGCTTCTTTTATACTCTCGAGTTCCTCATCGTTTTGAAAAAGCCTACTACCAAGCTCATCTACAATTTTATCCAAATTTTTATGATCACTTCTCAAAGGAAGCAAAATATTCAAGACTCTTTCTATTTCTACTCGTATGATGCGCTGTAAAGTTCCAAGATTCACGGCTTCGTTTGGTTGATTAGGTGATGCCACATTGCATAACCTCTTGTTATCCAAATCATATTGACCATCAGATGTGATTTTAAATCCTACACCAGGCGGGCCTCGACCACCTTCACTTCGTTTAAGGTTGCGTCCAAACACGTCAACACTCATCTTGAAAATGTATCAAAGATTCAGTTACAGCTCAATATATATAGGCAGCTTCACGCAATTCTTCGATGATAGAGTGAATCTCATTAGTATGACTTGGATTTCCAGCTTCTTGCTCAGCAATGAGTAATCGCAATCGATCAACGAGTTCATTGGGATCATCCCAGTAGATGTAGTCCATTCTCGTATTTTTTCTTGCAATTTTGTATTTAGGTAATAAACCAGAGCCAATTTTGAACATAGGAGCTATTAAAGTCTTAAATTTATTACTGTTTTTGTGAACACGGAGCGATTCATTACTTTTGAAACGTTTCCTGTGAGCACTTGTAGCCTCAAGAATATGTTTATAATTTTGCTTATCATCCGAACTTACTTTTTTTAGATCAGGTTGTTTTACAAAAAGCAGTTCTAATAACCCCTCTGTTTTCGGATATTTGACATCCTTGACCCTTATGAGATCATTTTCAAAGTGAATAGACGAGTCTCCTATTCGATAATTATTGCCTTCTTTACGAACACCATAAATCTTATCCAAATCGTTAGTTTCATTTCGTTTGAGCTTAAGAAGGTATTTGTTAACATGATCATCTTCGTCACCTTCACTTTGAGCTGATTCGAATTCCGTGTCCGTTTGATGTATAACAGTATCGTTCAAGAATGAGTCATCTGACTCCATATAAGAGTTGTTGATCGTATTATTGGTACTCATAGTTTCAGTGATTTCTTCTTTGGTCTTAGGATGAATAGCAGATGTTTGAACGAGTTTCTGTAGTGGATCGACTATTGGTTTGAAAGTTTGTTCTATTGCTTTTTCGAAATTCTCCTTTCCATACTTCAACAAATTATATTTTCGCTTAACGGCATTTCGTGCTTTTATAAGTTGATGAAGTATATCTTTTTTTCGTTGAGAATCAGACATCTTAACGATTCAGCGTTCAATCGCAGATTGTTACAATAATACTAAGTACGCTCTATATTTATAGCAAAACAGTCGAAGCCCTTTCTGTACCTGCCCGCGTTGATCGGACTATCTTTGTCAATCATTAAAAACCCATATCTATCATCCGACCAACATTGTGAACATAAATTTTTAAACTGCACATAAGTCATATCCGAATTCACATGATCGTCATATAAATGTTTTAAATTCTTGTCATCCTGCCGAAATATCACCAATAAATTAACATTATCTCTTACAAGATGTTTTGGTACGTGAGCGTAAGATTGGCAGAGATAGAAACAATCAACGTTTTTATGCCTACCCATGCAGAAATATGCTCTGACGTTATCTTGTTTCTCACAGGCCACGTCATCGAATATCATTATAGAATTTGGTAACGCTTCATCCGGTGATATGACTGATTCATGTTCACTAAATGGAAAGTATTGTATGCCATCTATTGGTTCAAGAAGCTGCTTCAGAAACTTATACTTTGGTTGATTAAGAGACTTAGAGTAGACATATAAATTCTCGAATCTTAGTCCGTTAGGATGTGCAATTATGGCAAGCAAACTATTAGTTTTCCCGCAATTAGATGGTCCACAAAACACAGCTCGAATGCTGTCTGGAAGTAACTCTCCATGTCTCTTCGGCTTTTTGTCTTGTTCCACGACAGTGTCAAAATTCACTATCGGGAGCTTGATAGATTGCTCTTTAAATTTCATGTGGTTACTATTCAATCAAGAGTTCAACTGTTCGATTTAGTATAAATAGAGAGCTTATATACCCTCATGAGCATTAGTCTTCGTGTAGTCTCCGTAAGGTGATGATCGTACACTATCGAAAACGTCGACGTGGGCGTGGTTTTCTTAACAAATTAATTAACAGCCTTCCAATCGAACTTCATATTCCTGGATATCAGTATTGTGGTCCTGGTACAAAATTAGCTAAACGGTTGGCTCGAGGAGATCCAGGTATCAATCCTCTCGACAAAGCGTGTAAGGAACACGATATAGCTTATTCAAAAAATCGTGAGAACATTGAAGCCAGAAACGCTGCAGACAAAGAATTAGCAAACAAAGCCCTGCAAAGGGTAATTTCTAAAGACGCAACATTAGGAGAAAAAGCGGCTGCTTACGCTGTCACAAACGCTATGAAATTAAAATCTACATTTGGTATGGGAATGAAAAAAAGAAGAGATAAAAGAAAAAGAAAGAAAAAGAAGCCAACCATGATAAGTCTAAATAATATAGTGAAGGCTGCTTCTAAGTCAATCGTTCCTAGCAAATGTGCTCGTAAAGTCATTATGTCAGCTTTGAAGGGTGCACGCAGAGCTATTAAAGCTGCTGGTGGTAAAAGAACGTTAAGATTCCTCGCATATTACCTATTCCGTCTAAAATTGGTGGATTTTTACCGTTTCTTATGCCACTATTGGCTGGATTGAGTGCTGCTGGTGGTATCGCAGGAGGTGCTGCTGGAATAGCCAAAGCAGTTAACGATGCGAAAGCTGCAAAAAATCTTCTAGAGGAGAATAAAAGACATAATAAGAAAATGGAAGAAATAGCTCTCGGTAAAGGTCTTTATTTGAAACCGCATAAGACAGGACTTGGCCTTCGCCTAAAGCCATTCAATGGTAGAGGTTTAAGAAAAAAAAAAGTCGCTTGAGATAAGGTTACCGAACTGAGCACTTACCGATGCAGATATCACAAAATACGCTAAGATATTGAAAATTCCAAATTTTCGAGGAGTATTTATGCGAAATGCATTACCGAAAAACGGCCCACGTTATCATGAGTCAGCTATAGTTAATCTCGATGATGCAGATGGACCGGGTACACATTGGGTAGCGTATAAAAAGTATGGGAACAATGTTGTTTATTTTGATAGTTTTGGTGATCTTCAACCGCCTTGGGATTTAATGATGTATTTAGGAGTCGATGAAATAAAGTATAATCCGGAAAGATATCAGACTTTCAACTCGTTCAATTGTGGTCATCTGTGCTTAATGTTCTTGAATAATAAACTAAATGCTATATAAGATGAGTATGCACAGACACTAACTCATTAGTAATTCAGCAAGCATGGAGAATTCTTTGACGTTGAGTCTTTCTAATAAATCATCCATACTCGAAGCACAGTATTTTCCGCCGATCGAGCTTTCAAAGGAAAAGAACTTCGTTTTAGGATTGGTTGGACTTTCAACCTTTAATTCAATACCAAACATTGACGCTGGTAATAATAAATTCTACGTTGGTACAGAAGAAGTTCTTTTACCTACAGGTAGTTACGAAATAGCAGATATAGAATACTACCTCCGCGAGGCACTAGCTTCAAAGGGTATCTCAATCAGTATGAAACCTAATAGTAATACGCTTCGCAGTGTAATAACGTGCAGCCACTCTATCGACTTTAGACCGCCAGATTCTATTGGCGCTTTGTTGGGTTTCACTAAACGCATTCTCCCAGCAGAAATTACTCACGACTCCGATCTACCAGTAGCTATATTGAAAGTCAACGCTCTACGAGTTGAGTGTAATATCACCTCGGGTGCCTACATAAACGGTCAACGAGTGCACACAATACACGAGTTTTTTCCAGCAGTACCGCCAGGATATAAGATCATTGAAGTTCCGTCACCAGTCATTTACCTTCCGATCGCCGTCAAAAGCATAGATCACATTCAAGTGCGTTTAGTCGATCAAGACGGACAATTAGTTAATTTTCGAGGAGAAATAATTACTGTCAGATTACATCTGAAACAAACGTGATGGGAATCTTATACAATTCTAAAGTTGGAAGAGGCTATATAAACAGTTCACGATGGCGCCCAGTCATCAGTCGGCGAAAAGCAGACAAAGCGCTAACACGGCGAAACATTCAATTCTTAAAGAGTCTCGGCCTAAGAGTCGTAGCTTGTGGAAAATAACTTGTGTTTTCTTTTGTTGTTTGCAGAAAAATAAAAATGGAAGGAATACTGAGCATAAAGTCTCCCGTAAAGTTTGATGAGTCTGTAGAGCATTACGAAATATACGCACATCAACCATATTCAGCATCCAACTTCAATAACAGCGACGAAATTCGCATTGCTATTCAACATCAAGATTTGTGCCTCTTACCATCACGCAGTTCACTACACATTTGTGGCTAGTTAAAAGCAATGGAAATGTCGTTACTAATACGAAATTAGTTAACAATGCCATCTGCCATATGTTTGAAGAAATACGCTATGAGATCAATGCAGTGGAAATCGACAAGTGCAAGAATGTAGGTTTGACTACTCTGATGAAAGGTTGGATTTCCCTCAATCCCGGTCAAAATTTGATTATTGAAAACGCTGGATGGCTTGACGTCGAAGAAACATTGCAATTGACAAACACTGCAGGTTACTTTGATGTGTCCATTCCTCTGAGCATGATTCTTGGATTTGCTGAAGATTATCGTAAAATCGTAGTAAATGTGAAACATGAACTCATTCTGACAAGGTCGAGAAATGACTTGAATGCTGTTGTACAGACACAAGCAGCAGCAGCAGCTCAAGGAAACGAATTTGAAGAGTTCCAAATTCAATTAACAAAGATAGAGTGGCTCATGCCTTACATCGTAGTATCAAATGCTTATAAAATACAACTATTAAATCATATTGAAAAGGATAAACCGATTGATATGAGTTTTCGTAGTTGGGAACTGTATGAGTATCCACTGCTTCCTACCACATCTAAACACGTTTGGACTGTCAAAACTTCTAATCAATTAGAAAACCCCGCTTTGTTATATTAGGCTTTCAAACAAATCGAAAAAGTCAAAGAAATGTTAACGCAAGTCGTTTTGATCACTGCTACATCAGCAATGTAAAGCTATTTCTCAATTCTCAATACTATCCATATGGAAATCTAAACTTAGACATAAACCACAATCAGTATGCAATATTATATGACATGTATGCCAACTTTCAAAGTGCATACTATGAAAAAAGACATCGAGCCTATGCTGAAAAAGGAACATTACATCAGATACATGCCTCTGATTGTGATCGATTGCTCTAAGCAAAATGAATCACTAAAAACTGCTCCCGTGGACGTGCGTTTGGAATTTGAATCAAGAGAAAATTTTCCAGCTGGAACATCCGCTTACTGCTTAATCTTGCACGATCGTATCGTTCAGTATAATCCTGTCAGCGGTAGCGTGAGGAAGCTTGTTTAATCCGTCAACCGTGACCTGAAGAAGCTCGTCTAATGGAGTACTTAGTAGATATGCAAGGCTTCAAACAGCCTGGCAACAACTATATACTCAAAGAATTGGCTATAGTTCCTCTTGAAGGTAATACTGAGCCTTTAGTACTTCTATTTGAGAAACCTTATCCCTGGCGTCGACTATCAGATAAGTATAAAAGAGAAAATATTTGGTTAGAGCAGTACTATCACGGATTGTCTTGGAATTCAGGAGACATTCCATATACTGAAATCGGTAAAATACTTAGAGAAGCATTACGTGATGCTACTAAAGTTTTAGTAATGGGCTCTATTAAGAAAGCATGGTTAGAACGCTTTAAATTTAATGTTCGTGACATTGCAGAAATGGGTTTTCCGCCATTGGATAAAATAAAAATGGTGACAGTTTGTCCACATCATAATGGAGCCTATAAGGCTAGTTGCGCTCTTCATAACGTTAGACTTATGAAAAAATATCTTACTGAATGCCGCCCAAAATTGGAAAATTTGTTTATGGAGTGGGAGTAAAATTGACTATAAATAGGAGACGCATCGTGATTCAGTTTCATTTCAACATGGGGCAGAGTCAAAGTTCAACGAACAAGGGGTGCAACTCCTCAGAACATGCAAAACTTCTTCCTCCCGATGATAAAAAGGATAAAACACAATGGAAGGAACATTTTGAAAAAGTTTCTAATAAAGTGCAATCATCAAGCACTAACATTAAGTATAAAAAATTTTAGAAACTGCGTCTCAACTAGTAGGTAATTTTGAAAATACTTACCTTATAAAAATATGCATGTTATATCAATGATCTATCCTATCGACAGTTGAGTCAAAAGATTAACCATCTACTTTACCGACAACTACATCGATGGTTGATAAATAAGAACTCTTATAAAAGCTGTAGGTGTGTCATACACATCTAAAATGGCTGTAAGGATTCTGGAACAGGGCGCTACTGGAACAGGGCGCGACTGGCACACTTTGTGTGCTAGTAGCGCCCTGTTCCAGAATCCTTACAGCTTACCTACTCTATATATATATAAAATAATTATAAATTTAATAAATCAATGAGTGATACTTATCTGATAATAATTTTCAGGAATTACTTGTAATGATGACTCGCATTTTCATAAAAATTTGTAACTTTTTATTTGTAACTGTTGTTGAAGTTTTCTTCTCTTCTTGCAACTTGAGCACTTGTATAAAAATCCAATTTCCAATCAAATCCTATAAAATACAGAAAGATTTCAATTTTATTTATGTAAAATAATTAAAAAAAAAATAAAAGTTAAAATGTTTATTTTTAGCTACTGAAATTTTGAACACTTTTATTAATTATAACACTTTTCTGCATTTTTCTTAGGCTTCTTTTAAACTTCTTTATTTTTTATTATATTTAAAAAAATTTTAGAGAAAAAAAATTTAATAATTTTAAAAAATAACACAAAATTACTTTTATGTTTATTAAGCATTACTTTACTATGCACTATTGACAAATAAGGTTATGTTTACAGTTTTAAAGGTACACGATAATATCGCAAAGTTGGTAAAGTAGATTTCTTACCGTTTGAGAAACGAAAGAATTTGAATTTTTATTCTAATATTTTTTAAACTTGAAAAGTTTTAATAATAGCACAGCAGCAAAACATTTTCTTATTTTTAAATCTTTTAAAGCTTTTTGATTTTAATATTTTTTACGTGTTTAAATTTATAATTTTAAGGGTTTGTATTTTAAATTTTGTATATTTAATTTATTACATTATTTATTAAATATCGTAATCACTTTTACATGAATCAAGAAATGATGATTAATATTAAAATTTAAATGGATTTTATTTAAAGATTATTTATAAACATTTTTCATTATTAATGTATATAATTTTTAGGTTTATTATTTGAGATTTTGAATAATTTTATTTATTTTTAATTAATAACAAAATGGAGGAAAATGAAATCTACGAGGATGTTCAATTTCTTAATGAATTAATTAGTGAAAGTTTTTGGTATTCAATTAAATTATTGTATGCAAAAAATATAATTGCTAAACCACTTTTAAAAGCTCCAACGTCTCAGGTTATTTCTCTTGGAGAAGAAATAGCTGATAACTTACTGAAATTCATTGATAATATTCAGATAGCTCATAGCAATGAACTTGTCGAAGAAAATGATATGCAAGTTGACGAAGAAATGCCTTGTTCTTCTAATTTACCTAACTTACAAGAATTTGATTCTTATAGCTCTGGTAAATAATTGAATTATTTTTCTTATCTAAAGTAAAAAAAGTTGTTTTATTGAAAAGTTTTTATATGATGAATTATTAAATATAATATATTTAATAGATGATACACCTCTCTCTAGTCAATTAAGTTCTGATTATGAGCCAGAAGAAAAAAAATCAAAATTTGAAGCTGTACCGCTTAAGGACAAAATCAGAATTTTAAATTTAAAAATGGAGCATCCGAAATGGACTTATGCATCTATGAGAATTCATGGAGGAAAGTACGTTCCACGATTAGATGAGTTGACACGATGGAAAAAAGAAGTCATAAGTGGAGGAACTAAATTTGATAAAAATGAAGCAATTAATAAATGGACATACAGCAGATTTATAGAAGCTCGAAGAAATAGAGAGCCTGTGCAAACAACTGATTTGAAAGTTTGGGCTTTACAAGCTTCATTACAATTTTCATGTGAATCATACAAGTTTACTGCTTCAGATGGTTGGGTGAAACGTTTCAAAAAGCGGTTTCACATAAGCCAAAGAAAAATTACAAAGTATGTAAAACAGACAGAGCACAGATCTTTGGATGAAATTCACCTATCTGCTGATACATTCCAAAAGACCATAATATCTATTACTGGTACTTCCCAATTTGATTTAAATTTTATCATAAACACTGATCAAATGGGATGTCAGTATAGAGTAAATGTTGAACGCACTTTGGAAAATAAAGGAGAAAAAATTGTTGAAGCTTATATAGGAGATATCAATAAAATTACTCACTCCTATACTGTTCAGTATTCAGTAACGGCCTCTGGAAAATTGCTTCCTCAAGTATTTATATGCCTACAAGAAGCATCTGGAAAATTTGGACCTAGGATTGAAAAGCAAATAGAAGAGTTGGTTTCATTATATAAAAATATTTATGTGACTTGCTCGAAATCAGGCAAACTTTCTAGTTTTTTAGTCGATACTTATCTGTCTGAAGTTCTTCATCCTTATGTAAAAAACAATAAATTCTTGTTGATCTTGGATTCATGGAGCGGACAAAAGCAGCACAAGATGTATGAAAAGTTTAAAACTGAAAATGGAGAGCCCTCGTGCACTGTTGAATTTATCCCTCCTAATTGTACACCATACTGCCAACCATTGGATGTATATTTACACCGCCAAATTAAATATTTTATTAAAAAGCTTCAGAACGCCACTGAATTGTTGCAAAACAACATACAAATTAATAGCAGGGAGGATGCAATCAAAATTCATTCGTTGATACATCATCAACTTTCAGCACCCATCTTTAGAAATATGTTTGAATATTCATGGTATGCTGCAAAATTAATAAATAAGAGAGACTTATACATGAATGTAAGAGAAGTATGCTTCAGTCAGAAAGGAATTGAAAAATGTGACTGTAATAATTTATCTTTTGTGAAGTGCTCTTGGTGCAGAGAACTATTTTGTTTTAAATGTTTTTATTATTCATATCACCCAGCATTATGTACAAAAACTTTTTCAAACGTTTAATTCTATAAATTAATCACATTAACAACACTTTTATTTTATTTACTTCATCCTTTTTCCTATTATGTGTCTTTTAAAAAACTTTAGAGTTTTATTTATTGTTTCTGTCAAAACACTAGGTTAATACTTATACTGGTTAAAGTTATAAGATATACATCGCAACAAATGATTCCATGCACCAGCCAATCAGAGCTCTTATTTCCTTGTCCACAAAACAGCTGATGTGCATGCTGCCATCATCCAGTCATATGATGCTGAAAAATTTTTGAATTAATAGCAGAAGTAACTTTTAACCTTTACAGAAAAGAAAATTATAAATATACTTTTTATTTTTACTTAAAGCAAATTAATTTATATTATTGAAATATAAGTTAAAACATAGAGAATAGTAAGAAGCAGAGCAGCATTACAAAATAAACTATGAAATTCTTATATTAGATAAGTATATTAATTATTTATTTATCTTTATACTCACCATAATTTTTAATATGAAAAATTGAAATCTTTCTGTATTTTATAGGATTTGATTGGAAATTGGATTTTTATACAAGTGCTCAAGTTGCAAGAAGAGAAGAAAACTTCAACAACAGTTACAAATAAAAAGTTACGAATTTTTATGAAAATGCGAGTCATCATTACAAGTAATTCCTGAAAATTATTATCAGATAAGTATCACTCATTGATTTATTAAATTTATAATTATTTTATATATATATAGAATTGATTCTTTGTTTTTATTTTAAGGTTTCTCCATCCAGAAGTATCATGAAGCTAAAGGAGTCGAGCAATTGTTCATTCATAATAATAGTTGTCGCTGTTATGAAATCATAATAAGGTAAAATAAATAAATAAAAGTAATTTTTTATATTTTTTATTTATTTTATTTATTCCATATACATATATGTATTGAAATCATATAATTACTTCGTTTCAGCCACAAGATTCCATCTATAAGCTAAAATCAAGTTTCGCTGTTTACAATAAATAATAAATATTATAAGTAGGATATCTTCAGAATAAATAGCCATTAGGGTCTGTTATTGCACAAGTACACTTTTTGTACTACCAGAAAGTTGTAAAAAAAGTTTGGTCAATATTCTTGTTCCGGAGATGAGACCCTCTCCTAGTAAGTCGTTCTGCTTACGCACCACAGATTTAGAATTAGACACCGACTTCTAAAATTGTATTTTACCAATTATTTGTATGATTTCTAAAGATAATAAATTATTTGTTTCTTTTCAGTGCATTTTTTGAAGTCGGTTTTTTTTTTGTTAAAAATTTTTTATTTGTCATTTTTTAGTGCAATGTTTTTAAAATCTTATTTTTTGTAAAAAATTTTGTTTTTATTCGATACTTTTAAAGTCGGTTTTTATTTATTAAAAATTTTTTAAATTGTTTGTTTTTGTTAAAAAATTTTTATTTTCTATCTTCTAGTGAATCCCCTTACTAAAAACGCAAATATAGGTAGACCCACTAATTACATTAAACTTTCATTATTAATTCATAACGCATGCATTAGTACACTACCAAGCAATATATAGCAGGAAAGAAAGAAGGCTCAACAGCACAGTGTCGTTATGTGTGCATGTATAGATATTCAAGCTCAGGTGAGAGAGAGAGAGAGAGAGAGAGAGAGAGAGAGAGAGGGAGGGAGGAGAGAGAGAGAGAGAGAGAGAGAGAGAGAGAGAGAAAACAAAACTCCCAGTTTTCTTAATTTGATAATTGGGTCATACAAACCGAATATTGACCCAATAATTATAGGACACGTATGGGACCTTCCTGCAGCATTCTCTATCAGATAAGAAAAAGTTTTTTCGAATCGGTTAAAAAATGACGGAGTTATGAGGTAACAGACATAAAAAAAAAAAAAAAAAAAAAAAATTCAGTCGAATTGAGAACCTCCTCCTTTTGGAAGTCGGTTAAAAATATGATTTCAATGTAAAAAATAATTCATCAGTATTATTTTCGAATATCTTTTATATATTCAAAATTTAAATAAAAATAAAAATTATCAAAATTATTTTTAAAATCTCTAAAATGCTCTAAAATCGTAACTAAGCGAAGAAAATCATAGATTTCAAAGCCAAATTCCAAGTATACAGGATGTAAAAAGTTAATTATTTAGATTTTTAGTTACAAACTTATAAGTGAACACATGGTATTAAATTAATATGTACATAAATAAAAAAAGCTCCTCTTCCGAGAACCTTATATTTTAGAAATTTTGAGAAAAAGTAGCGCTTCCATCATTTCATAGTAGATATATCACATTGTTGCAATAAGTCTGTATTTAAAATAGGTTAAAGTACAGTATAAGAATGATATTAATTATTTTATGAATCAAAGTTTTACCGTTCAGTTCTAAATCTCAAATATTTTCTTTTACTCACAAAAATTAGACAATATTATTTAACAACAATGATTCAAAACGAATGTAGAATGTGAAGATTTTTTAAAAGTTCCCTAAATATGTTTAGTTATTTAAAAAATATACTGCTTGAGATTCACTTACAAGGAGAGTGCATTGCATTTGGGTCTCGGATTTTCTTCTAGCTTTGGGATCTTTTTTCTTACATAAAATCATTAAAAAAACCGCGCCCGTTCGGCCCAACGCTCGATTTTTTCCGAGTTATGAGCAGTTTTGTCTGTTTTGTTGAAGAATTTGCATCTGCTTTATAATTTTACAGTTTTCGAACTACTTATTCTATAAGGTTTTTACTAATTGCATATTAAAGTTGCGATTCAAAAAAAAACGTGTCCAAAAAACTCAAGTTGTTAAAAAGTTATGAAGAGATGAAAATTGAAATGAATTTCTGACTAAAATTTTGCATTTATTTTCTATGCATATTTTCAGCTAAATATTTGCGCTATTTTTATTCCCTCATAACTTTTTAACAACTTGAGTTTTTTGGACACGTTTTTTTCTAATCGAAAGGTTTTAGCCTCAACTTTAATATGCAATCAGTAAAAACCTTATAGAATAAGTAGTTCGAAAACTGTAAAATTATAAAGCAGATGCAAATT